>CM019149.1:67463867-67643684 GCA_009733165.1 Naja naja
CATTTGGAATATGCATGTACTATAATAAGGAAGGTGTGCCCTCTGGTAGCCTGAAATCAATGTGAATCCTAGACCAGGGGCCCCTAGGACATTCCCATTCCTGTTTGGGGGTGAGAGGTGGGGCAGGCCTGACTACCTGGCAATTGGGACAAGATGCACCCAGCCAACCATTTTGTCAATACCTGGCCACCATACATAACTCCTGGCCAATCCCTTCATCCTTACAATACCAGGATGACCCTCATGTAACATTTCCAAAACTTCCCTTTGCAGTTTGCAGGAATAACCACCTTGTTACTCCCACAAAAACATATCCTCTTAATACAGATAATTCAGTTTTCCTGGATTTAAAAGGTTGGGCCAGGTGAGGTAGATCTTGAAGAGGCCAACCTTTCTTAATCCAGCCTATAATAGTAGCCAATAAAGTGTCTTTGGCAGTCTCTCTGGCAATTTCAGCAGCTGCAGTACTGGAAGCTTGGCAACAGTTTCTAGGAAAAAGGTGTGTGCCTCAGGTTCAAAGTCCTCCTTGTGACAAGGAAGTGGGCAATGACTCATGGCATCAGCATGTCCAATGTCCTTGCCAGGCTTGTGGATAAGGTTGTATGAATAAGCAGCAAGAAATTCAGCCCACCTCAGCATTCTTGGTGACAGGATAATGGGTGTAGGTTTGTCTCCTGCCACAATGCCTAACAAAGGTTTGTGATCTGTAACAATGGTAAATGTTCTCCCATACAGATATTCATGAAATTTCTTAACAGCTGCAACAATTGCCAATGCTTCCTTGTCCATTGGCTGTAATTCCTCTCTGCTTTGGTCAAGGTGCGAGAGTAAATGCAATAGGGGCTTCCTCCCGCTGGGAAGCCTGTGGCTCAAACCCCCCACTCCAAAGGGGATGCATCACAAGTCAGTACAACAGGTAAATTCTCAGAGAACTGTATGAGCACAGCATCAGACTTGATTAGTCTTTAATACTGTTAAATGCTGATTGTTCTTTCCTGCCCCAGACCCAAACAGACTCTTTGTCAAGCAATCTGTGTAATGGTTCTGCAATGGTTGCCTTCTGAGGTAGGAACATGTGATAAAAGTTAATAAGTCCAAGGAAGGCTTGCAAATCTGTTTTGCATTTTGGTCTAGGGGCTTCTTTGATTGCTTGAACCTTGGCATCTGTAGGGTGGATGCCATGCTTGTCAATCATATAACCCAAGAACTCAACCTTGTCAGTTCTAAGAGTGCATTTTTCTTCCTTGACTTTTAACCCCGCTTTCTTGAATCTGGTAAGGACTTCTCTGAGTCTCTTGTAATTGAGTGTCATTTAAAGCAGAGATTAACACATCATCAAAGTAAGGCACTACCCCTGGCAGTCCTTGGAGCATCCTTTCCATAAAGCTTTGAAGATGCCGGTGCCACGCTACTCCAAACTGTAACCTTTACATTTGAAGGCACCTCTATGAGTCACAATGGTTTGGGCCTCTGCAGTGGCATCATCAACTGTTAATTGTTGATATGCCTGGGCCAGATCCAATTTGGCAAAGACTGTGCCCCTGCCAAGTGAATGTATAAATGATGCACCACTGGAACTGGATATGCGCTCTGTTGAAGTGCATGGTTCAATGTCCCCTTATATTCCCCACAGATTCTCATTGACCCATCAGTCTTGACTGGTGTGACTATGGGTGTCTCCCATCTGGAGTGGTCAGTGGGCTCTAAAACTCCTTGAGCTATTAGTTTACCTAATTGTGCATCAATTTTTTCCTTTAAGGCAAATGGGACCCTTCTGGGCTTTAAGCAAATTGGGGGCACCTTGGGATCTAGGTTGAAAGTGATAGGGGTCCCCATATACTTGCCCAATCCGTCGCTGAAGACCTCTGGAAACTCAGACTTCAGGGCCTCCTCCCATTCAGTGTTGCTCACGTGATTGATGCCAGTCACCTCGATGCCTAGTGGATTGAACCACTCAAGTCACAGCAAGCTGGGCGGTCCTTGTCCCCGATGGTCAGGGGGCGTTTGGTGTGGCCTTTGAACTTCACGATGAATTCTCTTGTTCCAACTACTGGAATCTTGTTCCCTTGGTAGTCTTTAAGAGTCAGTGCTTGCTTCTGGAAATGCTGCTTCTGAATGTTGGGAAGTAGCCTGTGAATAGTGTCCCATGACACCATAGATAAATAGGAGCCTGAGTCCACTTCCATTTGGCAAGGCCTTCCTTCAATTAGTACCTTCACATGTACTTTTCTGCTTCTTAAGGGTGAAGAATGACCAATGGTGACTGTTTGATGAGTTTCATTCTTCCCATTTGCTTCTGTATTTGCCCATTTTCTAACTGAATTTGTTAGGCTTGAAATCTTTGTCAGAAACTTCTTTCTGCTTGGTGGAGTTCTGGATGATTTGCAGACTCTTGCTAGGTGACCTCTTTTTCACAACGGGACAGATGGTATAAAAAAACTTGCATTCAGTGCTGGTGGCCCCCCACAACCTCTGCAATAAAAGTCTTGCCTCTTTCTTCCAAGGTCTTTCCTTTTCTCCATTCTGAGTCTATAAATTCCTTCCTCCACCTCGCTACAGTCTGAATCAGAATCTATTTGCTCGCAATGGGTTGTTGTGGATTTTTTTTTTTTAATTACATTTATATACCTTCTCCCAAGACTCAGGGCGGCTTACAATTTCTGGGATACAACCCAGTGTGCTCAGCAATAGCCTTCATTCCATTGTATATGCCTGCTTATTACTAAGCGGCATTTTTACAAGGTCAGCTAATTGCCCCCAACAATCTTGGGTCCTCAATTTACCTACCCTGAGAGGATGGAAGGCTGAGTCAACCTTGAGCCTGGTGGGATTCGAGCCTCACAATTGTAGGCAGCTGGATCTTAAGAGCAGGCATTTAACAGTCTGAGCTACCAAGACATTAGGATGGCTTGCGGCCTTGTTAATTTTCTTCATGGCTGCTGCTGAGGACTTGGTAGCTTCCACTGAAGAAGCTTCTTCTATGGCCTCCTTAAGCTTGATCTTAGGTTTCATTAATAATTTGCTCTGAAGCACCTTGTCTTTTAGGCCTAGAACAAATCGATCGTGCATGGCCTCTTCTAAGTTGATAAATTCACATGCACCCCCAATGTCCCTTAAACTTGCCACGAAGTCATTAACGCTTTCGCTTTCCCTTGATCCCGACGGTAGATACTTGTGGCGTGTAATGGGCTCTTAATAACTTTTCTAAATCGGGCCAGTCCATTACCTTCACGTCTGCAGCTCCGCCAATGCCTTCACCATCTTGAAAATGGCGGACCACAGTGGGTGAGAAAGACCGCCCTCTTCCGCTTCTCGGAAATGTCAGCGAGATTGTTTCCCTCCAAATACATTTGGAAACGATCCGCATACGAGTCCCAGTCTTCTGCCGTCGGATCGAACGGGGCTGGGGGCATGTTCAGCGCAGCCATCTCTCTCAGCTTGTTTTCTGCATCGTCTTCTCTTCAGGAAGGATCCCACCTTCGTCGCCAGTGTTAGATTTGCATGAAGAGTCAGACGTGAAGTGCTTCAGTGAAGAGTTTATAACAGAGTTCATAACAGACCCAATTTGGCTGGTCTGCGCTGCTACTTATAGCCAGCAGCCGCAGTTGCCAGCCAATCAGAGTGCAGGGTTTTCCCGCACTTTTAAACCAATCATTTCTGACATTTTACAAGAACAGTTCAAACTTAACCAATGACATTCAAACCTTCATACATAACAATTTGCATGTGGCTCCAATAGTCTGACAACTTTATGAGGCTTGGAACTATATTTAACTGCAGAATGTGGATCTATTTCTTTAGCTCTGTTTGTACAATACAGCTGACTAAGTCAGACACAGTATAAAGACTTTGCAGTACATAGTTGCCAATGAATCTGTCTACTAGAAAGGAGGGTGGGAGGGTTATCTGATTGATTGTTATGCCATCCAGATTAGGAAAAAAGTGGATAAAAATGTACAGAAATACACAAAATCCATGTCAGTGCAACTAAGGGCAGAGTTGGGGGAGTTTCTCTTCCTATCCCTTTCTATCTCACATCTTTGGTCCCACAAGGCCTTAATGTAAAACAAGCACAAAGATCAAGTATTTGAACCCGAGTGTATGTCGACAGACTGCATACAGCTCTTGGTTGATGGGATGTGGGCGACAATATGTTGCTTTTCAAGATAATATTTAGAGATTGTAACTCGAATAGAATGTATGAAGGCTTGGCATAAATTGGGATATCATTGCATTTGGGACATCCTGACTGAAACATTACATTGACAGATTTTATTCTTGCTGTTAAGAACACTGCATATGACATGGTATAACTATGTCTGATAATCTAATCTGCATTCTATGAAAACTTTGATTGACCAAAACCATGATGGGTGACAAAGATCAACCATTGTGGACCCATCTACTCATAACAAGGCACGGTGAAGATTGTGGTTTCAAATATATGAGGAACCAATGGTAACAGCAAATAAAAGAAAAAAATATGATAAATCTCTGTGAAACTAAAAGGGAAAAATATCATTCTTAATGAAAATGTTCTTTCTGTGCCAACTCAGAAAGCTCAGACTGCCCAAGGAGCTGCTGATACAGTCCTACAGAGGAATTATTGAGTCATCTGCACCTCTATAACTGTCTGGTTTGGTTCTGCAACCCAACAGGACAGACACAGACTTCAGAGGATAATTAGGACTGCAGAAAAAACAATTAGTACCAACATGCCTTCAATTGAGGTCCTGTATACTGCACGAGTCAAAAAGAGGGCTGTGAAAATATTTACAGGCCCCTCACATCCCGGACATAAACTGTTTCAACTCCTTCCCTCAAAATGACGCTATAGAGCACTGCACACCAGAACAGCTAGACACAAGAACAGTTTTTCCCTGAAAACCATCACTCTGCTAAACAAATAATTCCCTCAACACTGTCCAACTATTTACAAAGTCTGCACTACTATTACTGTTAATCTTCTCATCACTCCTTATCACCCATCCCCTCCCACTTGTGACTGTATGACTGTAACTTTGTTGCTTGTATGCTTACGATCTATATTGACTGTTTCCTAGTATGATTTGATTGCTTATTGTACCCTATGACTATCAGTAAGTGTTGTACCTTGTGATTCTTGACTCTTGACAAATGTATCTTTTCTTTTATGTATTTTGAGAGCATTTGCACCAAGACAAATTCCTTGTGTGTCCAATCACACTTAGTCAATAAAAAAGAATTCTAATTCTAATTCTAAATAGTCTGTCTTTTGGAGAGGAACTGGTTACTCTAAAATATGTACCGAAATGAAATATGTTTAATTGTTAATGAAAAAGCAAAAAAGTATATCAGAAAGTATGAATTAGTCTCATTTAGGTTCCTGGGAGGGTAAGAAAATAAAAGAATTCAAAGGCTCATGATAGCTGCATATTATCGTGATAATGAAAGAACTAGAGTTACTGAATGCTTGAGGGGAAATCATGCATTTTTATGTATGAATTAAGCTGGAAGAAGGGGTAAATATTCTGCTAAAAGTCATGAATGTCTGGGGGAGAATCAGAACAGGGAGTATAGAAGGAATTGAGAGAGCCAGAAATGTGTAAAATAGTGACTGTGAATATCCATTTGGAAAAAGGTGTAAGCATCTTTATTTACCACACAAAGTCACTGGGAGTCAGGCTGCCTAAAAAATTAATTAATAACAATCATAATAGTTCAAATCTTCAAATCCACTCTGAACATCTGGCTGACTGTGCGACAGTCCATACTTGTTCCAGTCAAATGTACCCATGGCAAAGAAATGAATGTCAATTTAAAAGCAGAATGCATTTCATTCTTTATGATGATAGATTAAATGAACCAGTGAAGGATACAAGGATGATGAGGGGTTTTTCTAAAGTTGGACAAATAAAACAATTTCTCCCCCAAACAGATGTTAAGTAAAACTGAGTATGAAAGAAAAGAAGTGAAAAAAAATATGAGTGAAAATAGAACAATTGCAGGAAAAATAAGTACAAGTGTTGTAAGAAAAAGAATTTGGAGACAGATTAATTTTCCACAGAATTGATGGAAAGCTGTTGCAAACAAAGAGGAACTGGTAGCTGTCTACAACAGTTTGAATGTAACTTTCACTGTTAACTAAAGACCAACTTAGTCCCTGTCTGAAATCTTTCAATATTGTGTTGGGGTTTTTCTTTAGGGTCAGCCTGCTCCTTTCAGCTGACATAGCCCACATCCCTTTCATCTCTAAATCAGAAGCAATCCCTTCCTACCGTTCTTACAAGTAGAACAAGCTGTAATTTTCCATTAAAAGCCATGTTCTGCACACTTTCTGTCCGCTGCTGGGTAAATCAGGCTATATAAAATTAACTAAAATGATAATTTGCCAGAAAGCTACCGTGTTTCCCCGAAAATAAGACCTACCCCGAAAGTAAGACCTAGCACTATTTTCTAAACCTGCCCTAATATAAGACCTACCCCGAAAATAAGACCTAGTGTAAATCTCCAGTTCCAGGAAGACTTTTCAGGGAGCAACCTGCACCCAAAAACACCCCCTACACACTCACACCCACTATTTGGCACCATAAATATATAAGACCTACCCCGAAAATAAGACCTAGTGTGTTTTGGGAGAAAAAAATATAAGACAGTGTCTTATTTTCGGGGAAACACGGTAGGTACCAACAAATAACAACTTCACTGGAAGTCACATCTTGGGCACAGTTCAATTTGCCAACATCCCTTTTCTTCATCTTAAATAAAACAATCATTATAGTCACTGTATGATTTTCTGTAGCCTCTTAGAATGAGCAGAAAAATAAATCATACCTTCCTTTTAGTCAGTGGGTGAAGAAAAAACCTGAAATGCCTAATCCAATGTGTATATTTTTAAGCAAGCATCTTGTCATTTGCATATACACACACGGGTTAAGCAAATCCATCCGTACATAAGTACATTTGCTAACTGCTGTCACAAATCCTGTATTTTATGCCCTTTCTCTTTAAAGGGCAACCTAATATGCATAAACAAGTCTCAGTATTTTACTATTCAGTGTTTTACTGAAGCCATCAAAAGAAAGATGCTGTAGTTTTGAAATGAAAAATGCCAATGCCATTATACATGCTGTTCTCACTGCTTTTGCTTTGTTGTTCCTATTAATGCAGGCACAGTAGTTTTATCAATGTCTTGCAGAGCTGCAAACTTCTGTAGAGAAGCTAACCAAAATAGAATTCAGAGACAACAGATATAGAGTAAAAAAGGTAAATGGTTTCCTGTCCAGACTCTAGGGCACAGTGCTTATCTCTGTTTCTCGGCTAAGCCAGTGCTGTCTGAAGACTTTTCCATGGTCATGTGGCCAGCATGGTTATATGCCAAAGGCACACAGAGCACTGTTACCTTCCTACCGAAGTGGTACCTATTAATTTACTTGCACTTGCATGCTTTTGAACTGCTAGGTGGGCAGAACTGTATTTATTCAGATAGCTAGCTAGCTAGCTAGTGATAGATAGACAAACCGACAAACAGAGACAGAGACAGAGAGATAGATAACAGCTAGCTAGGTGGACTAGAAGTATCTTTACTCAAATAAATGAGGTGTCTGGTTGCAGCTCTCCTTGGAGCCTAAACTTTTGATGATCATCAATTATTTACTAAATTCAAGAATAGATGACATAAGCTCTTTCCCAACTTGGTGACCTCTAGAAGTATTGGCGTACGATTTCCTTCATGGCTGACACCTGGGAATCAGAGGGAGTGGACTTAGTACTTGAGAAGACTATTTGCTCAGCATATGCACGGGAGTCCAGCTGACTGGCTTTACAGCAACTGTGAACGGTGATATATTCAGCACTCGTCAGCATGCCTTCATGGAAACAATGCAGTCATGAAAATGACCTGCTAAAAAGCCATTCTTTTTACATGACATTTCCCCAATAATGCATGTGTTTGAAATTCCCATAACTAAATAATCCAGATCCTTGTATATGTTTTTGTATTCCTAAAATTATTAAGAATTTCAAATATAAGGAGCCCTTCTTTTCCTCAGAAAGAAGCTAACCTGAATATGAAAATAAGGCTCCTGGGACTCAGACTCCAAGTGAACTACTTAAGTCTGCTTTCACAAACACTTCTAAGTTATAATGTCGATGTTTCGGTATTGCTTTAGAGAGCACTGTGCAAAACTTGACATAATTTAATGGTTTACTATCATGCATGAATCGTCCAGAGGTGCCTTATTCAGGCAACCATGGTGCATTATCATGGTGTGGGTCTCTCAGCCCTTTCATGTTCTTCAATTGAACAGCTGAGGTTGCTTGCCATTTGTTTTAATCCTTTGGAGGCCTTTCCCCATTTGCCTCACAAGAAAAGAAGTCAGCCAAAGGCTGATCTATTGTCTGTACTTCTATTTGGGAGTGCAAGACATCAGCACCAGAGGCACTGGCTGAGGCTTGGCAGTGACTCATGCTTAGAAGTAGGACCATGGATTGATGTTGCTACTGTGGTGGATTCCCCAGCAGAAGGACAATTTGATTGATACATCTGCTGAATAGGTGCAGATTAATTAAGGCAGGAATTCCCCAAGCAGACCTTCCCTTGAAGAGGAATGAACTTCATCACCCCTACCAATACACAGGGCATAAATCATTGACTTGTGGACAGCCATACATTTCACACCAAAAAAAACACATTGTACTACACTGAACTCTATAACCAAACTAAAATATCACAGAGTCCCTAGTATTGCTCTGCCTTGCCAGAGCCTATTTTCCTATTGGCCTCCATATCCACCTATCTTTTCCATTGAGAATAAATCCCAAAATTCAAGATCATATATGAGAGAGACTAGAGAATGGTGCAGAGATAGCACTTTTCTCTATGAAGGTTAGTGAGGATTCAAGAGAATACAAGATCCTTCCTCATTCATTGGAATGTAATCCGTTTTTCAAACTTGTGAATCTGTCTGAACCAGGAGCTTGAAGAACCATATAAGAAAACACAGAAAACTAAGTCTGCAGAGTTTTAGTGGGGCAGGAGAACCTGACCAGAATATTCAGTCATGCAATCATCCATCTACAACCCAAAATGGTTATGTTCAAGGACAAATTTATCTCCTTATCAGGTTATTGTGAGACTTAGGTTTTAGAGTCGTCTATCAGGACATGGAGGAATGCTTTGTGAAGGGATGTCTATGCTAATCTTCTTTAAGACTTTTCTCTCTCTTTTTCTGATTCAAAACACACAAGTTAATGGCTACTTAGCAAAGTGGATGAAGCATATGAAGAGTTATTGGCCTGTCTTAATGCAGAATTTCTCCTTTGGGTGAAGCGTAGGCTTCCAGCCAGCCAGCCAGCCAGCCAGCCAAGTCCATTAACATGGAAAGGGATACCCCTGAGAAGAGGTCAGCAGCTACAGG
Organism: Naja naja; assembly: GCA_009733165.1. NCBI lineage: Eukaryota > Metazoa > Chordata > Lepidosauria > Squamata > Elapidae > Naja > Naja naja. The sequence goes on from CM019149.1 coordinate 67,473,266, forward strand.
AGGTAGACAGGAAGTGCCTCTGGCCCCTGAATCGAGACAGGCAGATGAGGGCCCTAAAATTTCAGCCCTGCCCCAGACCTGCTGAAACATGCTGTAGGAATGTTCTTAAGAGTGCCAGCAACCAGCAGGACCTCAGTGCTGGGATCGTTCCTGCTCCAATTGCTCTCATGTCAGACTGATGAAGACCAACAGTCAAAGAAAGAAGCCACATCAGCTAAAGTAAGAAGTGTGACTGCCATTCTTGCTCTAGTCTGCCCTCCTTACCAAACCTAGTCGCAGGGAGGGTTGATTTTTATTGTTGTTTTTGAGGATATTTGTAGGAAGAAAGGAATTCATGCTGGAATTCATGAGGTAAACATTGTCTTTTTGGTCTCAAAGTCTCTTAGGATGAAATTCATGCTTGTAAAGACATCAGTGGACTAGAAGTTTCCAAGACACTCCACTTCCCTCCCTGGAGGCTTTTGGTCTAACGCCAAACCATTCTCCTAGACAACCCTGGACAGCTGTAATGATTCCAGACCTCTTATATCCCTTGACATCCTAAACATAAAGCTTCCATTTTACATGGACTGGACTCTTTCCTCCCCCACAACAGATGTGAAGATCACTATATATAACTGAACAAGATGTAATTGAGAGCTAGTCACAAGGGTAATGTGTTTCATCCAGTAGTTTCTGAGATGTGATGAGACCTGGATTGATTAAGATTATCAGAGTGTAACAAATCTAGGGCTACTCTACCTGGCTTACAAAACCCAAGCTGGTCACTAGATGGTAGCAAAGAGATACAGAAAACACTCATTGCTGCCATCTGCTGTAACTCTTTGCTCCAATCTTATTATTTCTGTTTTCCAGATGTATAGTAGCCCAAGTTATGGCTCGTCACATGGCAACCAGGAATGGAGTGAGCAATCATAATTGGCTCATCATCATTTTACACTATGATAAATGGTCTAACACACTGCCTTTTGATCTTGATATAGCCCAAACAGATGAGAAGGAAATTAGGATTCAGATCAGCCCAGTCTTAGCCCCTCCCAATATGTGGATTTCAACTTCTGAAATTTTGAGCAATGGCTATGCTGACTGGGCAAATCTGGGAAACTGAGTCAATACATCTGGAGGCCAGATTGGTCCTTTAGATTTCCTGATGTCTGTTTTGAGCTGCTCCAAAGGGACAAATTAATAGTTTCCTTGATGCAGTAAGCACTCCAGATCTTTGGAATGTGTGCTGCAAAAATATTCCTTTGCTGTCCACAGCTGGAAATTAGCTCCTGGATTAAATGGATCCCCACTGTTCAGACCCAAGTAGGCTCTTTTTCAGAAGGAAGGTGCCCTATTAATAATTGCCCTGCTTTTCCAGAGCAAAAGAAACCATCTTCCAAAATCTGCGAAGGCTTCCTATTGCTTAACGATCAGGCCTACTCTGCAGAGTGCAGATTTCAAACAGATTCCTTGTGTGTCCAATTACACTTGGCCAATAAAGTATTCTATTCTGAGGCTCAAAGGTCTGTACAAAACCCTTTATGGGCAGTTTCCAGCTAGGCACAGATTCCGAAATAGGTGGTAGGTGAGCTTCCCACTACAGGTAGTCCTCAATTTATGACCACAGTTCTGCCCCCAATTTTTTTTTTGTTGCTGAGACATTTGTTAAGTGAATTGTGCCCCATTTTGCGACCTTTCTTGCCACAGTTGTGAAGTGAATCACTGTTAGTAACATGGTTTGTTAAGTGAATCTGGCTTTCCCACTGACTTTGCTTGTCAGGAGGTTGCAAAAGATGATCATGTGACCCCAGGACATTGCAATGCTCATAAAGATGAGTCAGTTGCCAAGCCTCTGAGATTCGATCACATGACCATGGGGATGCTGCAATGGTCACAAGTGTAAAAAACTGTCATAAGTCACTTTTTCAGTGCCGTTTGAAGTTTACAATTCGAATGGTTACTAAATGAACTGTTGTAAGTCGAGAGCTACCTGTACTGTATACTGAAGCAGGAGACACAGGTTAAATTCCCCCTCCCCAGGGGCCTCCCTCTTGTTTGGTGCCTCAAAATATTGCCCCTCTCTGCAATATGCAGTCAGCCTGAATTGTGTACAATATGTTATCTTGCAGAAGCACTTCAGCCAATCAGTGTGGGAGGCTAACATTTGTAAATTCTCCTTGCTTTGGCAATTGTAAATAAGCTTGAATGGGCAGAGGTAGGGTGGCTGTTTCAGGCAGGATCATAGAGGTCAGGAAAGTGGGTGTTTGATTATCTCTTCACTGCAAGTCCAGTTTATAATACTCATCTTTTTTTTTAACTCAAGGCAGTGCTAGCAGGAGTGGATGAGCAAGGAAAACTATTATTTTCATTTCACCATTTTGCTCAAGGATGGAGAACTTACAGCCTGCCAGATGTTGTTGAATAATGACTTCCACCAATATATGTTGCTGAATAATGACTTCCTCTAGTAGTATCTGGAGGACAGTGTATTTAGCATATGAGAAAATGGCCCTGCGATTACTACACTACATGGTGCCTGTAAGTTCTGCAACGCTGCCAGATTGAACTGCCTGTCTGTATGGGAAATTCTGATTGTTTACTGAGCCAAGTGAAGGTTGACATAATTCTACAACTTCTGCAGGAGGTCCCCTGTCTCACAGGATGCTCTGGGCATGCTATTTTGGTCCTCAGAGTGGATTCTGGATGAAACTCAAATACTTTGGCCACCTAATGAGAAGGACTCACTGGAGAAGAGCCTAATGCTGGGAAAGATTGAGGGCAATAGAAGAAGGGGACGACAGAATGAAGTGACTGGATGGAGTCACTGAAGCAGTTGGCGTGAGCTTACATGGACTCCGGAGGATGGTAGAGGACAGGAAGGCCTGGAGGAATGTTGTCCATGGGGTTGTGATGGGTTGGACATGACTTCACAACTAACAACAACAAGTGGATTCTGGGAGCAAATATTTGTGCCTTGAGCAGAGGAAGGAGAGCCGCCCAGCAGAGTCCCTCTGCTTCACCTATTCTCAAACAACTCTGCAAATTGACAAGTTCTGGTGGGCCACCTCTGACTAACCGTATGCTGTCTACGTGCTGTACTTGACAGGGTGGCTCAGTCTCAGCAGGTGAAGTCAGGTCTTCAGTGGGTGGGAGGCAGGCAGGTTACTGAATTGCTTGGTCTCATGTGAGCAGGAGCAGCTGGGCAAACCGCCAGCAGATGCTTCTGGACCTGTTGTAAACATGACTAACACAGTTCTTATCAAAATGTGTAACAAGGAAACTCCATACTTCTTCAGGAAGGCAGCTTAATTATTCGCCCCTGGAGGTTATTTTGGCTCACTTAGAGTGTGAGGGGCTGCCTAGATCTAGATTAACCCCTAGATTCAGTGGTGAACATTGCTCCCTAAAGTTGATTTATAGGCAACTCACAGTGTCAAAGTCAGATGATAAAGCAATTAGATCATTTCCCCCTGTTCTTGTTTTATTTTTTATTTTTTATATTGGGAGGATGGGGGGGGGTGTTAAATGGTGTGCACCATTTTTCTGAAAGAAAGAAAACTTCAAATTTAAGATGGCAGCTTTGTATGTTATTTTCTGCCTTGTGTGCCATCCCTTGCTGTACCAAACATGAGATTGGTAGAGTAGTATCTTGTCCTTGTGCAGGAGCCATATAAAACATACTGCTCCAATTTAACTATATAAGCCACCGAAGCATCAGTCTTGGAAGGGGTCACCAGTGCTGATTCATTTGATTTGTCTAGCTAGAGGGCAGGGTCATCTTCCTTTCTCACTGCTTGATACACATCCCTCACAAATGTCATGCTTGGTAGAAGAGAATGACAAGATAAAGCTTCTTCAATGGGTATATGATCAATATGGTCTAAGTTGTAAAAGGCAGATATGATCAGTCTTCAAGTTGAACCTACTTAATGGACAAATCCATTTAATTTTCTTGGCACCATGAAAAGTCAGCCTGTGGTTTTGGCATTTCTGGTCATCTCCCATCCAGGTGCTAGTTGGATTCAACTATGTTGGCTTTTGAGAACAGCCAAGATACATAAACTGTTGTTATTTAGAAGATATACAAAGAAATAAAAAGGCACACATAGGCTGTGAATTTGATGATCTATAATGCATTTCTTTCTAAAACAAGCAGTCACCAGAAAAAATTAGTGAATGTGAGCATGAGCACATACATGCATATCCTATAGATACATTTATCTGGCCAGTATGGGGATTGCCTTTCATATGTGTTTGAAGAAATTGTCATCTGTAAAGAATACATTTCCCAGAGGACACACATCCTAGTGAATCTTATTCTAGTTAGTTTGGGACAAAGTTAAAATGGCACTTAACTGCCAAAGCTGAGGAACAATGGCATCAAAATGAGGCTAAAAAAGAGCAACATAATCAAACAAAATATGTACCTGTCAAATATGCATGTAGAGTGCTCATTTAGAAATAATTTCTCATAGCATCATCCAAGCCATCCATATATCAATGTAATAGTAATGAGGAGAGGCTTTATGGCACAGGTTGGGTGATGTTATGAAGGTACAGTAACTTGGTAGGAGGAGATCTTTGTATATGATATTTGCACACAAGAAGCATTAGATCATGGTTGTCCAACCTTTTGGCTTGCCTGGGCTACATTGAGTGAAGAGGCGTCTTGGGTTGCATATAAAATATACAGTATAATTAGATAATATACCATATATAAACAACACACTTCCCTTTATATGTATGCTTTTATTGTCTTGCAGGGTTGCATTACTAGTTTCCAGGATCACATGTGACCCATGGGATGTTCGGTTGGACATGCCTGATGTAGAGTCAGAGGCTTCAGGTTTGCAAGAAATCTAAAAGTTCTCCCAAAGTAGATGTTTATTCATTCAAGCATGAAGTTTCTATCTAGCCTTAATTCAGTTGGACTTAGATGATATGTAATAAAATACAGTGATAGCTATAGAATATGAAATCACAGAACAGAAAAGAACACCATAATAAAACTCATCCAAGAGTCCATATCTCTGCAATCAGTCCCCAAAGATCCTCTGGAAAAACCAGGTCTTTACAAATTTCCAGAGGGCTGTGAAAGTTGGGCCTCCTCTCACCCTGAAAAGGAAGACCCTTAGCAAGATCTCTGAGGCAAGGGGGGCAGTTCTATCTTGTGTCAAGCCTGGTAACAGATAACAGATAATCAGAGTTGGAAGGGACCTTGTAGGTCATCTAGTCCAACCCCTACCCAAGCGGAGACCCTACATCATTTCTGACAAGTGGCAGTCCAATCTCTTCTTGAAAGCCTCCAGTGATGACGCTCCCACAACTTCTGAGGGGAAACTGTTCCATTGGTTGATTGTTCTCACTGTCAGAAAGTTTCTCCTTATTGCCAGGTTAAATCTCTCCTTGTTCAGTTTCCATCCATTATTCCTTCTCTGGCCTACAGGTGCTTTCGAAAATAGATTGACTCCTTCCCCTCTGTGGCAGCCCCTCAAATATTGGAAGACTGCTATCATGTCTTCCCTGGTCCTTCTCTTCACTAACAGCCTGTTCTTAAAAGATTGTTCCATTTACTACAAAATATGAATTTCTTGGTAAGTTTATGTTAGGCCTTCATTAGTTAAGGATTGCCTGAATTTGAAATATGGGACATCAGATTCTTATTTTTAAATAAGGAAGGAAAAGAAAGTACTGTAGATGGAAAAACCTAAAACACTGAAGCGAACCTGAAGAAAATACAGTATTGTTGCCTTTGTTGTTGTTGTTGCAACCTAAAAGTGATTCACTGGGCTGGAAGAAAAATTATTCAAAATTTGCCCTTTCTCTGGATTTAATTGGTATCACTTTCCGATGGCACATGGACCAATGGCTGTACATGATATCTTTTTAATATTTTATGCCATCCTAGTGAATCCCCATCAGTCATAACCAATGTGACTAATAGTTATGCTATACATTAGAATTGATGAAAGCTGTAATTCACCCCATCAGATTTCCAGAAAATTAGCAAGAGGAAGGAAGACAGATATAATCTCTGAATTGCTTCAGAGTGGCCGCTTCTTTGATCTGTTTCCAGATGAAATCCTTTCATTGTTCATTCAGGTTTGAGTGGGCTGTGACTGGGCATCTGCAAGCGGTGATTCAAAAACTTCTTAAGTCAGAACACCAGTGTCCCAACAGCAGCAGGTCTACGAAACTGACTTAGCAGAGTCCTCTGAGCCAGCTGTGCATCTTGAGGTCAGCTTATTCTTTTCACTCCACCAATTACATTGTGCAGGCCATTCTTCCTCTAAATCCTCACTGACCTGGTTTGGGCCTCATACTGAGACTACAGTTCAGTGCAAGATGAACGAATGTACCTCCCTTCCCCTTCAGTCTGTACTAAAATCTAACTAGATTTCACATGAGGAAATTGAAATCTTGCACATTTTTAGTGATTCAATGAGATGTTGCCCTTTTTTTAAAATGAAATATACATGTTTATATTTTTATTTAGCCTAGGAGCTCCACATCACTGCTGGAGCCACTGCTATGACTAGACCTGAGAAATTACCATTAATTTTATTGTTTCTGACTTTTCACCAAAGATAGATAACATTAGCTACAAGCTAACCTTAGATAATGCGCAATAGCGTTGTTGCTATAAAAGTAGACACTCCTATTTTTTTTCGTCAGTGTCTTAGAGTCTTAATACTTGCCAAGTCTCAGTGAAACTTATTCTCCTCATTATTCATGTGAAATCTGAATTTGGCCTTTCTGGAACATTGACAAAAAGTAGAACTCACATGGAACAATTAGAGGAAAACATCATTTGCAGATATCTGAGCATGATTACAGCTCTTCTATTCACTTTCAAGAAGCATCAAGCACAGGAAAGGATGCTAACATACTTTTTAAAAAATCTAGGTCTAGATGAAGTGAAGTGAAAGATGGTAACCGGTCCAGCCCTACCAACAGGCAGAAGGAAGTTAGCGGATGCTGCATAGCAGTTGGAAGCAGTATTGTGGTAAATAAAACTGCAACGTGCAGTTCACCTTGAACTTTCCATTAGTTTGAGCCTCAAGTATGATAGATAGTGTTGAAATTGTCATTTGGATCAGATGGTGTATGAGGAATGAAGATATGGGGATTGACACAATCTTGATTTTCTGCCGGCTAACAAAATGTTGTAGGGTAATTTGGTCATTTTCCCAACTCTGTTTGAAGAAATGTCATAATTTCTTACCAGTAGTCCATATTTGCTGGTTCTCCATATTTGTGTCTATGTTGTAATACTCTTTATTTTCTCCTGAGGATGTCTCATTTTACCAATAAAGAGAATAGCTGTTGCTCAGGGTTGAACTGTTGAGTCCTTGGTGCTCACTGAGCTTGGTTGTTTTCTTACTTGGTTGTTTTTTCTAAACGGTTCATTACCTGGCTAGGTAAAATCATCAGTGCTAGAAGGCAGTTAACACCTCCAATGTGAGAAAACCCCACTCCCTTCTAGCACTGAAGATGTTATTTAGCTGGGTAATGAAACATTTGCAAGAAAACAATTAAAGTTAAAGAAGATTAAGGACTCCACATGCCTTATTTTTTATCACTGTGTAAATCCAAACATCTTTAATGGTTATACTCTGCTGAAAATGTCCTTCCTTCTGAACCCCATGAATAGAGGGGGGTATACCTTCCCTTCTGAACCCCATGAATAGTTAGCCCTTTATTGGCAAGAAGATCATGTGCAACAAGCAGAACAAACAAGCAGGGAGCATCCACAACAGATGTTTGTTAGACACTGCTAACACATTTTGTAAAGCAGATCCAGATGTTTCAAACACAGCCAGCCAAGTATTATAAGGAAGGAAATTAAACTGCCAGCTACCTAGTTAGTTTGTGGAGGTTTTATTTCTGGTCCACAATATAGTAATTACCTCTAAGCTTTGGAACCATTGGATGCCACTCCTGATTAGTTTATCTCTGAGGTGCTCACTATTTTTCTTTAGCCCTTCAGTCTCCAGGGGACCCACGAGCAAAAGGTCTTTCTCTGGCACCAGAGGAAAATCCTTTCCTTACCCAGATTGGTAATTAAAGTAGGCTGAACTGGAGGTTGCTTTTGGCAATCACAACATTAGTAGCAGTGGAGATTGCAAATAAATGGAGAAGACTGTTGCACTGCATTAAGAAAGCAGCTATGCTGTGTCAGAGAGGAGGGCTTCTTTATTTGAGGCCCAGGAGACTATCTGAGAGGGCTGTGGAGATCTTGGCAAACAGTTCAAGGACTCCTGCTTTGAACAGGCAGGAAGGAAAGATTTTTGCATCTGGTTGTGGGGTGACTCAAGATTTCTCTATCTTTTAAAGTTATGAACAGCAGGTCAGCTAGTATTTATGCTGCATGAGTCAAATCTGCATCCCTGTCTCCAAGAACACTTCACCATATGGTAGTGTTATAAACTCAGCTACAGCTAAAATCAAACAGAAACAGACCTCCCTGTATGGAGATCCACACACACTTAGCCCTAGGCAGGCACTCTTCTTGCCTTTCTGCCTATCCTGATCCTCATAAATTCTCCATGAGATTCTAAAACAGGGGTCCCCAAACTTAGCAACTTTAAGACTTGTGGGCTTCAACTCCCAGGTTGTCCAGCCAGCTATGAAGTCAAGTCTTAAAGTTGCCAAGTTTGGAGACCTCTGTTCCAAAACTTCCACCTGTTATTAACCTTTCCCCAACCCCTTACAAACTCCCTTGTTCCCAACCTGCTAATCATGTTGGGTTGGGCTGATGGAACCTGCCCTCTAACAACTTCAGCAGAGCCAGGTCAGAAGATTCGCACCTATTCACCTATTGAAGTGTCTAAAATATCAGTATTTTGATAATATTCCTGAAGCAAGATAGGTCAGCCATACATGCATTTTTCCCTTGGCAGAATGGAAAGCTAATTATTGGCTTGGAAATGTGTATAAGTTTTTCACGTTTATTCCATGTTTCCTTTGGGAGTTCAACCTAGCTCAAAGTTCTCCCCCTCATTCTCCTCCCATAAACAACCCTCTGAGATAGCTCAGCTGAGAAACAGGGATTGACCAAAGGAAGGGAAGGGGCTGTTAATATTCTTTCCTTCATTGTTTCTGACAAATTTTCTGCTTCCTTCCTTCCATTTTAGACATGTAGGCAATGGGATAAAAAAGGCTTAGGAAACCCTGATTTCAGAGAATTAACAACTTTCTAACAAATCTCTCAACCCTTTTCACACAACCCAACTGAGGCCAGGGCAATTGCAGGCCAAGATTAAGTGGTACTGCTTAATTTTCACAGCTGTAAGTGTTCTGGTCATTACATAATAGCATTGCTTGACTCAATAAAAAAAGTATGAATTTTTATGGCTTGAGGGTGGCCTACAGTCTGGATTGCTCTGATCCAAGTCCAATATTTAAACCACTACAGCAGCCAGGCTCTCTTGGTAAAGACCCCAAATCCAGATATGTGTGACTGTGGAGGCAGCAGAGGAGAGCAGGAGGAGCAGAGAATTAATTAATTAATTAATTTTTATTTAATTTATATTGCCGCCTATTCGCCCATGGCAACTCAAGGTGGCTTACACAATATAAAACCATATTTAAAACAAAAAATAAAAATAAAAAACAATAAAAACTAACAAAAAGAATCAAATAAATTAATAAAGTACAATAGAACAAAATCTGGAAAAAATAAAAATAAAAAATCACACACCTCAACTTCCACCCCCCCACCCCGACGAGAGCAGATCACACTAGCCATTTGATGGGCTCCATCCCTCTCTGGGTTCCCCAGGCCTGCTGGCAAAACCAGGTTTTCAGTGCCTTCCGAAAGAGTCCTAGAGTGGGGGCCATTCTAATCTCTGGGGGAATGATATTCCAGAGAGAGGGAGCCACCACGAAGAAGGCCCTTCTTCTGGGTCCCACCAGATGTATCTCCCTCAGGGATAGGACCTGCAACTTTCCCTGCCTCCCTGCTCTAATGGGTCAGGTAGATGTGACCGGCAAGACACATTCCCTCAGATAACCTGGTCCCAAGCCATGAAGGGCTTTAAAGGTAACAACCAGCACCTTGAATTGCACCCGCAAACAAATCGGCAACCAATGAAGCTCCTGCGGGAGAGGTGACACATGTGCATACCAAGGTCTGCACAAAACCATGCGGGCTGCTGCATTTTGGACCAGCTGGAGCTTCTGGATGCTCTTCAAGGGCAGCCCCATGCAGAGCACATTGCAATAATCAAGATGGGAAGTGACTAGAGCATGAGTGATTGTGAGTAGGGGCCGCTGGTAATGGGCTGATCAAAGGCTCAAGAAAGTCTTCTGAGAGGAAGGAACTAGAGGGTCTTACAAAAAAAAAGGTGGATTGCAATAGTTTAAATATCTGCTCCACAATCTTTCACTTATATTGGGAATCTGAACTGTTCCTCAAATCGTGCTCATTTCCTTATTTGAAGAAAATGATTTCGGGCTATTTATGCCTGCTGCCATGACCTAGCCTGTCTTTTAGATGCTCTGGCTGTGCCCTGGCATATCCCTATGCTGGAATTGGAGATTATGCTATGATTCATGTTTATTTATAGATTTAGCAGGCAGTCTGCACACCATTGACTTTCTTGTTGGCACTACTATGAGGAAGACACTCAAGTTCTAAAGCCTTGATTCCAGCCGTCCTCTTAGTACTGATGGAATCTAGGTTTCTGCTTCATAAATGCAGAGTTAACTGGGAGAGGGTTCTTACTATTTGCTTGCAGGCCTTATTCTAACCTCAGCTCCTCCACTGATTCATCTGAGAAAGTAATTTTTTGAGACACAAGATGGAAAATCCAGTTGTCTTCTCTGCAGCTGTGGGAAACATATACTTTCCATCTCATAATTTTCCAGTGCATTACACATAAATGTTTTAAATGTCACTACTACAACCCAGATGTCATGTATGCAACTAGTTATCCAGCATTGGAAAGAAAGAGAAAGACAATCCAGATTGTTTTTTTTTCTTTATCGGATGTTTCTACTTGTGTAGTTCAAAGTTACTAATTATCAGCATCAGGTTATTTTTCTTCCTTGGGAATAACACATGACTCATGCCTTGTCTGGTTTCCTACAGTTTTATTTATTATTTTGTTTGCTTACAGTAGACATATACATTTCTCTCCTTGAAATTTTCTCAAGGCATCTAGCAAAAGTGATTTAAATGATTGTAAAAATGTGTTTTTTTTAAAGATTGTCTATGATTAGAAACATTCTTACCAATTAGCTTAAATGCATCAAATCCTGGGCTTGACTACTCAAATTCAATGGGACCTACTCCTAGAAAACTACAGATAGTTTTTCCCAATCTAATGATAGTGACTCCAAAGCCTGTGACTTGCGAATTATTTGGGCTGAAATATAAGGATCCAGTAGTGATTTAATTGGTAGAGAATTCTTCTCGAGCTGAACAGGCTCATTACAGGTAATCTTTGTTTAACTATGGCAAATGTTAAAAGACCTAAAAACTTGGCTATTCCAACTAGCCTACCCGGACTGATGGGAACTGATGGGGACTGAGGGAGGGTGTTAAATATATTTTTAAAATATTCTAATTGACAAAGGAGACCTTGGTTTTTAATGTCCTTTAACATTTATGTAATTGTATTGGGACTGTTTTAATTGTAAGCCGCCCTGAGTCCCTCAGGAGATAGGGCAGCATATAAGCCTAATAAATAAATAAATAAATTGGGGCCGGAATTTCCATTATTAAGTGATGCATTTGTAAAACATGATGCCACATCACTGAGCTATGGCATTTGTAGCAGACCCTAGTTATCACCGTTAAGTGAATCACCGTGCGTCATTTAGCAAGGAGTAACTGCATCTTGCAACTGCAACTTCCCTGCTGGCTCCCCTATTGATTTTGCTTATGGGAAGCTGGCAGGGAAGGCCATAAGTCACAATCACATGACCAAGGATTCTACAACAGTCAGAACTTTGAGGGCTGGTTGTAAGTACCACTCCTTCGTTACCATCGTACATTTCAATGGACACAGTGATTGTTAACTGAGGACTACCTGTATCAAACTAAGTCTTCTTCCCTGTATGCTGATCTGTTCTATAAGGTTGAGAGAGCCTCCAGAATTCATTTAAGAGGCATCAGGAAGATTGTTGGAGGAAAGAAGGTAAAGATAAGCTTCCTTCAAGCAACAGAAACTCTGCTTGCCTAGAGTTGAGTGTGTGTAAAGTTATCCCCACCCCAACTCCATGCATTACTTATCTGGAAAATCTTATATTTTCTTCCTGGCAGCCAACAACCCCCCCCTTTTTTTTAAATGTGTAAAGGAGATTTATCTTGGTTCAATTGAGTATAACATGTAAATTAACTTGGATCCTGTAGGCTGCAGGCTTCTACATGCTATATATGATAGCAAAAGTATGTAAATATGGAGTTGCTAAAGCAATAAGACATTTAGTTGTTTGCTGGTTCCATTCGCAAAGAAGGTATATAAAGAACATATGAGGAGTAACTAGAATGCAGTACAGGGAAAACAAGCAAGATGTCTGACAGATGTTTGGGGGCTCCATAGCTCATGGTGGCAGGAATGTTCTCTTCTGAGGCAGAGACCAGCAGCCAGAGACTGCCAGTATATTGGAGTATAATATTGTGGTTGGCTAACGCTTTCTCTCTTGTCCTCTGTGCCAAGTATTGGTTTCTGCTTTCTGCTAAGTTAAGTAAGGACAATGCTGACACATACCATAGATTCATTTCTTGCAGAACAATTTTGCCAGGTCCAGGCAGCAGCTCCCAGTGTTACCTTTTCAAATCATTTTTTTATTTGTTTACCTAGCAATGTGCACGGTCCCTGCTGCTTCCTTTGCCATTTCCCCTCATTATGACACCATTTTCCACACCAGCCCACAGCCCTGAGCTCCAAACTCTCTGTCTGCTCATGAGCAAAATATGACCAACCTGGGCATAACTTGATGCACAAAAGACACCATCTTTTAATGACCTAGGAAACTAAATGCAAAAACTCTTGCAGCAGTTTTTTGTGTAGCTGGCATGATACAGCTCGTCCTGGCTGTTCTCTTTAATTTGGCATATTTTGGATGAAAGCCTGCTCTAGAACGAGAACAGGCCAGATATAGTACCCACCCTGTCCCTCCAAGGTGAATTATCTGTTGCCATGGGAACTTCTTCTCTATCAAGTCCCACACAGGCTGACTTCAAAATGGGTAGACTGCGCCACCCTTCAGCTGCCACCCATCTGCTTTCATAGCTAGGATGAGGGCATTTGGGATGTGGTTTTCTTATTCTTGTGAAATGCAATGACATTTGCTATGGGAAACTATTCGCACTATCTTATCCTTTCTAGTTTCTTCACACAGAACCTATCTCCAGCAAATATTTTGGGTTTGGCAGGTCTTAATTTATGTTTGTTTAAATGAATGCACATAAAAAGTCTTTTTGGTGGTAGCTCCATTTTTTTGTTGTTGAATCCACCTCAAGGATATAGGCACAGCTCCAATTTTGCTAGCCACTGGGAGACTTGCAAAAACCGCTTTGTTCTAGACTACATAATTGGGGTTAATCTGCTCTGCTTTTCATTATGCTTTAGCCTGCCTTTCTTTTTGATGTTTTAAAAATTTATATTTTGAAAATTGCTTTTGTTTTATGTACTGCTAAACTAGAATCTTTCTGACAGATAGCATGGCAACTTTCTGGTGTGTTTTTCATCCTGCAAGAAAGTTATAAATACATTACACTAAAGTTATGCAAAGGGTTGTTTAGCTTTTGCATACTTCATTGCCAGACCGTGCACATTTGGAGACTACACACACACACACACACACACACACACACATGAAAAACTAAAGCAAAAGTGATTATTTATTTGACAAGACAGAAGAATATGCACTATCAGTAAGAAGCCTAGGCAGGTTTTCCTCTCTATTACAATGCTGTCATCGCATTAATATTGATGCGTATTTTGGCGTTAGTAGCAGAAAAAACATCCAAATGTGGTTTTTATATGGCCAGAGCTCATAGACCTGCCTTTGAAAACAACAGGGATTACTGTAACACTTTGGGGACGAGGGAAAATAAGCTGAACAAGTCTTAACTGCTCAGAATATTTTGAGAAAATGGAATTTGGAAATTCCACTAGGCATAAAATGCAGGGAGAGATAACTTTTTATCAAGCTTGCATAACTTACTTATATTCAGTTTTTATTATGCCTTTTCAACAGATTCTTCCAGAGTTTTTCAAGAATGATTCAAACGTGATGAATAACATCATATAAGTGATAAAAGCAGCACAATCCAAACACAGAAATAAATCACATTCAGTTGAAAATTCTGGAAATTGATTAATCCTTAGTTATATGTACTATAATAAAGTTGGCACCAGGAGAGCTTTTCTGGAGAATGTTTTCCATGGACAGGAAACAATAAAACTAGTAAATGTTCTAGGAGAAGAATTGTGTTAGTCCAGGGTTTCCAGCCCTCAAACCTATTAAGAGCTGAAATTAGGTCTATAAATGGAATTGTCCTAATCTTTAAGGACAGATCATTTGAAAACAAGCAAACAAACTAAAATTAACTCCAGTAGGTGGTCTTGACTTCCAGCAGCCTCTCAAAAGAAGACAGAAAGTGCTGTGACCACATAGCAGTGGGAAATGGTGGTGGGTAGTGATGGTACAGAGTCAGCAGCTATCCCTTCCTCTTAGATTTATGGATTTAGGGATAAACATAGAAGTGCATGGCAATGCCTTGAAATGCCATATGTGTTTCCTGGGGAAATAGAGGGGAGGGAAGAAAGGGATGCCAAGCAGTATCCCTTTGTGTGCTACATTTATTTATTTATCTTTATAAAAGACAATAAAGCAATGGATCCTAAACAAAAACATCACAATGCTTATTTCCTTTTTACAAAATTAGTTCCTGCTGAGAATTAAGACCCAGTGTTCCATTCTATCCTGGCTTCCCCATATTTCTTTTTCAATTGTTAACTTTTTTCATTATTGGTGCTAAGCACAAATGTTTTTCCATGTTGAGTATATCTAAGACTGAAAGGCTACAAATTAATGTACTTATTTTGTACATTAATTTGTAGCATATCATTCGTGGGTATACTCAATATCTACATTATAAGTGCAGTACCTAAGTTTGATAGTTAATCCACCTTTCTTGATTGCCTTTCCTTCTTTTTGTCACTTATTTTGTGTATTTCTACAAATATGGGGAATTGCTAAACAAATTCATTTTGGCTATCTTAATTCTCAGCTCTTTTAAGGTCCATTTCTGGCAGCCTTTCTCCAACTGAGTTTGTCAATAGAAGGATTTATATTAAATTAGTGTGCAGATTTGCATAACCTATTTGTCATACAGATATATTATTTGTATCTGTATGTCTCATACAACTATTATATACATAGGACAGGCTTCGTAAATATATTTTTTCATTATGAAGTGTTTAACTTTTCAAGTATCTCTTCCATATCTCTGATAGAAAGAGTGGTTAAATCTAAATATTTATTCTGTAAGGTCTCCTCAAAAAATTCTTTATCCCAATGTTTAGAGTCCACTTGATTTTTAAAAAGAGTGAAACATTATTCCAAAGGAATCATTCGTACAGTCTTAATTTGCAAAGTTTCAGATACAGAATTTGGATATTTTGCTGGATTGGAATATGTTACACTGATCACAGGGTAATCTAGCCTAATGGTATCCTTTAACTAGCAGTGAAGGGGGTGATCTGACAAACTCATCTGACATTCTATATACAGTATTTGTTGCTGAAATCCTAATCAGAGGACCATTTAGAAATGTGGACCATTGTTAATATTTTATATGTTTAATTTCCTGCTTTTTCTATTGTTAAGTCAAGGTTACTGATAATATGGCAGAGGGTAAACATATTCATAGTACTAGTTATCAAAATGATGAGTATAAAAGGGAAGTGTGCTTTTTCCTTTTCTCCCCCTCCATTTTTTTTAAAAATATCTTTTTGCATAGGCAAATAAAATAAATTCCCCTATTCTATTGGGCAACATTTTCACTTGGCACCTGTTACTAACTGAAACTGCTGCCCCACATGCCGAAACTTGATGAGGAGTACATTAATTTGCAGCATAACAGTATTAATGTGTAGGCTGTCAATTCTGAAGGGAACCTAGCTGAAGCCATCTTGTGCTGCCTCACAGTTGCCACGAAGCCTGAGAAAGAAGGGTGGGGGAGTAAATAGCCCAGCTTACAGTCAAAACAAAAAGTTTTCCTGTGGGAACCAAGGTCATCATAACAGGTGGCTGGTGAAGGAGGAGAGGAGCCTGCCAGCCATTGGACAATGCGACTGATGACACTGGGGAGGGGAGAAGTATTCATCTTTTAATTAGATGAAAACCACGGGAACCTTCAGAGTTGGCTTTCACCAGCTGTGCCAATATGATAAATCCAATAAACATGTTCTTGGAGGAATCCACTTGCCTCGGAATTCTGCTTTCAATTGGTGTATTACTAGGAGCGCTGACATAGGTGAGGAGTTTCCCCGTTTCCCACCAGCTAGCAGCAATCTGCAGCAGGATCCCCAAGACTGGATTTCAAGCTCTTCCCCCATGCCACAGGAATCCTGTCCAAGAGCTCTGCTTCCCAGCTGCTCTTGCAATCTTCTAATGTGAGTTAAACCCTCTGCTTCCTGCAGTTACAAATACAGCCCTGTGTGCTTGCTTACAGCCTGTGAACATGTAAATAAACCAGCATAAACTAAAAGGGATGAGAGCCTTTTGGAATCTTAGATCTAGGCAGGGCCTGGAGCCAGGCAAAGCTCCTGGACTCATCCCAAGATGAACCTATAGAAATTAAGAAGGAGCATTGACATCCTTTCTGGTTGAAAGGTTCTTTGAGGACAAGCAGAGCTTTGTACCTCTGCTTAGCATCGAGAACAGTCCCGAAGTGGGGAGGGGGCAGTAATTTAGTGCAGGTGAGGCAATTACAGTCAATTGGCTGCTACAGCATGTCCCTTGGCAAGAGATGTAAATTCCAACCAAGTGCTTCTCATATATCAAAGGATATTAGCTTGTTCCAAAAGTAAAATACTCCCTGCCCCACAAGGCGGACAACCTCTAGGCTGGGAGCAGAGAGTAATTCAGTTCCAATGGAAAACCATTTACTTTGAAACAAGTTGAAACAAAAGCTTCTTTTGAGATTTCCAATGTGCCCAGATGGCCAGGTTTCCTTTCCTGACTTATTCCGGGTCCTTTGCTCTTGGCAGAGAGGAGATAGAAGAGTCAATTGCTGCCATAGTGCCACTCAGGAGGTAATGAACAACAAAGAAGGAAACTGATTATATAACAGGCCAAAGGATTGAAATGTAGAGAATGGTGGGAAAGTTGTTGCAATTGTACACAAATGACTTCTATCATATGCTGGGAGAAATGCAAGCACTGGAGGGAAAAAAAAGTCTGAACTATAATTCAGTTAGAAAGTCTTTGTTTAGAGAAATCAGATTATGCTAGGAAACTAGTTAAATTCAGAGCTCCAGTAATTTTAGGACCGAACAGTGGAACTAGTCAAAAGAGCCTGTTGTAAGTGAAATGGTCCTTCTGATGTAAAGCACATTTAATGTTATGGCTTTGCCACTACTGATGTACTACCGTAGGTGAGAAACAAAGAGAAAAGTGGGCAAGAGAGACCAGGGGGCCTCATGTTTTCTGAGTAGCAGTGTGCCAGATAACATAGTCATGCAAGGATATGTCTTTTTCCAGATGGAAGATTTGCTCGGATAAAAAGCTTCTGCTGAATGAATGGCAGAGCTGATCTGGGCTGCTCATTTAGCAGTGGCTTTGTGCCAGCTGGTTTCATCTTTCAGGTCCTCCAGGCAGGCAGTTCTTGAGCCAGCACAGAGCAAGTACATGGCAACCCAGTGATTCAGCAACCCACTAAAATATGATCAAACTACAAGCTCTTTCTAAAGCTCCAGGCAGAACTCCATTACAGTTCCATTTCTACACCTTTAGCAACTCCTCCATGGCCCTAACTCAGATTCTAGTTCATATATGCTGTTTCTAGAAGAATTCCTCTAATGTTACTTCCATATGCTCTCAGTATGTCAATATATTGCATATATTATTAGTTGATGGGATAAGGTCAACAATTTGTTGACTTGCAAATTAGCCTCTGAATTAGAGATCCTAGTTTGAAAGAACAGGGTGAGCAAGTTTGGGGTAAACATGGGATATGGTTACATTAGGGCATATTGGCCACAATTTGCCAAAGGCTAACTAGATTTGTTTCCCTACCATTAGCAGGCACTAAGGCTGGTAATCGGATCATTTTGTCTACATCTTATTAAACTATTAATTGAAAGACTTCTCAGCAAAGCCACGGTGGGTGATGAAGGTTAATATTCAGGGTCATCTACCAACCATCACTGTACATGAAAGATATATTCTTTCCCACTGTCCAGCCATCAAGTTACATGCAGTACCTACGCATTTAAAAAGAAAATTATACAGTTATGTCTGAAATATAATGCCCCATAATATTTCAAGCCAAATTAACATATGTTTAATTAATTGTTTATGGCTCCTATCTCAAATGCATGACTTTAGATGGCCAACAATAAAAACAGAACCAAAACTTCCTAAAAGCAACCAAAATGAAAAACAACAGAAATAACAATGTATCATTTGGGAGCACTTATTTAACAGTCATGACCAGGAAACAGGCTTACTTGTGCTATCAGGGTCCCAGGCTTGATCGAAAAAATGAGTTTTAAATGCCTTGCAAAAGGCCAGCAGGGTTCAGGCAACTCTAATCTCTGGGGCAATGCCAGAGGGGTTGGGGTACCAGAGCAGAAAAGGCTGTTCCATTAGATGGAACTCTCTTGTGGACAGGACCTGGAGCATGCTACTTCTGCTAGATCTAACAGGATGGGTAGACACCACAGGGGACAGATGAGGCTGTCTGTAGGCTAATAATACTTCTCAAAAATTAACATCTTTAGGACATTACAAAACATATGCTTCAATGAAGCATTATATGGATTCTGACTGGCTAGAGTCTGACGGGGGGGAAGCGTCGGGTCTTGGAAACTCCATCTGGGAAGAGTTTGATCCTGTGACTTTGGATGAAGTGGATGGGATCATGAGGAGGCTGAGTACTGCCACGTGTTTATTGGACCTGTGTCCCTCCTGGCTGGTTTATGCTGCCCAGGAGGTTACATGAGGCTGGCTCCAGGCAGTGGTTAATGCTTGTTTGAGTGAGGGATGCTTCCCCTCTGCCTTGAAGGAGGCGGTGGTAAGGCCTCTCCTCAAGAAGCCTGCCTTGGATCCAGCTATTTTAAACAACTTTTGTCCGGTCTCCAACCTTCGCTTTGTGGCGAAGGTTGTTGCGAGCGTGGTGGCTCGCCAGCTTCCAATGTTCCTAGAGGAAGCTGACTATCTGGATCCGTATCAATTGGGTTTCAGGCCTGGGTACAGCACGGAGACAGCATTGGTCGCAGTGGTGGATGATCTCTGGCGGGCTCAGGATAGAGGTTATTCCTCTATCCTGGTCCTATTAGATCTCTCAGTGGCTTTTGATACCATCGACCATGGTATCCTGCTGCGGCGCCTTGGGGGGTTGGAAGTGGGAGGCACTGTTTTACAGTGGTTCTCCTCCTACCTCTCGGGTCGTACGCAGGTGGTGTTGGCAGGGGGATCAAGGTCGACCCCAAGGCCCCTCACTTGCGGGATGCCTCAGGGGTCAGTCCTCTCTCCCAGCCTGTTCAACATTTACATGAAGCCGCTGGGTGAGATTATCCGTGGTTTTGGGGTGAGGTATCATCAGTATGCTGATACCCAGCTTTTCATCTCCACCCCAAACCAACCCAGTGATGCCCTTGACGTAATGTCCCGGTGCCTGGAAGCAGTAGAGGTCTGGATGAGAAGGAACAGGCTTCGGCTCAACCCGGCCAAGACCAAGTGGCTGTACGTACCGGCATCTTGGATTGTCCAGAATGTTCCATCTTTGGTCATGGGGAGAGGTGTTACCCCCTGTGGAAAGGGTGCACAATTTAGGCGTCCACCTGGATGCACAGCTCAACTTGGAAGATCATGTCGGAGCTGTGACCAGGGGGGCATTTGCACAAGTTCATTTTGTCCGCTAGTTGCGCCCCTATCTGGACCGAGATGCCTGGCGTACGGTTACTCACGCGCTCGTTACCTCCCGTGTAGACTACTGCAATGCTCTCTACATGGGGCTGCCCTTGAGGACCACCCGGAGGCTTCAGCTGGTGCAAAATGTGGCCGTGCGGATTGTGATGGGAGTGTCCCAATACTCCCATGTTACACCCCTCCTGCACGAGCTGCATTGGCTGCCGGTTGCCCTCCGGGTGGGGTTCAAGGTGCTTGTCATCATCTATAAAGCCCTTCATGGCTTAGGCCCGGGGTATTTGCGGGAGCATCTACTGCCAGCAACGATGTCCGATCGTCCGGTGCGCTCACATAGGTGAGGCCTTCTCAGGGTGCCGTCAGCCAATGTCGGCTGGCGACCCCCAGGGGAGGGCCTTTTCTGTGGGAGCACCCCCCCTCTGGAATCAACTGCCCGTGGAGCTTCGGGTGGCTCCTGACCTCTGCTCCTTCCGTCGTGACGTGAAGACTTGGCTTTTTTGTTCAGCCAACCTGGACTGAAGGGGATTTTAATAGTTTTAATTTGTCTCATGTTGTTTGTAAATTGGTTTTAGATTTAGTGTTGGGGTTTTCAGGTTTAATAGTTTCTTAAAGTTTGTTTTCTCTGTTTTTATCGTTGTGAGCTGCCCTGAGTCCTTCGGGAGATAGGGCGGCATAGAAATCCCCACAAATAAATAAATAAATAAATAAATAAATAAATAAATAAATAAATATTATGTCAAATAACACAGGTTTACTCACTTGTTTTGTAAACAAACAGGGCAGGATGCAGTAAGTTTGAAATATGAATATGGTCTGATATTACCGAATGAAGCTGATGAAGGTAATCACAGGAAATTAAAGTTTAGGTGTAATTCCAAACAATGAGGTCAAAATCAGGCACAAATTTATATAATTTAGGTTGTTATGTATATTTGGGAGTATGAGTAAAATCTGGCAAATGCAGTGTGAGGTAAGGGTGGTACAGAGCAAAATTGTTTTTTGGTAGTTACTGCAAAATTTATGAATGTGAGAAAGTTTACTGTAGATTTGGTAATTCAGAGAAAGCATATGATAAATAAAGGATATGGAAAGCATATGTTAAATAGGCTTGAATGTGTTGTAAAATATAGTGTTAAAAGATGCTTGTTAAATAGCATGTGATATATAATGCACATAAGTAAAGAATTTGTAATAAATGAATGCTTACTCAATGGTTCCATACTCAGCAGGGAATAGAACAAGGATGGGTGATGTCCCTTTGATTTTTTACTGTATGTATGGATCAAGTTATAAATAATATCTTCCATTAAAATAGGTTTCTGTAATAGAAGTTAAGAATGAGGGCAACATGGAAACTTGAATGAAATAATTGATTGGCCCATACTGTAAATATTGCGGTAGAATTGAAGCTTATATCTGGAAGTTCAGTGGAGATTCAGCAAACCAGAGATTGTAACCAGCTTCATTACAAATTACAGCAAAAAAACCTTAATTTTTAAACTTGTGCAATATCCAGTATATTCAGACATTCTGTAAATAAGAATTCAGATTCAGGATAAATGGTTTATATACTGGATTAATCTAAAGCCCTCTGACTAATTCCTGGAACTTTGGATATTATTTCTAAAGTAGTTTGTCAGGACAATATCTAAAAATGAAGTAGAGTTTCTTGAATATATAACTCAAAGTTTATGTGTACAATAATAGATTTTGAAATACTCAGGATGGAGGAATAGCTGATGAAAATGACAGAATTAGCAGAGAAGGCAAAATTGACTTCCTTGATTAGAGAAAGCATCATTGTATTTACTAGGAACTAGAAACTCCTTATGGACTTCTGCTGAACAAAAAAGAAAATGAACTTGTGATTTATGGGTTTGATGATTACAAAGGATGAACTATAGAAAGGTAGATTATAGAAAGGAAATTATATTATAATCTTAAAGAGAAAGTACAATTTAAACGAACCGTTTGTAGCTGCTGTTAAGTTTGGAAGTCGCCACAACTTTTTTGTTTTCTTCTTCCTCTTTCTTTTCTTTCTTATTTACTATTTTTGTCCGTTTTATTTCTTTCTATAAAATGTGTATTATTTATCTTGATAAAGACCTTTTAATAAAATTGCACTGTAAACCCAAACACAGAACTTTGAGAATAGCCACATAGCTGGCATTTTCTTTAAACTACTGCCATCTTGTGGGCATTTTTTTTAGAAAGCCCAATGTAGCATGGGCTTTTTAAATGTGATAATATATTCCAAATTGACTGTGGAACTTTGTCCTTTATTACTTTTATTTGAAAGTTTAATGCATGCTCCTCCACGTATATTTGAAAAACCATAAATAAAAATCACTCAGTGAACTCCACCAAAAAAGGGAATTCTCAAATTTCCCCACAAAAATTGTCTACACTACATTGCTCAAGCTTTTACTTAATTATCCACCAGATTTGGCATTTTTCTGCATGTAAGAATAGTTAAATTGGCTTAGTTTAAACTAGCCTGATGATGTTTATGTGCCATCAAATCAACTCTTACTGACCATATAGATATTCTGGCTCTGTCCCTAGCTTGCTGCTATAATTGAGTACGTCCCTCTTTCCTTGCACTGCAGTATTAGGGCCCTCTCCAGAGAGTTAGGCATAATGTGTCCAAAATAGGATAATTTGAACTTGATCATTTGATTTCTTTGTTTGATGAACCATTTATGTGCTTTCTTCGCTGTCCATTGTATTCTCAGGATTCTTCTCCACTTCCAAAATTCAAAAGCATCAAAACTTTCTCCTGGCTTCTTCGAAATCCAACTTTTATTTCCACAGCGCATCACAGGGAAAACCCATTGACTACGTAATTCTGATCTTTATAGTTCCAGATGTATCAAGGCATCCAAACAGGTTTGCCAGGGAGTTCATTGCTGCTCGGCTTGTATCACCGAAACCTGGTTGGGCCCGGAGGGAGGTGTCCCTCTGGTTGATCTGTGCCCTCCAGGTTTCGGTTCTGCACCGCCACGGGCCCAGGGAAGGGTGGTGGGTGGCTGTGGTTATTCGGGAAACCCTGTTTCCAAGGGAGGTCATGTTCCAGAGATAGGTGGGAGTGAGACCCTCCTCTTGAGGTGGGGGCCTAATGGTCGGGTGGGCTTGCTGCTCGCATACCTTTCCCCCAGCTGTCTGACAGCAGCCCTGCCTGGGCTTCTCGATCTCCTCTCGGGGTGGCGGTGGAGTTCCCGGGCCTTATGGTCCTGGGGACTTCAATCTGCCTTCCCTGGGGGAGGCTTGGCCCAGGAATTCATGGCTTCTATGGAAGCCATGGGCCTGACCCAATTGATTCAAGGCCTGACTCATGAGGGGGGAAATACTCTTGACCTAGTTTTTGTCTCTGAACAGTGGCATAGTGACAGAGGGCAAGCCACTTTTACGGTGTTGCCGTTCCATGGTCTGATCACTATCTCCTACGGCTGGTCTTCCAACAGGCTGCCCCCCACTGCTGGGATGAGGAGCCACTTAGATGGTTCCACCCCAGACGCCTGATGGACCCTGAGAGGTTCCAGGTGGAACTGGGGTCCTTTCCCTCTTCCCTTGCCCACAGCTCTGCCGAGGATCTGGCGGCTGCTTGGCAACAGGCTGCGTCGGATGCCCTCGACAGGGTTGTCCCCATGCCCCTCACGCCGTGGATCCCGGATGGCTCCTTGGTATACTGAGGAGCTCCGGGAGATGAAGCGTCGTCGAAGGGGTTTAGAGAGCAGGTGGAGGTCCACCCGCTCCCAATCCGATCGAGCCCAGCTAAGAGCCCATATTAGGACTTACCTGGTAGCTATGAGAGCGAGAAGGTCCTATCTCCCCCTCATAGCCGCAGATAACCGCCCAGCTGCCCTGTTTGGGCTACCCGCTCTCCTTCATATGGGGAGGGGCGGACCCCCGGGGAAGGGCTGAGGAGTTTGGTCAATATCTGTCGGATAAGATCGCGGATTCGGGCGGGTTGTCCTCTGATTTGCAGTGGTCTGAGGAACGGGATACAAGCAGTCTGGCCAGTGTGATCTGGGATGAGTTCGATCCTGTTTCGAGGATGAAGTGGACAGGATTATGCGGCACCTGAGTTCCACCACATGTTTGTTGGACCCGTGTCCTTCCTGGTTGGCTTATGCCGCCAGGGAGGCCACCTGCGTTGGCTCCGGCAGTGGTCAATGCGTTAAGGGAGGTGTTTTTCCCTCCGCCTTGAAGGAGGCGGTGGTGAGACCCCTCCTGAAGAAGCCTGCCCTGGGACCGTGTTAGACAACTTTGTCCAGTCCCCAACCTTCGCTTTTGGCTAAGGTTGTTGAGAGTGTGGTGGCTCAGCAGTTTCCACTTTTCCTGGATGAAGCGGACTACCTGGATCCGTATCAATCGGGCTTCCACCCGGTTACAGCACGGAGACGGCATTGGTCGCTGATGGATGATCTCTGGAGGGCTCGGGACAGGGTTTTTCCTCTGTCCTGGTCCTATTAGACCTCTCAGGCTTTTGATACCATTGACCATGGTATCCTTTGCGCGCCTCGGGGCTGGGAGTGGGGGCACTGTTCTCCAGTGGTTCACCTCCTACCTCTCGGGCAGTCTCAATCGGTGTTGGCGGGGGTTGAGGTCGACCGAGGGTGCTCTCTTGTGGGGTCCCTCAGGGTCGGTCCTCTCCCTCTTCTATTTAACATCTACATGAAGCCGCTGGGTGAGATTATCTGTGGTTTTGGGGTGAGATTCCATCAGTACGCGGACGACACCCAGCTGTACATCTCCACCCCAAACCAGATCAGTGATGCCCTCTCCCTGATGACCCAATGTTTGGATGCGTACGGATTTGGATGAGCGGAACATGCTTCGACTCAACCCGGCCAAGACTGAGTGGCTGTGCATACCAGCATCTCGGCCCAGCCAGGAATATCCATCTTTGGCCATAGAGGGAGAGGTGTTGCCCCTGTGGATAGGGCGGAATCTGGGGTCCTCCTGGATGCACGGCCCGTTGGAGGAGCAGGTGGGGGCCGTTGCCAGGGGCCTTTGCCCAGCTCCACCTTGTTCATCAGCTCCGCCCATTTCTGGACCGAGATGCCCTGCGCACAGTCACTCACGCCTTGTTACCTCTAGACTCGACTACTGCAACACTCTCTATTTAGGACTGCCCTTGCATACCATCCGAGATTGCAGCTGGTGCAAAATGCAGTGGCGCGGTGGTGATGGGAGTTTCCGATTCTCCCATGTTACCCCCTCCTCGCTGCCTGCATTGGTTGCCGGTTGCACTCGGGTGAGATTCAAGGTTCTGGTTTTAACATACAAAGTCCTACACGACATGGGTCCTCAATATTTAAGGGAGCGTCTTCTGCCGATATCAAGTGCCGGCCGCCCTGTGCAAGCACATAGGCAAGGACTCCTTGGGGTCCCGTCGGCAGGCCAATGCCGGCTGGTGGTCCCCCGACGACGAGCCTAAATGGTCGTGGCCCCTGACCTCTGGAACCAACTGCCCCTGGGGCTCCGCCTGGCCCCTGACCTCCGCACCTTCCGCCATGATTTAAAGACCTGGTTGTTTGACCAACCGGGCTGTGACCCCTCCCTGGGGCGGGGGGATAGGTTTCTTAATTTTAACTATTGTAAATTTTAGTTTTTGTAATTTTTGGGCTTGTAAAATTAGTTTAATCTTTTAAGTATTTATTGTTCCTGTTTTTAGTTGTGAGCCGCCCCGAGTCTTCGGAGATGGGGCAGCATACAAGTTCAATAAATAAATAAATAAATGTTCTTTTGACTTCAAAGAACATATTTGCCAGATAGTGTTAATCTAAAACAGATTCTGTGAAACAAATGGTCAAAAAAATGATCAAACAAATGGAGTTAAATGAAACATGGGTAGAGGTTTTTAAAAAGTTTATATTGGAAATGGAATTACAAGTGAAAAAAATCAGAAAAAAATCAATATGCACCAGATCTAGATTTGTCCATTTTTTCTGAGAATTCTATTTAGTATTTCACAAGAAACAGTGCTATTTAAGCCATTGCACACCTTACTATTTATATGATTAACCCCAACAGTTAGTAGAACTTGCCATATCAATCTATAAATTCTATAGTGATGAAGAACAAAACCATGGTGTGGCATTCCATGCTTATTTCTAAGAAAAGCATCTGGGTTATTCATTATTGAATATATGATACACGTACTTCTGCCCACTATTATGTTTTTTTTTAAATTTTATTTTAGAAGCTTTTAATTATATTACATTAGAGGACAGTATAATTTTTTTGAAGAAACCTAAATACAACTGTTCCCCATTTTTTAGGGATCCTTTCCTTTTTCTTCCAAGAGCAGTTTTTCTTAAAGCATGCTTCACAAGCAAATTGCAGGTATCCTGTGTGCAATTACTTGCAAAAAATAATTGAACCTTGTGCCTAGTTCTGCTCCACTGACCTGCTAAAGTGTGTACATAAGGGTATGCAAATCTTTCAGGGTGATGTGCGATGGAATCTCCCACTGAATAAAAAGGCAAAACAAACCAATTTCATCTGTTGGCTCCTGTCGCGGTTGCTATTGTTGGTACTCCTTTTGGCTGAAGTCTGAAAGTAGAGGAGCACATGGCTGTAGGTCCTCTGGGTACAGACCAATTGTGCATGTATATATAGTCCTTTAATTAACTGGTCACTTACTTACCATTTGAAATTACAACAACCCCTCCCCCCAAAAGGTACTTATGACCAATTTCTGGTGTTCCAAAAGCTGCGCCCCCAGGGCCACACGACTGCATTTCAAGGTGCTTGGCAGTCAGGCCACATTTATGGCCATTTTCAGTGTCCCACAGTCACATGAAAGGATTTACATTTTTGTAAATAAAAATAACCAAAATCTGGTGTTTACTTCAGATTTCTGATAAAAGCCAGCCATAGTGAATAATGTATTTGATTAATGACAACGGTGTTAACTTCACCATAACAAAAGTAGAATTGGGTCGATCACGTGATGACTCACTTTATGATTGCTGCAATGTATGACCATGTTGCCAGACTTAATTATAGTTCTAAGTCGAGATAGTACGTAAGGTACATTAAAAAAAGTATTTTCCATTAGAAATAGCTGCTTAGAATTCTGTAGTCTTAAAAAGTTAATGCAATAGAGTTCTAGGGAAAGATAGCATGACAACTGAACCAGCTCAGTGAAGCAGGTGTTATACACCAATGCAAAATTGAGGGATATCTCTAATTGTTTAAAACTCCTTTTGTATTTCTATTTAAATTAAGGTTATTGGAAGGCCAAGGTAAACATGCAGATCTCTATTAAAGAACTCAACATCTTTGCTAAGCATACAAACAAGTTGCAAGCATAATTCCTTGATCTCCCAAAATTCCCTTTTATTCCCTCATTAACATAAATACTGGTTTAAACTTGTTTAAATTTATTTTTCTCTCTCTTTGATATCACTTACATAGTTATAAAGCATTTTTATACAGAATGTATGGGATCCATTTTGCCACTGGGACACAAAAGACCACAAGAAAATCCAGACGATACAGAGGCCTTCCATCTTGCACTGGACTGCTTAGTAACGGTTCAAATATGTCCAAGTGCGGTTGTAGTTGTAATCCAGAAGTTGCTCAACAGGTCCTGAAAAAGAACCAATTTGTTTGAGATACTGTAAAGAAACCTCTGGCATTACTTAGTAAGCCTGAAAAGCAGAGTTAGAAAGACGTTTTACTGGTTTTCTATGAACCATTGTCAGATCAGATGTAACAATACTTCTTTGTTCAAGGTTTCCAAGTTGCCTAAACCCTCTGAATATAAATTGGATTCAATAATACAGCAAAATTCTGGGAAATCACTAGTGGTTCTAAGTCCTCTACCTGTTCAGGCAGGTTTCAAGAGAAAGCTTTCTTGGGCTGACAAGTAAACCTTGAAAGGTACAACTACAAGCAGATAATTCATGTTCATAGGACAAATTTGATCTCAGAAATAGTATTTTCACAAACATTCTTAGAGTCCAATTTCATTATGGCTGTCTTAGAATGGGATTGTAAGAAGGATGGCATACAAACATGGGATTATACTGAATTCAGTTTTGTCATAAATAACCAGAACATGATCTGGCATAGTTAATCTGAAGCATTTTAAACAAAATAGACAACAATGTCAGCCCTGAAGCCAAACAGATTGTTTCCTCCTTCCTTAGCAATCGCAACTCAAAGTCTAACCACTTACCAACTCCTGCAACAACTGGACATTTGTCATACACATATTTACTGCAGACATCCTGAACCGTTCGGGTATTAATTTCCTAGAAAACAGAAACAATTAGATATACTTCCAGAAGAAAATTAGACAATTTGCCAATTACATACACTGACTACCAATAAGATTGTACGTCATTAGCAAAACTCAAATTGACATTGCTCTCATCTACTTGAGTGTGTTCTAAGAATACAATTTTTCATTTCAAAAATACAGAACACCATCATAGATTACTTCCTTCAGTGATTATCTGAATCAGAAACCAGCACCCCACAAAATTAAAATTCCTTGAACTTCGTGACAAACATCTCAAGGATTTTTGCATGTTGCAAGGTAGGCTACAGAACTGCTGAAAACTGACATATCTACACTTGATTTTGTAGTATTGAGTAGAATGTGATGTCCTAGCATTTATCAGACAGTGATGCATATGACCACTATATCAACAGCAAGGACTATAATCTGGAAATGCAAGAAGATCAGTGAAATTAAGCTTCCACTTTCATCAAACAACAATAATACTGACAGAAATTCTGGCATCCAATTCTGCCAAAGGTATCCTACGACCATAGCTCAGCAGCTGGGTTGCAATACTCTCACACATTGGAGTAGTACCTGAAAAATAAAAGTGAACTGTCAATGGAGTCATTAAGTATCTTTTCAAGATGTGAAGCAGAATCTACAATACACAAACCATTATATATTGCTAATGAATAATATTCAACAATCCTGTAGTTAGGTACTTCATATAGGACATTACTAGTGCGCAAGCTTTGAAGTTCTCCATCAACGATATTACCAAAAAAGCAGATGAGGAAGGGCTGATGTTTGGGCCAAATATTTGAATCAACCACCTGCCTTTCAAAGCTAACCTCAAAACAGAAACTGTGGACTGAATATTTTTTAGTGGTTGATATCATTTGTATCAGGCTACATCAAGCACGGAGGGATAAAGACAGTGGTTGCTTCCAACTCTAAAAATGCACTGTTTCTTGTTCATGGCAAAAGGCAGAGAGAAATAACAATGAAACCACTTTTCATAGTAACTTTGTGCTACCATACCAAATGCAGAAAGAAATTGTGTTGCTAGGTAGATAAAAAGTTAACCAAGTCAAATTGGTCTCAGAGTTTAATACTATTTCTTCAACATGTAGCAAATACTAGGTGTAATCTGGCACCAATGATACCCGATGTTAACAAATTATTATTATATTTACATTTTCGATTTGGAGATTTAATTTCATGGCTGAAATAGTTAAGTTTAGACTTCCTTGCTTTTCCTAATTTTGTAACAATTTGCTTGATAAATATTCAATCCAAAAGCTTGTATGTACACTCCTACATTTTCATGAATTCTAATATTATTCTGTGTGATAATAATTGATCTTTATGAAGATATTACCTAACTACAGAGTTATATATTGATACAGGAATGATTTCTTGTTGTGTCCTGTTCTGTAAATGATTTTAAGATAGCTAAGAACTTTGGTTTCTGGAAGTTTTATTTTATTTTGTGTAACTGAAGACAGTTTGTATTGGGTTATATCCATTTTGGAAGTAACTGATCAATTGTTCTAAATAGATTTGCAATAGCATAGACATCTGCAAAAATAGACAATTTGGTTTATTTTATTTTCACATATTACTAACTCACCATATTTAGATTGCATTTCTTCAATTAAAAGCACTTTGCATGACAGTGATCGGGTTGCTTTTCAGAGGAACTGTTATATTATTCATTCTGAAATTTCAACCAGGTACAAACTCATGGCATCTATGTGGCATTAATTCCCAACTTTATGTGCGACCAGGTTCAGACCAGACACCCCACCTGAAATAATGAACTGATCTGCTGCATCCAATGAGAAATTGACTGACACTACTTTTGTCTTAAGTTTATAACGTTTGCAAAGGTTTGTATCACATGTTATTTCACCACAAATTACATCATTTCTGGAAAGCCATGCAAATGAGTTTAGATGTAGTAAATGAGGCATGTTTGCATTGTTTGTGTAGTCGCATTGTTATACACATGTTATAGATTGCCACAATGACATGCTTATATATTTTGGAACACTTGGGAATAGTGTTGTCCCTTTCTCCAAATAGTGTGCAAAAAGAGGTTTCACTGTGTGTGCATCTATATTTATATACAAGCATAAAACCATATGAAATACACTCAATAGAAATTGAAGATAGCGAGATTATCTTCAGAAACAGTATTTCATAGAAGGGTGTGTGTCTTCGAAAACAATGGCTTTGGTAACGTTTATGCATCATCTAAAAAATGAAGTATGCTTCTGAATGTGCATTTCCCATTTTTTGATAAACTTCCTGACTGCTAGGAACTGGTAAGATAATATTCTTTACAGTGGATGATAGACTACAAATTTCCCAGGGAGCCTGACAGGTGCCTTTTATAGATCCAAAAGGAACAGGAATTACACAACTCAAAGAAAATAAGAGACCTGTGCGGTCTGGGCTTGCAGAACTATCTTCATGTTCCATCTGCAGAATGATCAATTTAAACATTAGACTGTGCTGGGTGGCACCGAAGACACACTAACAAACATTTTAAATGGAGAGGAACTGAGGAAAAAAATGTTACTTTCATGACACTTTTCACAAGAAAGAAAAACCTGCTCAGGAGGTATTAAAAACTGAAACTGCGCTCTAAGGAGACATACCATCTAGTTGGGCCACCAAGCTCCTTCGGAGAACTTTTTTGCCTCTCTCCAAGTCATGTTCAGGCAAATCAGTGCACATGCGCATCCTGTACAAGCAGCAGAATTGAAGATAGTAATCAAACGTGACACATCTTTAAATGACAATTCCCTTCCACTTTAGAAAACTTATGCTTGTTGATAGCAAGAAACCAGGCTTGCTATTCTACATAAAAGCTGAAGGAAGATCACCACAATACAAATGTACAGACAAATGAAACAGAAAGAGTAGTATACACTTGAGCTAATATTTAAATGAAAACTCTATTGAAGCATAATAAATACAATTAGATTCTAATGTAGAAGCTGCAATACACTATCTCACACTAGAAAATCTCAGAGGTTTTGAGTTTATTTTGTTTTTAGTTCATTTCCCATTTTCAAATATTTTTTCCATTAATCCTTGGAGAGCTATATCCTGAAGTCCATTTGCAACCCCATATAGCACTGTTTTCTTACAAAATAAAAATAACATAATAGAAACAAAATCATCCTTACCATTCATATCTTCCCCAATCACTTGCGTATAAAATCTTGAAACGATCAGCGACAAAATAGAAACCAAAAAGTCCTGTATCAGAGTAGCAAATGTTGAAGGGCTGGAAACTTTGACAGAGGTCTTTCTCAGCAAAATCAGCAGCCATTTTGCTATACAGATTCTATAAACAGATAGTTACAATTTACTATGCAAACATGCAGACATAACTCATTACCAACGAAGTATTCATTCACAAATCTTGAAACAGCCATTATTCTGTTATATCAGTACATTACTCACCTAAGCCAGACAAGTAACAAAGCTTAACAAAGTCATTAGAGATTCTGATAGCATCTTAAATTTGACATGAAAAAACCCTTGTCACAGAATTCAGGTACCATAATGCAAAACAGCACCTGTCCAACAAAACTGAATTCCTAGAAAAAATAAACTGAATGCAAAAAGGCACTTTACTTAAACCAGAATATTAGCTGTGCAGTTCATCTGTAACATTAGGGAAATTAAATCAGCAGTACATAACCCAGTGTTCTGGACCAGAATGGCTTGCGGGAGTTCGAACAAGGAATTCCCCATGTTGGCAAAGATTCCTGAAAATTCCAGGTACAGTCAAGAAATGGATTATTATACAAGTCAACTCAAAAGTTCTCACTCAAGGCCCAAATTATCAGGTACTTCGGACCCATTACGCAAAGACCTAGCTTTCTGGAAAAAGCTCTAACTCAAGGGAAAGGTGGTAAATAAGCGACGATCTCCAGGGTGGTTGGGTTTGGCAGGGGATGACGAGGCGTGGGGCCAGATCAAGTTAAGGGAGCACGCCCCCGATGTCTTTATGCGGTGGCGGGCTCCGACCCCGATGCCTCCTCCCAATGCCCTCGGATCCGGGAGGTGTTGAACTCCAATTTGCAGTGGTCTGATGCCGAGGGTGCAAGTGGTCTAGCTAATGCAATCTGGACTGAGTTCGGTCCTGTTTCTGAGGATGAAGCGGACAGGATTATGCGACGACTGAGTTCCACCACATGTTTGTTGGACCCATGCCCTTCCTGGTTGGTTTTACACCTCCAGGGAGGTGACATGGCTGGCTCGGGCAGTGGTCAATGCTTCTCTGGGGGAGGGTACCTTTCCTGCTGCCTTGAAGGAGGCAGTGGTGAGGCCTCTCCTGAAGAAGCCTGCCTTGGACCCAGCCGAATTGAACAACTTTCGTCCGGTCTCCAACCTTGCTTTTAGCGAAGGTTGTTGAGAGTGTGGTGGCTCAGCAATTGCCACTTTTCCTGGAGGAAACGGACTACCTGGATCCGTACCAATCGGGCTTCCGACCCGGGTATACACGGAGACGGCATTGGTCGCACTGATTGATGATCTCCTGAGGGCTCAGGACAAGGGATTTTCCTCTGTCCTGGTCCTGTTAGATCTCTCAGTGGCTTTCGATACCATCGACCATGGTATCCTATTGCGGCGTCTCGGGGGGCTGGGAGTGGGAGGCACTGTGTTGCAGTAGTTTGCCTCCTTCCTCTCAGGACGCTTGCAATTGGTGTTGGCAGCGGGGCAGAGGTCGACGCCAAGGGCTCTCACTTGTGGGGTCCCCCAGGGGTTGGTCCTCTCGCCCCTCCTGTTCAACATCTATATGAAACCGCTGGGCAAGATCATCCGTGGCTTTGGGGTGAAGTATCATCAGTACGCTGATGATACGCAGTTATACATCTCCACCCCAGGCCACATCAGTGATGCCCTCTCCGTGATGTCCTGTTGTCTGGATGCGGTATGGATCTGGATGGACAGAAACATGCTTCGGCTCAACCTGGCTAAGACAGAGTGGCTGTGCATACAGACATCTCGGCCCAGCCAGGAGATTCCATCTTTGGTCATGGGGGGAGAGGTGTTGCCCTCCTTGGATAGGGCATGGAATCTGGGGGTCCTCCTGGACTCACGGCTCAGGTTAGAGGAGCAGGTGGGAGCTGTGGCCAGGGGGGCCTTTGCCCGGGTCTGGCTGGTTCGCCAGTTACGCCCATACCTGGACCAAGATGACCTGCGCACGGTCACTCAGGCACTTGTTACCTCTCGGCTCGACTACTGCAACGCTCTCTATCTAGGACTGCCCTTGCATACCATCCGGAGGCTTCAGCTGGTGCAAAATGCAGCCGCACGGGTTGTGATGGGAGCTTCCCGGTACTCCCATGTTACACCCCTCCTCGTGGCCTGCATTGGTTGCCGGTTGCCCTCTGAATGAGATTCAAGGTTTTGGTATTGACATTCAAAGTCCTACGAGACATGGGTCCGGGCTATCACGGAACGTCTACTGCCAGCATCGAATACCAACCGCCCTGTACGAGCTCACAGGCAGGGGCTCCTCGGCGTGCCATCTGCGACCCAGTGTCATTTGGCGGTGGCGGGGAGGGCCTACTCTGTGGTGGCTCCCGCTCTGTGGAACCAACTACCTCTGGGGCTCTGCCTGGCCCCTGACCTCCGCACTTTCCACGACTTGAAAACCTGGTTGTTTGAGCAGGCTGCTGTGCTGACTCCTCTTGGGGGGGGTTGTTTTTATATTCGATTATAATCAGTTTTAGTCTAATTTGGCTTGGTTGGTTTAATTCTATTTTAGATAACTAATTTATTGTACTGGTTTTAATTGTGAGCAGAGTCCTTTTGGGAGAGGGGGCTGCATACAAGTTAAATAAATAAATAAATAAATAAATAAATAAATAAATAAATAAATAAATGAAGAAGAGGATGACCAACAGCAAGATGGATGGGTTTAGTTACAATGGAGATGAGTGCACTACAGGAAACTTGAAGGACGAGATTAGGGACAGATTGTCATGGATAAAATCTATCTATGTGGTTGCTAAGTGTCAACATTGATGTAATAATCAATCAAAACGAACATGCCAGTCACAGTGCCTTACCTTACTTCCCCCAAAGGTAAGGTCGTAGCGTCCTATGATTGAATTAGCTAACAGAAGGACAAGATTGTCTGGACTACCCCAGCCAGGCCCCTCCACAGCGAAAGCAACATGAGCCAAAGGTAAGTCATCATCTCTGACTGAGACCTAAAAAGGGTATGAGGCAAGAAAAGAGAATAAAAAGCCCAGTCATATCTTTTTGCAAAAAGGTAAAGTTTCCCCTTTTATCTATTAAACCAAAACCAAAACAGAGAATTCATGTTTTATTTTTAAAATATTTTCATCCCACTTTTTAAAAATTAGTGAATCCTGTATTCAGAACTCGAGAGTGGCTGTGATAAACATGAACATTCAGCCTTCTTATTACTCTGATAGGCAAGAAAAGTAGGCAAGGAATTTAAGTGAAGAAGTGAACATAAAGCAAGGGCCAATATTAATATCCTAACCTGCTTCAACACTAAATGTATTTCAGATGTAAAATAAGTAGCTACTTCGCATGGAAGTGCTGAGTTGCTAAAAATAGTTATACTATGAGAGAGAACATTCAAGACCAGATACACATTTATTTCAATGATTTCAATGGCCGCTCATCTCACAACAGTGGTTCTGAGCTGTGTACAATAATTAAAGTAACAGCTACAATCAGTAAACAATGATGCACAAGAGAAAGCAATATACTTCAATGACGAACACCTATATCAGCAGCAGAACTTGCTTACCTTTCTGGCCAAAAGACTTGGGGAAAAGACAGCATAAGGACCATCAGAATTGCCAGAGGGAAGCTAATACCATTTATTATGGTATATACCATAGTACTATGGGCACAACTGTAGAGGGGTCCAACAAGATGGCACTGTGGTAAGATCCACAGCATACTCTGATAGATCTGGTGGACCGAGCAAAAACAATGGAAGAGCTGGTCCCACAAAGAGCCTGGCCTATGCCATGTAGAGCTTTATAGATCAGACTTCCCCAAGCTTTCCAGCTTTGCAGACCAGCGTGATAAGCATCACCTTCTGCCTTCTGGGCAGTCCCATATAGAGGGCATTGCATTAATCAAAATGGGAGATGACTAAAGCAATGATCGCCTTGGGCAAGGATCACAGTAGTGACTGTTACAGGCTCATCAAGCAAGACCTGTCAATCCAGGCAGAGTTAAGGACAGAAAATAACCAGAGCAGGAAATCATTAAAACCCACAGCAAATCAGTCTTGTCAGCATTGAGCCAAAGCCTTTCTCCCCATTCAGACCCTCACAGCCTGCAGGCACTGGGAAACCACCTCCGTGGCATTGCTTGGTCAGCCCAGTGGAGATGTACAGCAGGGCATCATCAGCATACTCATATTCAAGAAGCCACTTTAATAAAAAAAAATGATCCAAGTAGAATTTATATTGCATTATTTCCATGCACATTTTATGATAATGCCAGCCCAGGAAGACTCTTACCTGACTCCCGCTGAAACGACTTTGGGACAAAACAGGAATGGTATCAGCTTTGTAATTAAAAGGAACATTGCCAAAATGCTGCTGGGCAAGATCCACCAGTTCTTTATGACTAACATCTATTAAAAAGCAAGGCAATATGAATATGGTTTCTTCCAACAGGGGCTGCTAAACAGCTGCAAAACTATTATCCAAATTGATATAAAATTGAAACATCCCCACTTATGAGTTTTTTTAACATACCCAGTAAGATCTCTCCAGATGACAGCCCTTTGAGGCAGGCCAGATTAGGAAACAGACTCTGTAAGTTAGACCGTGGCTACAGGCAGTAGTAGCAGAATCTTAAAAATCCATATTTTCCCTCCCCTTCCTCTTTACCCCAGCAAAATACAGTCCGTTGAGTCTGAGCTTCTTTCTCATTCTTTCTGTTTCTTGGGTTTAACAAGTTTTCTATAATTATTTCTGCATAGTTTCTCAAGGTCAACTCTGTGCTCTTTATACTGGACCCTTGGTTCTATTAGAAATGGTGGGAAATATTTGTAGCTTGGATGGTAGATGGTGGCGGCAGCTTTCTTTCTACAAGCTTCTTTGGAAACTAAACAATAAGCTTGGGGAACAAACTACCACTAACCCCTTGGTACTATTGTCTATTCCTAGTGATAGGATTCCCCGCCTTCCTATAATTTCAATCCATTATTTGGGGTTCCTCAGTAGAGTATTCTGGGGCATTTTGGTTCATGCACAGAATGAAGATATTCTGGATAGAAATTATTGGAGGGGGGGCAGTGTGGAAAAGGGGGGGAACAGTAAAAAAGCCAGTGGTAGAGGAAGAGGCCACTGCTCCCCTTACCACAGCCTATCCCCCAGAGATGGCCATCCCCAACTTTTCCAGTGCTTTGCTTCTACCATAATAGAAATTAGAATATTTCCCTTAGTTTAACTTTTAAGGGGCTGATCTGACTCGATGCGCTTCACTATCCTAAACATGTTGGTCTTTGCTTGTATCATAGTCATGGTTACACTCCTGTAACGTTAGAGCCTACTTATAAAAGATGAAATTAAAACAAGACCAGCTTATACTAACCTCCAGCAGCTACCAGGGTCATGCGAGGTGCTTTGACATGAGTTCCTATGTATTCTGCTATATCTGCACGGGTCAATTTCCTAGAAGAAATAAAATACTTTTAAAAATTTACCATTTGTAAAAAGTATGGCATTGTGCGGAACGTGGCATCGGTGAGCTTAGAAACATACTGTCTTTTCATTTTTTTTAATATTGTGTTATTTAATATAATCTAGGGCTGGGCACCTTATTGAAATCAAAAGGAAGAGTGGTTTTCAAACCAACTGTCTTCTTTGGATTGCATTGCATCTGTGCAGAGCAGCCATGAAAACACTGAAAAGGACACAGTAGCTTCATGTGCCACCTTGCTCTTCTGTCCAAGGTAGCAGAGCTGGAACGGGAGTTGATTTTATGATTTGGGAAAGGTTTCAACTTTGTATTATGTTTCTTCAAATGTTGGATTTACTCATGCTTTGCCTTTTTAAATCTATGCTAGCTCCTTGCCCCGATAGGATTTTTCTCCTTAAATGTGTCTAGAAACATTTTACATAAGCCGTCTCTTTTGTTTTATACCAACTTCAGTATGCCATGTGACAATACCGAACACCCCAGAATTATTTAAAACAAAGTTAGAACGTCTTCCTCATGTATCCTCTCAGAATTTGATGCATACATATGTTGACCACCCAACACCAGACATTTCCACAGATCTACATGAAATCTGAGTAACTGATTTAAAAAGTAATCATGCCTGGAGGAGACCAGATTCCTGCAAAGCTCTTTTATCTCGTGTTGCAGAAGGAACTGACACGGAGGAGAAAAGACGGGGGGATATGAGTCTGTAAGGAGCAAGGAACCGCAATTGTGTGACTGTACACCTGTGTGTGTGTGATGGGAAAATGAAAAGTATATAATACAAGGCTGGAAGTGAGAGAGGATCTTATGCTAGTGAGTGTGGACTGGGAAAGAGTGTCAAAAGCAAGATTTTAAGAGCAGTTTCTGAGTGCTTAAGGCAAAGTTTGAGCACCCCTGCTTTAAAGGATTATAATAGTAATAATTTAGCTCCAGCTCTAGTTTATAACAAAAACTTATTTTACTCCTGCATGACACAAAAAAACCATTCAAGAACTCCCAGTGACTTACTTCCTTTCTTAAAAAAAAGAAAACCTGGTGAAAGAAGCCAAACAACAGCTTACTAAGGGCTATAGCTTGTTTACATCTGTACATGTGTGCATATAAGTTATTTACAGGCAATATTTCATAATTATGCCTTAGCCATATGGGTATTAGCATAAGATCAAAAACATTGGATTTAAATTAAGACACTTTCTTCTATCCAGGACATGGCATATAAGTGATGCTTGACCAGGGTCTGCAGTATTGTCTGGGGCACTACACATCCTTTCCACGACCGGTTTTCTTTGTTACCTTCTGGGAGGAGGCTTCACAGAACCCGAAGCAGAACAATTAGATTTTGTGTGTGTGTGTATATATGTGTATGTGCATGTATATGTGACCATGAAACACCAGGGGAGATCTTCTACTAATCTTTTTCAATTACAAGCCTCTCCCGAAAGTTTAATAAAAATATTTATTTTTTAAAAAATAAATATTTTGAATTCTGTTCTAGAATTAAAAAAATCAAACTGTCAACTTTTTTTTATTTTCAATCTACTTCCCCACCCCCACCAGTCATAGTTTACGTAGACAATTTTTCTTGAATACATAGAACACATACACATTTACATTAACTGCTAAGAGATATTTCCTTGGAAGCCAAAAAAATAGCAGTAAGCAAGTAGAACTGTGTATTTCAGACCTGTATCACAATGATTGCACCAGGTATAGCTGACTTGATACTGCTAGTGAAGGCAAACCTTTCAGGCTTGGCATGCCAAAAGTTTGGAATATGCCTAACTTGACTCTTGGACCTCAAGTTGTCCTAGTGCCACCGCTGCCACTCAAAAAGGCCACCCATGCTATTCCCCAAGGGGTACAAGCCTTGGAAATCGATGCAATTGCCCCATGGTCCACAGCTTTGCAGAAAATTGTGTGAGAACAGAACATTATTTTGAGAATCACTGTTTTCAGTTGTTGGTAAACGTTGGCTGGTCATCCAAAAAGTAGTGGTGTATCACCTTTGGCATGTGTATCATAGGTTCATCATCACTGGTATAGACTCTTTAACTATTAACTCCAACACTCAGTTTCCCTAATGCATATTGTAGCAATTAAGATAAATGGCTGTTATTTTTCTGTGCAAAGGTATTTGATCATTGTTGTTTAGATATATGCAACTTAAATAAGACTTGTATTTATCTCACCCTTTATTTCAGTTAACTAAAATCTGTGTGCCTTAATCATGTCACTTCTGTTCAACTCACTTTATATTTGCTGTTGTCCCTTCAGTTGTCTGGGCCAAAGGTGTGCCTTGATAAGCCGAAGCATGAAGATAATCAAAGAGGACAGCAGACAGACAAGAATCGGATTCTTTCATCTCCTGAAGAATGACATTCCGCTCCTTTTCAATCTGAGAATCTTCCAAGCTGCAGTTCTGTGTTATATCAGCCAGAATCTCAATTGCTAAAAAAGACGTGCTATTTGAATCATCAAGTCAAGTTAAATTAAAAAGTTACCACGATATTCCAGGATGAGAAAAAACAACAACCCTAATTAGAGAGCATTTATGGCATTGCAAGCCACAGCCAATGTCAATACTTTTGTATCTCCTGCCCATAAATGAATTCCTCTCCTAGTTCACTGTCTACTTCTTCTGCAACTCTTTCACTTTTAACTTCAACCACCCATCTTCTTTGCTTCAGATGCCAATTGCTGTGAAAGTATGCATTATTATTACTATTGATGGAATAACAATAATAGTGGAAGAGAATAATAGTGTCACTACTGTTATTCAGCGGAAGCAAGCATGGATACAAAGCAATTTTGTCAAACTCATAGACAATTGTATTACCTTTTGGCAAATCTTTGGGTAGAATTTTCATGTAGAAGGCTGTCTTTTCACGGGAGTAGTAGCTGTCAAGATGTGCACCAATGCTTTCCACTTCCTTTTCAAATTGGGCATAAGGGTATTTACTTGTGCCCTAATAAAACATCAATAATCAATGCTGTTTTTAGTGGTTGCAGCAACTTTAGTATTTATGAAGTTCATATTATCCCAAGGATTTTCCTTCTATAAAGTCTATGGCCATATCAACTAAGTTAGAATACAAGCTCTGGTTTAAGATGAAAGCAACTAATACACTGATGCAAGTGAGCATGAGTTGAAGCTAGACTGAGCAGAAAAGAAGAAGAAATGAAAACTTTTCTAAATGCATCAACTGTATTCTTAAGA
Source organism: Naja naja (assembly GCA_009733165.1). Classification (NCBI taxonomy): domain Eukaryota; kingdom Metazoa; phylum Chordata; class Lepidosauria; order Squamata; family Elapidae; genus Naja; species Naja naja. The sequence continues at coordinate 67,513,567 of CM019149.1, forward strand.
AGCAGAAGTGAAGGAACATGATTCTGCAGTCCTGATCTGCTATGGTTCTTGCACAGATGAAATCAGAAAGGCCAAAGCTCAAGATGAACCGTACTTGGTAAAGGATGCTAGAACTATATTTTATATATCGCCTTCAAATCAGTTGTTGACTCCTGGGGACTACCTGGACTAGGTACTCTTTTACAGTATTTCTATTTTCTTTCAATTCTTGCATATGATAAATCCTACTGTGTTTCCTCGAAAATATGACAGGGTCTTATTTTCTTTTGAGTCCTGAAAAAACAGCTAGAGCTTCTTTTCGGGTGGGTCTATTGACTTACATCATTGCAGCAGCACCAACAACCCTGCCCAGCAGGAGCCCACTGCCGGCCCACTTCTTCTACAGCCACTTGCCATCGCTCGCATGCATCACCCCCGACCTCTGACCGTTTTGCCATCAGAGTGTTCCGGAAAACTGCGGCCAAGGAAACGAGGTCCAGATTGACGCATACATCACCCCCTGGCCTTCATTTTGATGTAAGAGGCCTTCCGGAAATGCAGAGAGCTTTCCAGAAGGCTCTGACGGTGAAACAGAGGCCAGGGGGCAATGCACGCGTCAATCCAGACCTCGTTTCTTGTCTGCAGAGGGCTTTCTGGAAGGCTCTGACAGCGAAATGGAGGCCGGGGATGATGTGTGCAAGCAGCAGCAAGCAGCTGCAGAAGAAGTGGACCTGCAAGACAAGGCAGATGTCAGGCTGTGCGAGACCTGGTAAGTAGGACAGCTCCAACCCCCACCCTAGCTTAAAACCCCTGCACCCTGGGGTGGGCGGAATGTTAATTAGGGGTAATTTTAGAGGTAAGGCTTAATTTTAGCGCATGCATTAAAAAACAGGGTTTCTTTTCAGGGTGGGTCATATTTTCAGGAAAACACGGTATTGGATAAAATCATTTATATGTATTTTTGTTCGCTGAAAATGATACAAGAATTTTAGTTCCTTTATTTTTTCAAAAAACTGTAAGCTGAACAAATAGTATATCTATATAGTAGCATTTGTTCTTTAATCATTTTCATTTAAATATAATTCAACTTGTTAAAGAGACATACATTTAAATTTCAGAGTGTCATGGCATATAAGTGCACTGATGATGTTACCTAGTTGGTAACAAAATGTTTATAACAGAACTACAGCACCAGACAGCACCAAGACTCCACACAGAGAAATTTCTTAGGAATGAAAATGCCCTAGATAAATTTCAATCGGATTGGCAAGTAACACAATAATGAATAAAAGTATGTTTCTGAAATATGGAAACTCTTTTAAAGTTTCCCTGGATTCAGAGCAGTAGGTAGCACACATGTAGGAAGCAGTACAACTCAATCACATTGCAGCTCACCTTGAATGCCAGGTGTTCCATAAAGTTCCCAACTCCATTATTCTTCTCAGTTTCATAACGACTTCCTAACTTAATCCATACTCCAACCTGATTAAACAAATAATTGATTAAATATATTAAATATCAGGAAGCTTTATAGGAAGTATTCTAATATTGTATTTCATGTATTTTAATTTTTGTACCATTGCAATTCTTTTTATTTTGTTTGCTCCCCAGAGTCATTTGAGATGGGCAGGTATACAAATGGAACAAATTATAATAGACTATTGAAAGAAAGAGCTTCAACTGCAGATAGAATAATTAACCTTAAATCCCTATCTTTCTATCTAACTTGCACTTTCCTTAATTTGGCTAGAAACATAGAAACTGCATGTGTCAGAACCAAGACAGTGTTTTTTCAGTCAATGAATCAAAATCTAAGCAGAGGTTAAAAGTTAACACCAGGATTTGTCTAAAAACAAAAGGGAGGACAATCCTATGCTGAGGTACACAAGGTTTCAGTAAGCTCCCAAAATGTGCTTGCAATAGACTGAACTTCCTCTTGACCCACTCCATGTGGAAAATTTCCCTTCCATATCAAGAGTATGGGAATTCATTCGGAAGGTTTCAGATCCATAGTTCCATCTCCGAATATTGCTGAATTATATCTCAAAGCTACCCCAGCTAACATGGCCAATGCATTCAACAAATCCTATCAAATCCCAGTCATGCAACAAATCTAATGAAGTTCTGAACCTGCATTCCTTTTAATACTTTTGGATCTTGTGTGATTAATATACTTTTAAAAAATATTTTTACATAAATTGTAGCTGCCCTATATTATAAGCATACTTTGTTGATATTGCAGTTTGAGTTCCAGTCTGTAATAATGTATCACTCTAAAGCAAGTTAAATATTTTTTTTGTTTGCCAGTGCATATACAAGTTATGATTATAGTAACTATACTATAGTCCAAATGTGCAATAGCCATATTCCAAAAGAATAATTAAAAATACTGTATTGCTAAAAATGCTACTCATTGTCCAGGAGAGGGGGGAGGGAGAGAGAGAGAGAGATGCATATATGTGTGCGTGCATGTGTATTAGTTTGGCAAAATATAAAATACAGAGATGCAAAGAAAAATGGAAAATAAAGAAAGGAGAGGGGAAGAGGAAAAAGGGTAGGATAAAGTGGGGGAAGAAAAGCATCAACCTTGATTCTTTTTGGTGCAGTAAAATAATTTTTACTTTTACATAATAATATATACTAGCCATTTCTATAACAACCTTTCTAATTCACAAAACCCAAAATAAAAGTTTCATTTTTTCAAGTTCTTTATTCATTAAGCCAAAAAGAAAAGTCCCTGGTTTTATCTTTATATTCACTTTGAGAAACTTCTGTATTAAGATGTGAATCCTACCCAGTTTGCTTTATCACATGTCACCATAAATGGTAAAAGGTTCCTTGTTACATTCACATTTCCAAAATTTATTTTAAGTATCTTTATAGATTATTGACAATTAGTTTGGCTTTAGAATAAATGGTTTAAATGTTATTTAAATCATGTTATTAATGTAAATTTTAAACCTGTCCACATGGAAAAACATGCTTTCTCACTGTTCAAGCATTACATTATATTCAAAATTCTTTGCCCGCTGATCATACAATGCTTCACATACTCATTCTCCAAGTTCAATTTCAATAGAAATTTATTAAGCTTAACAATAATATGTTCATAATTACCACACAGCAGAATTTCCAATAAAGTACTGGAAATTTTGATATTTTACACTGAAAGAATTCCTTCAACGAAGTAAGCAATTCTACCAAAGAAGACCTGTGCTAGTAGAAATTTCAACAAAGTAACCTAAAGCATACTACAAATTCACAACATGAAATTGTAAGTCTAGCTGAGCTTTGTAACTGCACTATCTGAATTGAAAATTAATTCTAGAATACACTCACTGGTTAGAGATTAAGAAAGTAAAAGCAGGATTTGCAGCCATCTGCAGGATAATGATCAAGCTCAAAGAACTCCAAGAATCTGACATAGTGACCATATTTCAAAAATCTGTTTGCTATCTTGGCTTTTCTACTGTGGAATCTCTAGACTTCTCTGGAATAAAAAGTATAGATTATATTTCTCTGAACAGCTTGGAAGCAATAAAAAACTCACTTGGGAGTCTGCTATTCATTAAGTTTGTTTTAGGACTTTCAGTTTTTAGGGAAAGTTACTTTCTATTGGAATATGTACATGTAATCAGACTAGCCACTCTATATATCTGATGAAGTAAGCTGCAGTTTAAGAAAACTTTTAGGATTTATTAGATTCCTTCCATTAAAAATATCAAGCCTGAGTTGAGTATATACCCAACTGAAAAAAACAGGGATTCCAACATTTTCAGAAAACCAAATTAAAACTTACTGTACATGTAGGGTGGTTTGACTTTTCTGATGCTATTTTTAAGCCATTGTCTAAAGTAGTAACTTCTGTCTCAGGAAGATTGGATAGCACATTAGCATAGGTTGCAGTACTTCCTCTTTTCACCAAGCCCTGCAAGGATATCTAAAAAATGATTATTAATTAATACAATATAAAAGCAAACAAACATATGTATTAAAATTGTAGAATACCTATAACAAATTATAACTTACTCTGGACTATATACTGCAACTACAGTGTCTTATGTGTAACTATGACGCAAATCAAGAGTAAGAAAGGGTTTTTAAAACAAATTCAGGCACCAAAGTCTATGGAAAAGGAATATGTTAACTAAACATTAATAGTGCACAAATATATGAGATCAGAAGCTATCCAATAAACTGCAATTATACTAAAAAGTCATAATTATTTAGATTAACTTTGGGAAGAAAATTAATGAATATTTGAACACAATCTTATATTTCTGATGAACAAGATACAACTGAAAAATAATTTTAGTACATATCATCCTGAAGCAAACCAAAATGAAATTCATTTTACAATGCAGAATAATTTCCATTCAAATTGGGATATAAATCTTGCTAGGGAATCTTAGAAATATTCAATTTAATACAAGAATATTTACTAAAAGTAATGCTTTCAAAACAAAGATCTGTATTTCCAAATTGACACAAAAATAAAATATGAACAATAACCAATAAAAACAAATTTTCACATTTCAGATTTTTGACATAATTGCTCTGATACTTTCTAAATAAAATAACCACAAAGCAATTAAGCCTAGGTCTCTAATGTATGCTGTAATGTTAACAAAGCCTAAATGACCGAGGTTTGGTTCATATGATGTGCTAAAACCATGCTCATTCATTCATTTGAATGACTAAAGCCACCTTGGGTGGGTTCAAAACCAAACATGCAGATTATACATTCCAGTATGTTGTATGTTCATACAGTACAAATAGTGCTAAGATTCCCTAACAAGATATATATCCCAATTTTCAAATCAGTAACATTTCTATATATTCCTTAATAGCTCCTGATAGTAGTTGCAACTTTTTCCAGATACAACTGTCTGACAAGTAAAGGCTGAATTAAAAGGGGCAGAGATTTTATTATCATCCATTACTTCTGCTATTGCTGACTGCAGGCTGCCAGCAGTTTGGCAGTTTGAATCTCACCGGCTTAAGGTTGATTCAGCTTTCCATCTTTCTGAGGTCGATAAAATGAGGACCCAGATTGTTGGGGGCAATATGCTGACTCTGTAAATCGCTTGGAGGCTTGTAAAGCACTGTGAAGTGATATATAAGTCTAAGTGCTATTGCAAAATTTCTACTTACTGTATCTGTTCAAATAGGTCTTTGGCTAGAAATATGTGGCAATTTGAGCACCAAAAAATTGAGGCCTTTGAACTATGGTGCTGGAGAAGACTCCTGCAAGTCCCTTGGACCGCAAGGCGATCAAACCGGTCAGTCCTAGAGGAGATCAACCCTGATTGCTCTTTAGAAGGCCAGATCCTGAAGATGAAACTCAAATACTTTGGTCACCTAATGACAAGGAAGGACTCACTGGAGAGCTTAATAGACAAGGGGACGACAGAGAATGAGGTGGCTGAATGGAGTCACTGAAGCAGTAGGCATGAGCTTAAATGGACTCCGGAGGATGGTAGAGGACAGGAAGGCCTGGAGGAACGTTGTCCATGGGGTCGTGATGGTTGGGCACGACTTTGCAACTAACAACATGTGGCAATTAGACCTGCAGTCAGCAGCAGAACAAAATAAGGTGGCATAGAGAAACATTAGCATTAAGATACTCAGAGACAAGTCCCTTGGCTGTTTCCTCCTATGTCCAATTCACCCACTTGAGCTTTTATTTTCATATTCTTGGAATCGTAAAACACCAGCAGAAACTTAAATTGTCCCATACTGAACAAACTTTCATAGAAAGTTGTTGTGATGCAATTGCTTTCCTCTTGTCTTTCTTGCATCCCACCAACAGCCTGCTAGATTTTCGCAGCCTGGGTTTAGTTATTACTATCCCACGCTAGAGAATATAAATGAACAACGGTGAAGAGCTGGTGTGTAGGCTGAGGGGCCAAAAATGGCACCCTTACAACATTTGGGCCACGCTCTCCGGGCACTTCCACGACCCCATAGCTGCCAAAACAAGCCGCCCAACGTGCTGGCGAGGGAAGGCGGGGATGCTTCATCCTTAGACGGGGCTCGCTCGGGGGACGGAGGGGAGAGGAGGCTCAGCAACTCGGCGCCTGTCCAGTGCCTCTCATTCACCGCGATCTGCTCAGTGCACGAAAAGCTAAAACGTGCAATGAAAGGCTCGTCCCAAAAGCACCTTTGGGACAACCATGGACAGCTGAGAATCTCCATAGAGACGTTAATCAGAAGCTCACTGCATTACCGCCCAGAGGGTTAAAGGCGGAACAGGGACGAGGCTCCAAGGGCGTAAATATCTGCCGGTATTTTATTTATTTTATTTTCCCCCGAAAACGCCCCTTATTCGGACTGGACCGAAGAAGCGTTTCCACCGACCGCCCTTTCCTTCCTGTGACCTTCGCGGATGGTGAAGGAGGCGACGCAGAGCCTTGGCGGACTCCGCCGTCGTCCCCGATCGGTTTGCTTCCCCCCTAGGCACTCCCCTTCGCCAGGGATCCAACCGGGCACCGACTCACCGGTGCGCAGGAGCCCCGAAGGAGAGTCCGGCTAGCCACAGACCCCAGAGCCCGGTACACCGACCTCGCCGCCATCTTGCCCGACAGGAAGGCTGCCAACTGCGCCTGCGTAGTTCCAGGGAGCGCATGCGCGAGTTCCAAAGGGGGCGGTCCCTAGGAGGAGGAAGGACTTGTCTTGTTGTAAGGATTGCGAGGGTGGTTTACCGCTTTGTGCTCCAAAGGCGATCCTCGATCCGGCTTTCTCTGTGTGTTTTCCTGGCTACACTATCTTCCGAATACTTGCAACTCTACCAAGGCATTGCTAAGATCATTCCCCCTTAGAATTAAAAAAAAATACTATAGAAGCGCAAGACTTTGAATGGCCATAATTCTATCGTGCTGTAGGTCCTCCTGATCGTGGTGATCCAATGAGATCTACTGAGATCGTTGACATTTTGAATGAGAAAAGCAAAGTGGATTCATTGTTAAACCAGAACGGTTGATAAAATCTAGGATAAAACTATTGATAAAATCCCCCTCAAAAAAACCCCAAGGTCAGCGAAGACATGATTGCTCACTCTTGCTAGCCCAGACTATATTTTCAATTATTTTTTTAAATTCTTTAAAAAAAATCTTCCATGTTATAGATAAAAAATATGCATATATTTTTAAAATGGGGGTTATTTTATCTGGGCTGTACTAATACTTCACATGATCTTGATAGTATTTCTGTATTGATGCAACCTAAGGATGCATTTGGATTTTTGCAGCACACGGCTGGCTCATACATAATTGGTTGTCCACTAGGACTCCTGGATTCCAGTCACAATTACATACTACTGTTAAACCAGATACCACCTATTCTATATCTTTGCATTTGGTTTTTCTTGCCTAAGTGTAAAACCTTACTTTTCTTGCCACTGAATATTTTCAAAATATTTTCACATAGAAGTTTCTTCACAGTCCTCATCCTTTATCACAAATTACCAGTCAGGCAAATAATGTTTTGTCGTCCAGAGTCTTGGGAAAAACAGTGACATAGTTAATTGTAAGCCTCTCAGAGTCTCTTCAAGGTGAGATGGACAGAAAACAAATGTAATAAAATATAAATAAGGAGAAACAACAATTACGGTTTGGAATGTGTGAGGAATCTAAGGCATTTTTCTAGAGCCCTAGAATCCTATTCATTATCAATATTTTAGAATACAACAGTCTGAGAGAAGAATCTCTTACAGATATGCAGAATTAAATCAGCATATGTATATCTTAGAGTCCAGGAATCTTATTTTTTCTGGAATCAGCGTGATTATAGTTGATAATAGTGCATTCCCACAGGCAGGGCCTCCTCAGGGTGCCGTCGACCAGACAATGTCGGTTGGCGGTCCCCCGGGGGAGGGTCTTCTCTGTGGGGGCACCCACCCTGTGAAACCAGCTGCCCCTGGGGTTGCAGTTGGCTCCCGACCTTTGTTCTTTCCACTGCGATCTTAAAACCTGGCTGTTTTTCAGGCCAGCCTGGATTGAGGTTGGTTGGGGTATTTTTTAATTAATCAGGTTTTATTGTATTTTAGGGATTTATTTGGATGATTTGTATGTTTTGATACCTTGTATTTATGTCTTGTATTTCGATTCTTTGTGTGAGCCGCTCCGAGTCCCCCCGGAGATGGGGTGGCATATAAGTCCAAATAAATAAATAAATAAATAAATAAATAAATAAATAGCATGAATTCCATTTGCACAACACATGGCAGCAGCATGAATTGCAGCCACAGTTGAGACCAGCAACTTGGTTCTTGAGTGAAGCAAATGCTAAATGAAATGGTGTCTGCACTGATCTTACTTCAGTTTTCCTTTGCTTTACAGACTTTAGAGAAGATTGTAAATGCAAAGTTTGGTTGTAAAGTTATGTTTTTCATCACTGTCGTAACTGTATACAGTTGCTACACAAAGTAGTCAATAAATGAGGACTACCTATACTGACTTCTGGGATAGTGAAGAGTTTACTGTGAGCAACAGACAAGTGATGTTATACTGGCATATCAAGGAATACCCATTACTGGACCAATTGAAGCTTCTAGGTAGTTTTCAAGGGCAGCCCAATATACTATGGTATCCATTACAGTAGTCAAGGTGTGTGATGACTAAGTGATTGTCTAAAGTTCACCTTATCTAGGAAAGGGCTATACATTTTATATACAATCTGATAATCAGAATTTTTTTCTCCTTTATAGAGCTTTATTGGTAGGCATGCATTTGCACATAAACAAGCTGGTTGCCAAAATGAAAACAGCTCCTTATCATCAACCACAGGCTGTGTAACAAAACCAAAGCTATACAGGGGAATAAACCCAGTAGTCCTTGCAGCTGCCAATTCGTTCTCCATATCTATTATGGCAGTGCTGTGACAAGACCTAATAATGGAATTCATTGCATTAGGGTTTCATGTTTCATGCTTCATGCTCCTAATATGAGATAGATAGCAGATAGTTACTAATACTAACGAAGTTACTTATAAAGGAGAATATTTGTAGCTTTTATGAGGGTTCCTTGGTGCTCTCTGAGCTTGCTTTTTTTCTTTCATTACCCAAACTCGGTAACATCAGCTAGTGTATCAGTGTAGCACTAATGATGTTATCTAGTTTGGGTAATGAAACATCTGCAAGAAGACAAGCAAGCTAAGAAAGCACCAAGGATCCCTCAGCAATAATGTAACCAATCAGTTCTACACATACACACATACACAAAAAATTGGGGTAATTCTGGCATCAGAAATGACAATTTTCAAAAACATTTGGAGAAGCCTGCACCGTCGGAACTATCAGTTACTGAGTTGTGCATGTACTCATCATCTCATCAGATGAGTAACTATGTTTCTGCAGGGCCCCTGCTCACGGAATGATAGAAGACATGAGTAGGAAGGTGAGGCATCTCCTCTTGCAAGCCACAGCCTTTCAGAAAAGTGTAGATTTCTATCGTAGGTCTTTTTAGTCTTCTTATTTATTTATTTATTTATTTATTTTTTAGACTTGTATGCCGCCCCATCTCCGAAGACTCGAGGCGGCTCACAACTAAAAACAATGACAATAAATAGTTTAAAAGAAATTAAACCAATTCGCAAGCCCAAAAATACAAAAACACAATTTACAATATTTAAAATAGTTTAAAAAACCCATCCCCCCACAGAAGGGTCACAGCCCGGATTGGTCAAACAAACAGGTCTTCAGATCATGGCGGAAGGTGCGGAGGTCAGGGGCCAGGCGGAGCCCCAGGGGAAGTTGGTTCCAGAGGTCAGGGGCCGCGATAGAGTAGGCTCGTCGCCGGGGGACCGCCAGCTGGCATTGGCCTGCTGACGGGACCCCAAGGAGTCCTTGCCTGTGTACTTGCACAGGGCGGTTGGCACTCGATATTTGAAAGCTTATCAAGAAAGGAGAGAGCAACTCTCAATAAAGAAAGAAAGAAAGCCCAGCTTTGGTTTTATATTTCCCCACATCTAGCCACAGATATGTGTGTGTGTGTGTGTGTGTGTGTGCGTGCGTGCATGTCTCTGTTGGTCTTTGTTGACAACTGTGGCTGCTTGTTTTTGCTGTAATAGAAATATGTGAAGTGTCAGTACCACTTTATAATGCGGTGATAAGCCCACATGTGGAATACTGCATCCACTTTTGGTCACTACAATATAAAAAAAGATATTGAGACTCTGGAAAGAGTTCAGAGAAGAGCCACAATGATGATTAGGAGACTGGAGGCTAAAGATATGAAGAATGGTTGCAGTAATTGGGTATGTCTAGTCGAGTGAAGGGGTGACATGATAACAACATTCCAATATTTGAAGGGCTGCCACAAAGAAGAGGGAGTCAAGCTATTCTCCAAACCAGGGTAGGAGGGTAGGAGAAGAAGCAATAGGTGGAAACTAATCAAGGAGAGAAGCAACCTAGAACTAAGGAGAAATTTCCTGACAGGACAATTAATCAGTGGAACAACTTGCCTCCAGACGCTGTGGGAGCTCCAACACTGGAAGTTTTTAAGAAGAGATTGAACAGCCATTTGACTGAAATTTATTTATTTATTTATTTATTTATTTATTTATTTATTTATTTATTTATTTAATTTGACTTGTATGCCACCCCCTCTCCAAAAGGACTCAAGGCTCACAGCTAAAACCACACAATAAATTAATTAAATAAAACCATATTAAACAAACCAAGTCAAATTCATATAAAACTCCCACAATTTAAAACAAGATCAAAATGGTATAGGGTCTCCTGCTTAAGCAGGGGGTTGGATTAGAAGACCTCCAAGGTCTCTTTCAACTCTGTTACTTTGTTATTCTGAATGATATTCGCATCTATTCCTAGAATAATTTTTTGAAAGTATCTGTCCTTTGCGCAATTGTACACTAGAGGGTGGTGGTTTCATTTCTTCTGCCAATTCCTAACTTTAGATGAGTTGTGGCTTTTATGTAATGACAAGACTCTTGTAAGACTGAATATTCTTAAGCCTCAACTTTAGGAAACAATTGTGTTTGGATTGGTTAAGTGCCATCAACTAGTTTTTGATCCTAGCAATCACATAGATTTTCTCCCCAAGGACCTGTCTTTTCAGGTCTTCTAACATTGCAGCCATTGCCACTGTAACTGAGTCCACCCACCTTGCTGCTGGTCGTCTTCTTTTTCCATTCCCTTCCACCTTTCTCAGCATCAGAGCCTTTTCCAGATATCTGGATCATCACATAATATGTCCAAAAATAGGATAATTTGAGCCTGGTCATTTGTGCTTTGAGTGAGAACTCTGGATTGATTTGACTGATGAGCCATTTGTTTGGGTAGGGTTTTTTTTGGAGGTGGGGCTGTCTATGGTATTCTCAGAAGCCTCCAACACCAACATTCAAAGGTATCAGTAGCAATAGCACTTAGACTTATATACCACTTCACAGTGCTTTATAGGCCTCTCTAAGTGGTTTACAGAGTCAGCCTATTGCCCCCAACAATCTGGGTCCTCATTTTACCCACCTTGGAAGAATGGAAGGCTGAGTCAACCTTGAGCCTGGTGAGATTCGAACTGCCAAATTGCAGTCAGCAGGCAGTCAGCAGAAGTAGCCTGCAGTACTGCAATCTAACCATTGTGCCACCACGGCTCTTTTCCTATCATTGCTTTTCCTATCCTGCTACTTAAACTCTGTGGAACTTTTGCTTCCACAGACTATCTCAGGGACTATCATGAGCAGTACAATTCTTATCATTGTAGGTATAGAGACATCATATTTGAATTCTTTTTCTAAGGCCTTTATGGCTGCTGTACAGTACCAAATATTAGTCTGTAGCGTATTTCTTGGCAGCTTGTTCCTTTACTGTTGATGGTTGATCCTAAAAGGCAGAAGGCAGAAGCTACACTACTGTAGTATCTTCATTGCCAGTTTTAAGGGTGGTTATCCTATCTGTTGTCATTAGTTTGCCCTTTTTTATCTATAATTTTAGTTCTGGAGTTTGCACATTCTTTGCCTTTTTTGGCTATCAGGACAGTGTAATCAGCATAATGCAGTTTATTGATGTTCCTTTCTCCAATTTTAAAACCAGAAACATCTTTCAGTTTATCTTCCCTTAATAGGCATTCCATGCAGTTAGTCTGTGCTTAATTACCATAACTGGCACAAGGATTTCAGTTGCTAAGTGAAGGAGTCATTAAGTAAAACATCACATGACCACATCACTTAGTGATGGCAGTTCTGGTAGTCTCAGCTGAGATAGTTAGGTCAGGACCATGCCACCATTAGGCAAGGGCCTCACACTTCTCCTGCCTGCTTTGCTCATCTCCACTTCAACTTAAAACTTAACAAATAGTTTATTTATATCTCTTGTCATAACAGATACTATTCAAGTCAAAGGAGACTATAGGAGGCAGAAACCGAGGAGCAACCTTGACAAAATTATCAAAATATAACATTTCCAGTAAAAATATATTTATTTTGCGTGTAGACAGACCACAAGACATACGTTTTGTTAATGTTAAATTCCAAGCAAACAAAGAAAATTCAAAGCATGAGAAACAGTAGTGCATAAAATGTAAGAGTCAAATAAAGACATATATGCTGATAAAACGGTTAGGTCACTGAGGATATATCTGAACATTGTGGATTCTGGCCTGATTTTTTTTAATAAAGGTTTTATTTTTCCAAAAAACCAAACGTAACAAACAAACATACAACACATAAATCCATATCAATTTCAAGTATGTCGGTCGGTCAAAAATCACAGTGCCTTCCCCTCATTATTCATACTCTATATTACAAACAGGAAAAACTATAATCATTATTATTAATCCTCTATTATATTATGATCTCTATATTGTTTCAACAGTTCTATCTTTCTTTATATTCCCAAAAATATATTACCAAACTTTTTAATCTAACCATTGATAGAACATATTCCATATCTTATAAAACTGCTTTTCTTCTTGATCCCTAATTTCAAATGTTAATCTACTCATTTTGGCACAGTCCAAAATCTTCTTAATCACTTCCTCCTGCATAGGTGTCTTATCATTTCTCCAGTTTTTAGCAAATACAATTCTGGCAGCTGTCAGTACATTAACAATCAAATATTTCAGTTCTTTGTTAAGTGTCTCTGGTACAATTCCCAACAGGGATATCTCAGGTTTCAAGTCTATATGTTGTTGTGTCATTTTTTCCAACCACATGTGGATTTTAGTCCAATATCTTTTAGCATCAGCGCAAGTCCACCACATGTGGTAGTAGGAGACAGGTATCTGATGACATTTCCAACACTTATCCGATTTGTCCTTGAACATTCTTGCAATCCTTCTCGGGATAGGTGCCACCTGTAAAACATCTTATACAAATTTTCTTTATATGCAGTTGACATTGTCATTTTATAATTCTGATCCCACCGTGTTTGCCATCTCTCTAGATCTATCCCATAACCAAAATTTTTCCCCAAGCAATCATTGTTTCCTTAACCTGCTCCTCTTCCATTCTAACTTCTAATAAATGACCATAGAGTTTTTAATCACTTTTTGTTCGTACCCATCAAAATTTTATCTAGTTCAGTTGGTTTTTATAAATACCTTCAGTCCTAACATCCTCATCATATCTAGATTGTATTTGCAAATATGAAAACCAATTCATTTTATACCTTGTTCTTGTAGTGTTTGCATCGATTTGAGTTCACCCTTTTCATTTAAAATCTCTCCATATCTAATTGTTTGTTCCTTCTTATATATTATTGAATATGAGAAAGCTTCAATAGTAGATACCCATAATGGAATTTGTATATAATGTTGTTTTCTAGTTTTTTCCCAATTTAAAAATAAAGCTTCTCGAACATAGTGTCTTCTAAAATATCCTTGTTTTTAGTTCCCTTATACCATAAGAAAGCATGCCATCCTAGTAATAAATCATGACCCTCTAAAGTTAACAATCTATTATTTCTCAATGTTATCCATTCTTTCACCCACATCAAACTTGCAGCTTGATAATACAATTCCCAATTTGGTAGTGCAAATCCCCCTCTTGACCTTGCATCTTGTAATAGCTTAAATTTAATTCTTGGCTTTTTGCCCTGCCATATAAATTTTGATGTGATTTTATTTAAATCTTCAAAGTACTCTTTCCCAAGTCTAATTGGGATTGTCTGAAATAAATATAGAATTCTAGGTAATACATTCATCTTAACTGTCGATATTCTGCCAATAAGGGATAGTTGTATATTTTCCCATCTTTCAAGATCTGTCGCTATCTGCTGTTTGAGTTTTATATAATTGTCTTCTTTCAAAGTACTGCATCTTGACGTTATATATATTCCCAAATATTTAACTTTATTTGCAATCTGTATCTCTAATAAATCTTCTAAATCTTTCTTGCATTTTGCTAACATATTCTTTGTTAGGATCTTTGTTTTGTCTTTATTAATTTTTAGACCTGCCACCATTCCATATTCTTCTATTTGTTCTATCAACTTAGGTGCTGATTTAAGTGGATCCTCTAGTATGAATACCAAATCGTCTGCAAACGCCTGTAGTTTATATTCTTCTTTTTAAATTTTCATTCCTTTTATTTCTTCATCTTCTCTGATAGCTCTATTCAGTACTTCTAGTGTTAAAACAAACAGCAGGGGCGACAGAGGGCAACCTTGTCTAGTTCCTTTTCTTATCCCTATAGATTCTGTCAACTCTCCGTTTACCAATATCTTCACTGTTTGATTATTATATATTGTCTCAATAGCCTGTATAAAGTTTTTCCAAAGCCCATTTGCATCATTTGCAATATCAAAAACCGCCAGTTCACATTGTCAAATGCTTTTTGAGCATCTAAAAACATCAGTGCCATCTGTTTTTCAGGGTGTGCTTCATAATACTCCAAAGTATCTAAAATTATTCTCACATTTTGCTTGATTTGTCGTTTTGGCAAAAATCCATTTTGATCCGTGTGAATAAATTCATTTAAGTATCTTTTCATTCTTTCTGCCAGAATTGAAGCAAAGATTTTATAATCTGAATTCAATGAGATAGGTCTATAATTTTTAACTTGTTGTAGGTCCATTTCTTCTTTAGGTATAAGGGTAATATAAGCTTCCAACCATGTCTCAGGTATTCTCTTTTTTAGTAGCACTTCATTCATCACTTCTAGAAGGGGAGCGCTTAACACTTCCTGGAAGGTCTTGTAAAATTCCGCCGGTAAGCCGTCTGAGCCTGGTCCTTTTCCTGTATTTTGTTTCTTCAAGGCTTCTGTCAATTCCATCATGGTTATGTTCCCTTCTAGCATTGTTTCAATGTCTTTAGGTATCTGTGGTAGTCTTGTCTTTTGTAGATACTGTTCAATTTTTTCTTCTAGAATATCTTCTTGAGAGTACAGTTTTTCATAGTAGTCTCAAATAATTTTTTTCTTTTCATCATTCCCATGCTGTATATTCCCTTTTCCATCTATTAATTGGCTAATTTTGTTTGTTTCTCTTTCCTTTCTAATTTTATATGCTAACCATCTTCCTGGCTTATTAGCATTTTCAAAGTAATTTTGTTTAGAGCCCCCAGTGCCAAAAAAAGAAAAAGAGAAAGGAGACAAAGTTCAAAAAATATAAAAGGTATTCAAAAACTCCCAAGAAGAAAAAGTGGAGGGGAAAGTCTTTAAAGCCATAAAAAGAAAGAAGAAACAAAACTCTTTACTTTCAAGCCCGATTCTCTTCCACCACCTAATCCATCTCGCACTCAATTTCACACCATTAGAATTACTAGGGTGTTCCCAAAGGGTTAACAACAAGATGATCTCACTGACCGACAAACTTCTTCCGATCTCATTCCTCCGGAGCTGTCACAGCTTCTTCAGCCTGATGGCTGCCTCAGCACGTTTCGGGTAAAGGGGCTGTCCTGGATCAACCAGGGACTTTGCAACATCCCTGGGATCAACAGAAAGTGCCCCCAACTTTCACCAACCCTACGAGTCGGTTTAGATCCCGGGGGACCGTCCCGAAGCGGCAGTATCGGGGGTGATCTCAGGAGTCAAGATCACCTCCGTCTCGCAGCGACATCAGCTCCGCCCATCTCCCTGGATTCTGGCCTGATTGTTGGCCTGAATATTGAACAGACTGGCTTAATGTTTCAGGGCAGGTTATGTAATTCAGAATTCTCTAACACCTTGCAGCCTCATCTCACAACATCCACTTCTGGAGACAGCTGCTGCATTTTAATATTCACAGAGCTAACCTGTACACACATTAATTCATGTTAATAGGATGCCCACCCCCAAAACCTTTCTCAGACCAGACCTCTATTTATCTTTTGAGCTCAACTCCTGCTTCCCCCCACCAGAAACAATGACTTCATAATCCATACATACTTTGTTTCTTATGATTTTGTGATAAAAGTCCCACCTCCTGTGTCCTATGCATTGTCTCAGTAAATTGTAATCAAGTCTACTAAAATCAAGCAATTTTAGTGAAAGAAGAACCAATGGTCTTCCCAAAGGTGCTTTTTCAAGAGGCAACTGAACCAGTTCTGAAGAAGCTTTTTTTTTTTAAATTACATTTATATGCCGCCCTTCTCTGGAGACTCAGGGTGGCTTACAATTTTTGGGATACAACCCAATGTGCTCAGCAATAGCCTTCATTCCATTGTATATGCCTGCTTATTACTAAGTGGCATTTTTACAAAGTCAGCTTATTGCCCCCAACAATCTTGGGTCCTCACTTTACCTACCCTGAGAGGATGGAAGGCTGAGTCAACCTTGAGCCTGGTGGGATTCGAGCCTGCAATAATTGCAGGCAGCTGGAACTTAAGTGCTAGGCATTTAGCAGCCTGCACCACCAAGGCCCTTTGCTTCTTGGATGAGAAGCGAAACATCTTCAAAGAAAAACCAGAAAGTCCAGTTGCCTCTTGAAAAAGCATCTTTGGGACAACCATGACCTGGATGACTGAGAATCTCCACAGACAACCAGAGGTCTTGTTTATCTTGTTTACCAGTATCGCTAACCTTGATTTATGCTGATTGTCCAGGATCTTAATCACAGGTCTTTAACTTTCTTATTGTTTGCTATGTGGTCCTTCTAACAGGAAATATTAGGAATACTTCATGCATAGTGTTATGTATGTAGGTTTAAAGTCATTGGTTTAGTTTGAACTGTTCTTGTAAAATGTTAGAAATGATTGGTTTAAAAGTGCGGGAAAACCCTGAACTCTGATTGGCTGTCAACTGCGGCTGCTGGCTATAAGTAGCAGCCACAGCCCAGCCAAATTGGGTCCATTCTGAGCTGTAGTCACTAATAAACTAAAGAGCTTGAAGCACTCCGCATCTGTCTCTTCATGCAAACTTAACACTGGCGACGAGGATGGGATTCCCCTGAAGAAGAAGGCAACGCGGAACAGAAGGAGAGCGAGATGGCTGCGCTGAACACCCCCCCAGCGCCATTCGATCCGACGGCAGAAGACTGGGAGTCATGTGCAGATCGTTTCCAAATGTATTTGGAGGGAAACGATCTTGCCAACATTTCCGAGAAGTGGAAGAGGGCGGTCTTTCTCACGCACTGCGGTCCGGCAGTTTTCAAGATGGCGAAGGCATTGGCGGGAGCTGCAGACGTGAAGGTAATGGACTGGCCTGACTTAGAAAAGCTGTTAAGAGCCCATTATGCGCCACAAGTATCGTGCCTCATTAAGAGACACGAGTTTTACCGTCGGGATCAAGGGGAAAGCGAAAACATAAACAACTTCGTGGCAAGTTTAAGAGACATTGGGGGTGCATGCAAATTTAACAATTTAGAAGAGGCCATGTGCGATCGATTTGTTCTGGGCCTTAAAGACAAGGTGCTACAGAGCAAGTTATTACTGAAACCTAAGATCACGCTGAAGGAAGCAATAGAAGAGCCCTTTTCAGTAGAAGCTGCCACGTCCTCAGCAGCAGCCATGAAGAAAATCAACAAGGCCACAAGCCATCCTGATGTGGAAAAGTCCACAACAACTCATTGTGAGCAAATAGATTCTGAGTCAGACTGTAGTGAGGTGGAGGAAGGAATTTACAGACTCAGAATGGAGTGGAAAAAGAAAGACCTGGGAAGAAAGAGGCAAGATTTCTACTGCAGAGGGTGTGGGGAAGCCACCCCGCACTGAATGCAAGTTTTAGACACCATTTGCCTCCGTTATGATAAAAGAGGACACCTAGCAAGAGTCTGCAAATCATCCAGAACTCCACCCAACAGAAGAAAGTTTGCTACAAGCAAAGACAAAGAATTCAAGCCTAACAATCTCAGTGAGAAAACGGGGCAGCACAGAAGCAAATGGGAAGAATGAAACTCATCAAACAGTAACTATTGGTCATTCATCACCTTTAAGAAGCAGAAAAGTGCATGTCAAGGTACTTATTGAAGGAAGGCCTTGCCAAATGGAAGTGGACTCAGGCTCATACCTATCTATGGTGTCATGGGACACTATTCACAGACTTCTTCCCAACATCCAGAAGAAGCACTTCAAGAAGCAAGCATTGACTCTTAAAGACTACCAAGGGAACAAGATTCCAGTAGTTGGAACAAGAGAATTCAACGTGAAATTCAAGGGCCACACCAAACGCCTACCACTGACCATCGTGGACAAGGACGCCCAAGTCTGCTGGGCCTTGAGTGGTTCAACCGCTGGGCATCGAGGTGACTGGCATCAATCACGTGAGCAACACTGAGTGGGAAGAGGCTTTGAAGTCTGAGTTTCCAGAGGTCTTCAGCGCGGATTAGGCAAGTACTTGGGGACCCCTATCTCCTTTAACCTAGATCCCAAGGTACAACCAATCCGTTTAAAACCCAGAAGGGTCCCATTTGCCTTAAAGGAAAAAAATTGATGCACAATTAGATAAACTAATAGCCCAAGGGGTTTTAGAGCCCACTGATCACTCCAGGTGGGAGACACCCATAGTCACACCAGTCAAGGCTGATGGGTCTGTGAGAATCTGTGGAGACTACAAGGGGACATTGAACCATGCGCTACAACAGAGCACATATCCAGTTCCAGTAGTGCATCATTTATTACATTCTTGGAGGGGCACAGTTTTTGCCAAGTTGGACCTGGCACAGGCATATCAACAATTAACAGTTGATGATGCCACTGCTGAAGCCCAAACCATTGTAACCCATAGAGGTGCTTTCAAATGCAAAAGGTTGCAATTTGGAGTAAGCGTGGCACCAGGCATCTTTCAAAGCCTTATGGAAAGAATGTTACAAGGGTTGCCAGGGGTGGTGCCCTATTTTGTTGACATTTTAATTTCTGCTGAAAATGACACTCAGTTACACGAGAGACTCAGGGAAGTCTTAACTAGATTCAAAAAAGCGGGGTTAAAAGTCAAAGAAGAAAAATGCACACTTAGAACAGATAAAGTGGAATTCTTGGGTTACATGATTGATAAACATGGCATCCACCCCACAGAGGCAAAGGTTCAGGCCATCAAAGAAGCCCGCAGGCCAAAATGCAAAACAGATTTGCAAGCATTCTTGGGACTCACTAACTTCTATCATATGTTTCTACTTCAGAAAGCAACCATTGCAGAACCCCTACATAGGTTGCTGGACAAAAAATCTGTTTGGGTCTGGGGGAGGAAGGAACAAGTTGCATTTAACAATATCAAGAGACAAATCATGTCTGATGCTGTGCTGATACAGTTCTCTGAGAACTTTCCTGTTGTTCTGACTTGTGATGCCTCTCCTTTTGGAGTGTGGGGGGGTATTGAGCCACATGTTTCCCAGTGGGAGGGAAGCTTCTATTGCATTTTACTCTCGCACCTTGACTAAAGCAGAAAGGAACTACAGCCAATTGGATAAGGAAGCCTTGGCAATTGTAGCAGCTGTCAAGAAATTCCATGAGTATCTATATGGGAGAACATTTACTGTTGTCACAGATCACAAACCTCTTTTAGGCATTGTGGCAGGGGACAAACCAACCCCCGATCCTGTCACCAAGAATGCTGAGATGGACTGAATTTCTTGCTGCTTATTCATACAAACTGATCCACAGACCTGGTAAAGACATTGGGCATGCAGATGCTTTGAGTTGCTGTCTTCCTTCACACATTGAGGACCCTGTTCCTGAGACTCACACCTTTTTCTAGAAACTGTTGCCAAGCTTCCAGTACATGCTGCTGAAATTGCCAGAGAGACTGCCAAAGACACTTTATTGGCTCCTGTTATAGGCTGGATTAAGAAAGGTTGGCCACTTCAAGATCTACCTCAACTTGCCCAACCTTTTAAATCCAGGCAAACTGAATTATCTGTATTAAGAGGATGTATTTTGTGGGGTAACAGGGTGGTTATTCCTGCAAAACTACAAAAAGAGGTTTTGGAAATGTTACATGAGGGTCATCCAGGAATTGTCAGAATGAAGGGATTGGCCAGGAGTTATGTATGGTGGCCAGGTATTGACAAAATGGTTGAAAACTGGGTTGCATCTTGTCCCAAATGCCAGGTAGTCAGGCCTGCCCCACCTCTCGCCCCAACACAGGAATGGGAATGTCCTAGGGGCCCATGGTCCAGGATTCACATTGATTTTGCTGGCCCTACCAGAGGGCACGCTTTCCTTATTATAGTAGATGCATATTCCAAATGGCTAGAGGTTATCCCTATGGCATCCACCACAACTGAAGCTGTCATCAAACAGCTTAAAAGCTTTTGTAACTCACGGGTTACCTGATGTGCTTGTTTCTGACAATGGCCCTCAATTTACATCCAACCTTTTGAATCTTATCTAGCACAGCAGGGTATCAGACATGCCCTGACAGCCCTGGGCATCCTTCGGCTAATGGCGGGCTGAATGTATGGTACGATTTACCAAGGAAAAACTTCAGCAATTGGGTCCAGGGGATATCACTGAGAGAGTTGAAAACTTCTCAGTGTTCAGCATATCACTCCCAACCCCTCAACTAATTTAACCCCAGCTGAATTGTTGATGGGTAGGAAACTCAGGTCTCCCCTTGACCACCTTCATCCCACTTACGCACCAACGCACCACTAGATTCCACTAGCAAAATTCGCACATTCACTGTGGGTGATTCTGTTTATGCTAAGAACCTTATGGGTGAACCATTATGGATTCCTGCTGAGATAACCCAAATCACAGGCCCCAGGTCTTACAGGGTACAAACGGAGGATGGTGTCCTCTGGAGCAGGCACATTGATCAATTAAGATCCCGATTACCACAGGAGCATCGCCCTTGCTCCTCTCTGGTTCCCATACCTACTGCCTCTTCTAGGGGAAGGGAGGATTATGAGAGTAATCAGCAAGCAAGAATCAACCCCATGTGTAATGAGCTAACACGACAGGAACCATCCCAATACCTGTCACAGTACCAACAACCATTTTCACAAATGGAAGATTGCACATCACTACCTGACTTAGGTGCGGACATTGGGTTGGAGATGGATTGGGAGGAGAGATCAGGTTGTAGTAACCAAACAGGTTCTACCATTACTACAAGTCCAAGTAAGGAAATGTCAGCAGACACATTTCTCTCTCACAAGGTGAGAACTTTAAAACATCTGAACCACGAGGTCTCAACGTACGTAAGAGCCCCACCTATTTAAAAGAATACATTAGATAGGCTGGGGTTTGAGTATGGACTGAACCTAGTGGGGAGGGGTGTTATGTATGTAGGTTTAAAGTCATTGGTTTAGTTTGAACTGTTCTTGTAAAATGTTAGAAATGATTGGTTTAAAAGTGCGGGAAAACCCTGCACTCTGATTGGCTGTCAACTGCGGCTGCTGGCTATAAGTAGCAGCTGCAGCCCAGTCAAATCGGTTCCATTCTGAGCTGTAGTCACTAATAAACTAAAGAGCTTGAAGCACTCCGCGTCTGTCTCTTCATGCAAACTTAACACAAAGCATGTGGGCTAAAACTCTTTTCTCTATATTAAGGCATCCAGAAGAAATTCAAAGTATGAAAAGCTTACTTTCTAAGACCTGCTATTAAAACATCAGTCCAAGAAGGAAGGAACAAACAAACAAACATGTAAGAGGCACGTTCTGCCTTTCCTTGTTGATTAGGACTATCACAAAGGCAAAAACATGCCGTAAATGCTCAGTTTTTTCACCAAATCCAGTGGCAGATAGAATAGAAAATCCTTATCCCAAGAGCAGGGATAGCAACAAATTCCAGTACCTGAGAGGGATTCTTTTTTAATGCATGAAATATTTTCTCAGGAGAACTAGAAGAATCAGTGCTCAAAAATCCAGAACAAAGCTTCTCGGACACAGTCAGTTCTCAGATCCTCCGAAGTTGAGTCTCCAGGAAAAGTCATGTCCAACTTCCAGTTTTTAAACATTCACACTTGTAATGGTTCACTTCTCTGGATTTGTAATGGTGATGAGCCATACCTCATTAGCAACATAGTTTAAAACGTCATCTTGAAGATGTAAGCCTGTTTTCTGCTCACCAGATTACATGTTAGTGTTGTAGTCAACCTACAAAGATGGAGATTGAGCATCTCATATTAGCTGTACATATATGTCATGGAAGGAGCTATGTCTGTACATGTTCATGAGACAAAACACCAAGGAAAAACTATCCAAGATAGACATCTTCTCTTTTTAATTCCTCCTTTCCATGGAAGATCATTTTTCTAATTCTAAACACAAAATACCTTGACATAATTTTTAACTGAACTTCTATGGAGATGAACATATAGTAATCCTCACAATACCCAAAGAGAAATCAAAGCACTCCTTGGAAGAGCTCAGTTTGTAGAGGGCTTTACAGGGTAGTTTGAGATGGCTTATCTCATCCAATCTAGTGAGTTCATTACAAGAGTCATTTAACTTGGTCTATATATTAGCCTGTCTGGTGTAGTGTAGTTTTCTATACTACCCAGAGTCCACTGGAGTTGAGCGGTCAATACGTTTAAATAAATAAATAAAAATAATAAATGGTTAAGCCACTAGAACTGGGAGACTGTGAGTTCTAGTCCCATGTTAAGCACAAAGCCAGTTGGGTGGCTTCAGGTTAGTCACTCAGTCTCAGCCCTAGAAAGAAGGAAATACAAAATTTTCACTTCTGGATATCTTGCCAAGAAAACTGCAGGATCGGATCCAGGCAGTTTTCAAGAATTAAGACTAACTCAAAGGCATATCATGCATTCACACAACTAGGCCTGCCTTGATGCAATAGGTTTTTAAATATTATTTTAATCTATATTAAATGGGAAAGATAAATCATGATTTGGCATGGGGAGGGAGAATCATCTTAGCACATGAATCATGGTTTTCCCTTTGCAGGGCTGTATAAAGAGTGAGTATAAATCCTGCAGTTTAGAGGAGGAGGAGGAGGAGGAGGAGGAGGAGGAGGAGGAGGAGGAGGAGAGAGAAGAAGAAGAAGAAGAGGAAGAGGAAGAGGAAGAGGAAGGAAGAAGAAGAAGAAGAAGAAGAAGAAGAAGGCTGATCTGGCATGGAAATACAATGAGATCATTAAGGAAAATGAATACTTCAGCCCTGGTGTTTCAAGAGATATGCCTAGTGGCAAAATAGCACCAAGGCAGTCTACTAAACCTGCATGATCTGTGTGAGGGGTCGATTTTTCTAAGTTATGAAGAAAAAGACTAACTGCTTACAGTGTCAGTGTGTGGCATGCTCTTTTCTTGGTTCCTGGCGATATAAGTAATTGCATCATGCACTGATGCAAAAAGGTGGCTCTTGGTTATGGTTTCATTGAAAAAATTGCCTCTTTCCAGCTGGGTAATGACGGTGCCTGCGGAGAGAAGAACAGTAAATTGCCTGACAGGGGCACCTCTACTATTTGTGGTGGGAACACTAGTGATGAATCCAGTCAGTGTCACATCTCATTTAGTCCAATAAATCTGGACTAAAGCAAGACTGGGGAAAGCTATCTGCCCGTTTTCATAAGGCCAGGCAAGAACATTTATTTTGCGAATTTCCTTCTTGTTTTTCTCACTAGAAGGTCTGTTCAAGACCAGGAACTCTTACACCCACTTAACTTTGTACTCTCTTTCCTTGATCAAAATGACTTCCAGTTGTTACTCCATACTGCATACTGTATGCCTCCCTGAATCTGGCTGTATTGAACTATCACCCTCATATTTCCAGCTAGTGTTGCACAATACAACCAAAGGTCACAAGCTGGGAGAGGCAGTGCTATTAGCCTGGTGGGTGGCATGCTATGGGGAGACTCATTTAAACTTTTGCTTTAGCAGAAATTTCCACAGGGGTTGAGTTATACTTCGGAAAAAGGTTGATTTTTCCCAGGCTATCCTCATGGGACTCTTAAATAATACCAAGCTATGATATATGTATATCCTTGTTTTTAGTCAGATTGCATCTGGGCTGCAAAGGTATAGTTTAATACTTAAAGGCAACGAAGAATGTTTTTGTCTCTTTACTGCCACTTAATGGCTCTGCCATTAATTAATTAATTCTATTTGCAGCTCTGCCCCTGCTAGTCTGGCCTTGCTGAAACCCATACAGGCAGTCCTTGATTTAAGACTGTAATTGAACCGGACAATTATGGTCACAAGTCTTGACAGTTGTAAAGTAGATCATCACATGGCTGTACCCAATTTTACAACCTTATTTGTGGTGTAAATGCAGAGGTTGTTAAGTTAATGTCACAGTTGCTGAGTGAACCCATTGTATGCCACTGGCCAATTTCTGCTGGAAACCAGAAGCAAACACTGGCAAAACCATCCTAAATCATGACCATGTGACTGTGGGGTACTACAAAAGGCCATAAGTGCAGGCTGGTTGCTGAGTACCCAAAATGTGATCATGTGACCCCAGGGAGAGAGCTGATAGAGGAACTCTGAAATCATGTTGTAAGTAGCTTTGGGGGAGGGGGGTGTCCATGGTAACTTCAGTCGCTAAATGACCATTCGTAAGTCAAGGACTACCTGTAATGCTGAAACTCCTAAATGCCCATGAGTCAGACCTGGACGGAAAGATGAGGGCCTGGCGCCAGAAGAGGAACATTTGATTCAAGGTACACCTAGTCTCAAGGTAATAATTTCCTTGGTCATTCTTACCATGGCAACCAGCAAGAAACACATCCACTTCAATCTCCTGGAAATCTTTAAATATCTGTAGAAGGCAACAAAGCAGAAATAGCAGAGTTGAAATACAAGTATAAATATGTGTGTTTGCCCAGCTGGCCAATTTAGGCTAGGTAAGGAAACTGCCAATGGAGTTTTCCTTTAAGGTGGTACAATCCAGATGTTTTGCAGCTGGACTCCCATTATCCCCTGAGACCATGCTAAAGGGAGTTAAAGTCCATCGCAGAGTTGAAAAGGATTTACTAGAAAGTTATTTCAACGAAGTCATATTCTCCCCCTCCATTTGTTCTTTCAATCCTTTTCAGTTTAGTGAAGCAGCAGTGGCCCTGAGCAATCTGCCACAGAAAAGAGCCTTATTTCTGAAAAGCTGGGGAAATAAATCTTGGCATTTTGAGTTCCTTCCAACCATTTCGATTACAGCGCACATACGCGTGCTGGGGAGAAGCGACCAAAGGAGAGAAATTGATTCAAGCAGTCAAGAAGAGGCAGGAGAGGTCAGAATTTGCAGTGAACTCAAAACCCCCTTCAGTCCAGAACTCAGCTGGAGAACCTGATCAACTTTAGCATTTTGTATATATGTCTAATACATATAGATGTTATGTTCAGTTTCTTCCCTCCAACAAACAGGAACTTGGAACAAATGTGGAATTTTTGTCAGAATCTCAGGAAGAAAAGAAAGCAGTAATATCTACACATCATGTGGGCAATGCAGTGCTGTATTAACCACCAAGCACACTAAGCACGTGCTTAGGGCACCAGGCCCAAAGGGGGCACCACAAAGTTGAGAATATGGCATTGTTTATACAGTACAAAGGAGGGGGGAGATTTGCCAGTGTTTAGGGCACCAGTGAGCCTTAATCTATCACTGGGGCAGTGGCATTTATTCCTTGCACCTCCCTCCTACAAGGTCTGTTGGTCTTTCTTCCCAAATGGGGTACAGCCTGAAAGATCCTTACATTTTTTAAGGTCTTTACAGAGACAGTGTCCACAAAGGTGACAGAACTGAAGTCCAGAATGAGTGAGTGGATAGAAGGCTTTTCCAGCCCCAGACCATTTAAACTGGGTTTGCCACAAGATTGTGGCTGGTGGTAACTTGGGGGGTTCCATGCCATCACATTTCCATTGCTTTCAGTACCTGCTATGCCTTCCTCTGGTTCCTGCAAGAAACGAGAAGCAGAGTTGATTACTTGAAGAGATTCTCCAGAGGTTGTCTTTGTCTTAAGAGTATGTGTGGTGTGTGAGAGGCATGGACTGAGTTCTACTAGAAACGTGGACAGATCATAATCATATGTTGGGTTCTCACACCTTAACTTAGAACCCAGAAAAATGTTTGGAACATCAGAGGGTTCAGATACTAGCTTTTTGAGGCAATGAACATGGACATAAGGGGGTATGCAAATTTCCCTAGGGGAAAAAAATGAATAAACTGGATCTCCTTCTTGTATTTATCTTAATAGTGGTTGTATCATGTTGAAAGTACTACCATGACAACTTACTAACCTAGTAAAAAACATCTCACTACTTTTTAGTATTTGAGAGCAATAAAAAGTCTGTGTGTGTGCATATGCATGTGTGTGTGCTTGTGTGCACATGTGCATGTATGTATGTGTGAGCATAGTGGTACAACATCTCAGAATTGCATTGTTTTGTCAGAATGCATCTGACAAAAAGTATATTTAGTGAAGTGTACTGTGAACAGATTATGTAGCTATAAGTATTACATTGCTAACTGCACAAATAATACTATGTATGATCAGGCACTGCTGAGAATAATGAAGATTAGGTCCATACAAATCAGTGAGAAATCCATTTGTGGGAAGGGATTATGTGGATCAGCTGAATATTGGTACTGTAATTAAAAAGTTGCCTTGCATTGGTAAACATAAGTATGATTTCATCAGGTGCATCTCTATCAATTGAATGGGATACCTCTACCTCTTTAGTCTCTACCTACAGATGTCCCTCTCAACTCCAGTTTTTGATCTGTAATCTCAGATCCTGGAAAACTTTGGCTGGAGAAAGCATCACTTGACTTACCACTTTTGTTGCATGGTTATTGAACATTTAATCTCTACTTTGCTGAGTTTTGAAGCTAAGGGTGCTCATTTACATAGAAATACATACATACAGTATGCAAATAGGTTTACTCAGGTATAGTAATGTTCTAAATGTTTAAAATAATTGTACATGGTACAGTACTTGTGACTTTGCATCCATCTCCACGTCCTCAAATCCAGGGTTGTTGTCTCCAGATTTTTTAGCACTTTTCTGTTACCAAAAACAAGAGGAAAACATATATCCCAATGTTCACAGAATTCTTTCTTCATATGACATTTTAAGAAACATAGAATGAATTTTGGATCAAGGAAGAAAATCACAAAAGTTATGACAATGGTATGTTGGTGCCATGCCATGTCATGGTAGCTAGTGCACAAGCCACAGTTAAAACAAATGAGAATTCAGTACAGTATGTGAACAAATAATTGTGTATATCCAAAGCTGAATATAGACTTTGTTTTTCTGCACATAAACTGTTGATGTGGAACTAATAGGGATATTGATTTTGGCTAAACCTGACTCTTAGGATTTTTGCTCTGTTTTGCATCAATAAAACAAAGAGTTGTAGTCCTGCAGTGCTATGAGCATAAGAGTTTTCAATATCATATATGAAAATATGGTGATACAATAGTCCAGCCAGCCAGCCATCTTTATCTATGTCTATTTGTAAATAATGGGGATGCAGTATACAAAATATTTGAAAGGCTGCAGATTAGTGAAGGTTAGTTTGATCCCTTTCTTCCTTTTTTGATTATCTACAGATAAACCAGATCCAGGTGTCTGTGTGGAAAATTTTCTGCTTGGAACTTAGAAGAAGAAAAAAACACTAGTCAGAAAATGTACCTTGGCTTCTTTTTTGTCTTTCTTTTGCTTCCTCTTCAGAGCTTTCATCTTCTTTTCAATGAGATGACGCACATCAATGCCACACTATATATATATATATAAAAGACAAGTACTTACATGTCAGGAAGTAATGGACAGCTGCCAGTTTTCTGGTGCATGATGGGCTGTGGTTAAAAAGTCAAGATGGCAGACACAATGGTGAGATTGAAGCTCCACCTGTTTTTGCATATTATCAATATCATCAATTTGATATGCATCAATGCATATCAAAACCAGGCAGAGCTTTGATTGTATTGTTACGTTTCCCATCTTGATTTTTTTTTATTATCATAACCTGCAGATATTCTTGGAAGACACCAAGATCCATTTTACTCATTTTCACTTCACCAGACTTCTTAACAGAAGCTTTGGATGGTGCGGTGTACACACTGAGAAGGCTCCATTCAGGATATTTGATATTTGAAATAATCTGATGGGTTGATATCTGGTAAGAAAAGTTTCACTAAAGAGAAAGCTATGCATGTCAGGTAAGTTCATGATTAGATTATGCCATTTTAAGGGCCTGCTTAGCTGTGAGGACAGCCTAGAAACAGAATTTATTTCAAAACAGAAGATAGGAGCTATTAACTGGCACTAGTCATTGATTAAGAAGACTGTTGATACGTGATAAAGACCTTTATTAATTTTTCGTCAATTTCTGAATATAATTCAGGGAGCTGCTATTTCCTTACACAGCCTGGGAGAAGCTGTGGTTCAGTGGTGGGATTCAAATTTTTTTACTACCAGTTCTGTGGGCGTGGCTTGGTGGGCATGGTGTGGCTTGGTGGGCGTGGTTTGGTGGGCGTGGCAGGGGAAGGATACTGTAAAATCTCCATTCCTACCCCACTTCAAGGGAAGATTACTGCAAAATTGCCATTCCCATTCCACTCCAGGGGAAGGTTACTGCAAAATCCCCATTCCCACTTCACTCCAGGGGAAGGTTACTGCAAAATCCCCATTCCCTCCCCACCTTACTAACCTGCTTTCCAGCTCCATTCTCCGGTGCAGGGCAACAAAGGACCCAGCCTATCAGCTGGGACTTGGGAGGCGGAGAATAGATGGGGGCAGGGCCAATCAGAGATGGTATTTGCCAGTTCTCCGAATTACTCAAAATTTCTGCTACCGGTTCTCCAGAACTGGTCAGAACCTGCTGAATACCACCTCTGCTGTGGGTGGTTGGGGATGGATTGGAAATGACTTTTCTTATGTCCACTTCTTGTCAGTGGTGGGATTCAAATTTTTTTACTACTGGTTCTGTGGGCGTGGCTTGGTGGGCATGGCAGGGAAAGGATACTGTAAAATCTCCAGTCAGAGGTTATGTTTGCCGGTTCTCTGAACTACTCAAAATTTCCACTACCGGTTCTCCAGAACTGGTCAGAACCGGCTGAATAGCACCTCTGCTTGTTATCATTCACAAAGCTTTTCCTCAGAGGCTGTCCTCTGGCTGTCTGGGAATATGGCAAAAGGATTTGGGAATGGGAAGAAGGTTTTTGGGGAGGATGACTGCCTACAAAACTCTCATTATCTCTCATGCATGAGGCAAAAACCAATTTGTTTCCCCCAGCTTTTGACATCTCACACAGTCCACTCATTCACCAGTATTATTTTATTTCTTATCATCAGTTATGCACCACCTTGGAAATTCTAAATTAGAAGATGACACACGAAGGCTTACAATAAGCCGTAAACAGAGAAAGTAAACTCAGAATTTAATCAGAACATTGGGACAGCTGGGCAAATTGAAGTTCCTATAATTTTTTCCTAGTCCGAATCATCAATTAAAAACATATTTTACTCCAAGGGAGGAAATGTACATACATACATACATGTATGTATATATGTATATGTATACGTATACGTATACACGCACACACATGTGCGCGTGCACACACACACACACACACACTCGGGAAAATTTATAGCAATTTTGATATGCCTGAAAGTGGATTTTGATAAGAAATGCAGGTTGACCCTTGCCCTGCTTTTAATGTTGCTTTAATTCAGAGCCTTTCATCATTTCGTAACAGCTTTATATTCGGAATAAAAATGCACGAAGTGAAGCATTGATCCTGTTGATTTCAGGTCAGTGAATCAAATGTATCACAAGGGCACTCCCACGCGAGGGTTGAAAGAGCATCTGTCTCTGGATTCCTTCTCAGTGGAATACAACCCAAAGTTATTTTACAGGTCATAGATTGCCATGAATGAGCAACCAAGCAAATACAAGAGCAAACCGTTTTCTCACCTTTTTTTTAAGGGCCTCTGCATACAGTTCAGCATTAGCAAAATAGATAGTAGCAGAGGAGTGGAAAATTTTCACACCTGGTATTTCCTTAGCCTGTGGGGGAAAAAAGGAACCCAAATGGTAGGAAACGAACATTATTATAGGGCTTGTATTCAAAGATCAAAATAAAAATGGAGCTTGATCAGGAACTCCATCTATTTATTTTTTTTAAAAAAAAACAGGAACATCAGGATATGTAAAATAGGATCTAAAGATGGCGGGAGTCTGCTCCAATCCAGACATGATAGTTCCGGGCCTGATCAGGCCATTATAATTTAGAATATTTTTATTTTTTTTCACACAGTAAGAAAGGTGACCAGCCTCCACAAAAGAAGCAGAAATGTTGGGCAAGAAGATTGCTCTTGATTGTAAGCACAGCAGCTTTACTGATCATTCTCTGTTGTTTTGCTGGGCACATAATGCTGGTTTTGACCTATAAAGCCCTTCATGGCTTAGGACCGGGATACTTACGGGAGACCCTGCTGCCAGCGACTATTTCCCAACGCACTGTACACTCTCATGGACAGGACCTCCTTGGGATCCCATCAGCCAGACAATGTCGGCTGGCGACCCCCAGGGGTAGGGCCTTCTCTGTGGGAGCACCCACCCTTTGGAACCAACTGCCCCTGGAGCTCCGGGTGGCCCCTAATCTCCGCTCCTTCAGCCGGGGCCTAAAAACATGGTTATTCCAACTTACTGACCTGGACTGAGGATGGGCCAAATGGGGAATTTTTAGAATTGTTTTAATGTTTTAATTATATTTTGGGTTTCTATGAGATTTGATCTTCTTTTGATTGTATATTTATATTGTTTTACTGTACGCTGCCCCGAGTCCTTGGGGAGATGGGGCAGCTTAGAAATCCAATAAATAAATAAATAAATGAATGAATGAATGAATGAATAAATAAATAAATAAATAAACAAACAATTCTCAGAGATCACAGGCAGGAAGTGTTAGCTGTGTCATTTAACCCCACCTACTTGGACCGAGATTCCCTACGCACGGTCACTCATGCGCATGTTGCCTCCCGTCTTGACTACTGCAATGCTCTCTACCTGGGGCTGCCCTTGAGGACTATACGGAGGCTTCAACTGGTACAGAATGCGGCTGCACGGGCGGTGATGGGAGCGGCCCGATTCTCCCATGTGACACCCCTCCTGCGCGATCTTCATTGGTTGCCAGTTGCCCTCTGTATAAGATTCAAGGTGCTGGTATTAACCTATAAAGCCCTGCATGGCTTGGGTCCGGGGTACTTGCAGGAGCGCCTCCTACCAGCATCGAGGCCCGACGCCTGCGCTCCCATAGGCAGGCCCTCCTGGGGGTGCCATCAGCCAGACAATGTCAGTTGGAGGTCCGCTGGGGGTGGGCCTTCTCTGTGGGGGCACCCACCCTTTGGAATCAGCTACCTCTAGAGCTGCGTTTGGCCCCGGACCTGCGGTCCTTCCGCTGTGATCTCAAGACTTGGCTGTTTGTACAGGCTGGCCTGGACTGAGCAGGGTTGGGAATTTTAATTTAAGGGTATTTTAATTAGATTTTGTAATTGGATTTGATAAAGGTGTATTTATTGTTTATACATTTCTGTTTAAGCCGCCCCGAGTCCCCTTGGAGATGGGGCGGCATATAAATCCAATAAAATAAATAAAATAAATAAATAATAACTATAATTCTTGACTAGAGGAGGTTTCCCAGAGGATTAACAAGCACAATATGGATTTTGCCCCTGCAGGGATCGGGGCCTAATTGGGCCTTCACGGTGGTGATCTGCATTTGTGGATCAACTTGCTCATTCTGATCTGCAATACTTCTTCCCTGGTGATTTCATAGGATTGTAAAAACTTGGCTATTCAATACGAACTTCAGGAGATATTATTTAGTCCTGCCCCTGGTTATTTATTATAATAATATTGCAATAATATAAGCAGGGATTAACTCCAGAGGAACAATCAAGTAGAAAACAATACCCTAATCAAGGAACCACCAAGGAGAAAACCACATTTTCAGCAAAACTGGCAAGGCAAGCCACTGCATATAAATGGAGAGTAAACCCCACAGTCACTAACACTGTTGATGTTACCTACTCAGGTAATGAAATGTCTGCAAGCAAACAACCAAGTTCAGAGAGCACCAAGTACTCCACAATATTATGTGCTGTGTTGCCTGTTTTTAAAAGAAATGCTCTTTAATGCATTGCCTTGTAAGTTGCTCAGAGCCAGTCTAGAAAGAGTGGCATAGAAAGTTTAGTAGTAAATAAATATCTTTTTTCTATACAGTTCCTGACAACTATCTCCTTTAATCATTTTCATGATATACTTACTTTATGATACTCAGCAATGTCTTTGTAAATTCCTGTGGTGGACACTTGCCCCAAAATGGAATAATAAGGCCTTAGGAAAGGAATAAAAGAATAAATTAGAAATTAACAAATTGAATGTTCTTCAGCATTATAGAATTAAGAGAGAGGAACATTGTTAGCAAAGTACTCTGAGCTGGAGTGGACCTTTTAAGGACTCTCTCACCCAGACACCCCCCCCCATTAATCCATCTAAGATTAACAAACGGTTTGACTGCTCTCATAATAGGTCATTTTGACATCTATATCTAGAATTCCACATGGAAAAAGGCGCTGCTTGCTTTATATAGTTATATGTTAAAGTTTCTTTACCGGATTTTGTATTAATTGTTTATAGAAGTAATTTTAGATAAATCATCTTGTCAGTGAACATGTCAGCCAAGTATGATGACTCTTTTGAATGTTACCCATGATATTGACAGATTGCAATGATGAAAAAAGATGTAACACAACCCTTTAAGTATTTATACTCCGATTATGAAAAAGAATGGCTTATATGGCTTAAATCTGTTCAGCTAGTGCAGATTAGATTAAACATATAGACTTACCATATAGTTACCGGGAAATACCTAAATCCCAATACTTCGGTTGCTTATATAAATATAAGGTGCTTTTCTTGGTTCATTGTAATAACAGGGTTTTTATTTAATTATATATACAGTATGTACTGAAATTTGCAGTTCCATCAATAGTGAGATGGAGTCTGTCTTCTGCTAAATACTGCTGAACTTCACCTTCCAGCACCTCCAGGCAGAATGGCCAATGAGGATGGATTTGGGAAGTGTAATTCAGTAGCTTTAAGGGACCAAA
The DNA here is from genome assembly GCA_009733165.1 of Naja naja. NCBI lineage: Eukaryota > Metazoa > Chordata > Lepidosauria > Squamata > Elapidae > Naja > Naja naja. Next base: position 67,546,930 of record CM019149.1, read on the forward strand.
GTTCCCATGTTTACCTTTAGCTAACACACTCTGATAATTTACACACACACACACACACACACACACAGAGATTACTTGCTCACTTAGCATTGTTCTGCCTCTCAGTTTCTTAATATTATCTTATCTTAGAACAAATCAACCTGAATCTTTTGAAATGGGGCAGAATATAAATGCCTTATACTGCTCTACTATAAAAGTCTAGCAGAAAGCAATTCCAAAATCCATTTCTCCCATTCTCTTGCTACCTAGTGTAATACTCACATCTGAGTCCGGAAGATGACAGTGAAGAGTGAAAATGTCACAGCTGCTGCCAGTCCCAAGTCAAGATTCAAGAGTAGCGTAGCAATAAAAGTTACAAGCCAGATAAGCTGGAAGAATGAGAACGAGAGAATAACAACAGTACTGAAGGCATCACTGGAATTGCCATTTAGTTTTAGAAGAGGGAGACATTTCAGTAGTTATTATTTTTGACTTATGTTAACAAATATGAATTGGGGCAGAATGGCATCCCATTGCAGCTGGCCATTGGTCCTGCCTAACCTTGTTGACCCAAAGGTACTTTTTCAAGAGCAACTGGACTTTCTGTCTTGAAAAAGCATCTTTGGTACAACCATGACTTAGATGACTGAAAATCTCCATAGACAAGTAATCTTGTTGAAGTATCTAAAAAGATGAAAACAATTGGTTTTATATCAGGTAGGCTACTGATGGTGCAGAGATGCTTTTAAATAACCCTATAGGACATTGTTATTGTTCTACTATATCTTGGGTATGGGATACATAAATATGAAGACAATTGTTTCATTGTAATTTATTTGAACGTTGTGAGCTGTCCAGAATTATTGAGATTTGGGTATCATACAAATTTAATTCTTCTTCTTCTTCTTCTTCTTCTTCTTCTTCTTCTTCTTCTTCTTCTTCTTCTTCTTCTTCTTCTTCTCCTCCTCCTCCTCCTCCTCCTCCTCCTCATCATCATCATCATCATCATCATCATCATCATCATCATCATTATCATCATCATCATCTCACCTTCCAAAGTATGGAACACATCCAGTCTCATTGCCTTTGGGAATCTATGTGTAACAGCCTCAAATCTATGGAAGTGGGTGGTCTACAATTTATATCTGAATGTCCTTTAAGTATGACATGTTTTTAATCTTGCCATAGAGAAAAAAAGCTGGCATGTCTTGGGAACTAGTTCTAGAATATCATTTTTCTAAGTATGTTCAGATTTCTTTGTCCAAGGTTTGCATTATCATTATGGGTAAGTGGCCTCCCAAACTATAGGATGAAACTGTATGTGCCACATGGCATTTCTTGCTGCATTCTAGAAACAGCAGTATTAGTCTTAGATATAATGCAACACTATATCTAAACACTATCACTTGTTGGGTGGTGGTGATGGTGATGGTGGGAGAAATAAGTTTTTTATTTGCTATTTTGTTTCTTTATCTACTTGTTTTTATAATGTTGTTGAAAATTAGCACACTTTTACTGGAATTTCCCCCCCTCCCTTACATAATACTGTTATTCTTTGCTGTTTCTGAGTGTAAGAACTGGTGTCAGAAGAAATATCCTTCTGGGTTCCGTTCCAAGTGGGGAAAAAGACACTGGAAACATGGAGGCTGTTTGGAAGGTTTAATGGTGGACAGGACCACATGGCCTGGAGCTCCAGAGTGAAAAGGAAGGATGATCACATGCTTCAAGGTGAAGGAAGAGATCAAGAAAAAAGGGCTGAGGTGCTGAGAGTGCCTGGGTTTTATAACCTTTGTTGGGATTTGAATTGGAGCTTGTATTCTGATTGGTTGTCAGACTCCCATGGGGCCATGCAGAGGCAACTCTGTAGGCTGTCCTGAGTTCCAGGCTTGGTTGAGCCTGGCTGGATGATGATGCACTGAAAAGGGCTTTTGGCAATTGCTATAGCTTTACCTGGAGATCTTTGTTATATAAAGTATTCTGGCCCAGGCCTTAATAGTCCACCCATTAACAAAGGTGGGGGTGAGCTTCTGCTTCTGAGGTGAGTTTCTGCTCTTGAGTTTCTACTCTTTTTAGGGCAAATATTCTGCCTGTTTAATATTTCCTAGGATATTTCAATTTTCTAGGAGACGGGTGGGTGCTAACTTCCTACACTGCATCATACATTCCTGTTGCATGCATAACCTAAATTAGCTCCTTGTACAAAGCAGAATTTATGGCCATCCATCAGTCTCTTCCTGCCCTCGGATTCCTCTTGAAGTCTTATCCTACTTACCAGGTCAGTAAAATTAGATCTCCAAAGTACAGGAATATCTTTGAACTGTTTGAACATGCCTTTCAAGTTGACGATAACAATGGCAGCTAAGACAGCCTAAAAGAAAATGGCAAAGATACTATTTTATAATATCTAGAGTAGGAAGTTTTAATTCAAGTAATGGGTAAGAATGGAAGAGCCTTCGCATAAAAATAAATCTTTTCTGGAGTAATATAAACCTCACAAAGTCATATTGATAATAACTGTATTTGTAGAATATTTCCTTCAATATCCACTGTACCTCAATGGTATTTATTTATTTTTAAAAAAGAATAGTCTAATTTTGGAACATACTTTGGGTAGTTCATGGAAAAGCTCTCCAATCTTCAAAATGGTTGCCAGGATGATGAGAGAGGAGATAACTGTAGCCACCTGCAAAATAGAAAACAGGGAACAACTGACTGCAAAGCAGGCTGCACAAAGCAAGAAAATAACCCCAAATTTCACTTTCCTCCAGTTTCAGCTTGTTATCAGGTTTTGAAGACAGCAGATGGTAGCTGACTTTAGGCCCCTAAAACTAAACAGGGTCAGGCCTGCTTATTACATGGATGGGAGACCACAGAAAGTTTTAGAACTATGAAAAGAGAAAAAAGAACCTAGGTAATGACTGATTGGTCGGTATGATACTGATATTGAGCAAAACTCTGGAACAGATTATTAGACAGTTTGTGAGGATTCAGAAGACAATGTCTTGCTTGGCAGTGCATGTTTATCAAGAACAAGTCATGCCCATCCAATGTGATTTCCCTTTTTCACAGAGACCAATTTAGGAGATAGACGTGGAACAGTGTATTTTGATGTCAGCAAAGTATCTGACTTCCATGAGCAGGGGTGTCAAACGCAATTTCATTGTGGGCCGCATCAGGGTTGTGTTTGACCTTGAGGGGTGGGTGTGGTGGGCGTGGTCAGGGTGGCCGTGACTAGCTCGACATCACTCGCTCTGTTTTCGACTGTGATGGCCTCCTGCAGCCCTCTGCCAGAGAAAATGGAGCCTGTGGTGATGGTGGTACACAGCACACAGCCCTCCCTCTGTTTTTGCTGGCAGAGGCATTGTGGGCTGGTCCATTGCTGATTCCAGGGTGGCTCACGGGCCAGATCTAAGCACGCTGGGGACCAGATCTGGCCCGTGGGCTTTGGGTTTTGACACCCCCGCGCATGAGATTCTAGTAAAGCAGGTTGTAATACTACTTTTAGAGGAATATAGATGTGACTGAAAAAGTATAGCTAATAAGAATATGTTAATGATTTTTTAAATCAAACTAGATACATGAAAGTTTCAAGTAATGTACTACAGGCTTCATTTTAGGCCTAGTGCTGACCCGTATATTTAAAAATGAGTTGTATGAAGAGATTAAAAAAAGATTGTAAAATTTGGAGAAGATGCAAAAATAGAGAGAATAAAAAAAACCCTTAGGAGATTATGTGGGCGATCCTTGACAAGCTGGTCAGAAAGACGATTATCAGCATAGCCGATAATGAAGTGTTACATTCTGGCAGAAAATGCCTTGGGGATAAATATAGGATAGGGGCCACACACTTGGCAATGCTACATGAGAGATGATCTGAATGCATCACAATCTGAATATAAACAAAAAGTGTGATGTAGCTGCAAACAGACAGACAGACAGACAGACAGACACACACACACACACACACACCCCAATATTAGGCTGCATCACTGAAATGTGAAAATGTGGAGAAATCAATCATCTCTACTCCATTTTGGGTAGACTGTAAACTAGAATATTTTGGATGGAATATTGGCATCTCCATTGAGAATGTTGCATCCTGTTCTGGGTATTACATTTTAGGAGGTATATTGAAACTGAAGTGAGTCTAAAGGAGAGCAACCGTGATGGTCAAGGTTTCGGAAGGAACAATTTATGAGGAATGGTTGGAGGCAATGGGTGTGTTGAGTCTTGAGAATAGAAGACAGCAAAAGGAGTTCAAGTATCGGAATAGCTGTCACACAGAATACAGGACAGAATTGTTCAGAGATTTTTCTTAAGACAAGAGAAAAAAGAATAAGTTTAAAATGCGATTTAGTTCAACATCAGGGAAAACTCCTAACACTAAGAGCCAACAATGGAAGAGACTGACTTGAGAGCAGGGGTGGTATTCAGCAGGTTCTCACCAGTTCTGGAGAACCGGTAGCAGAAATTTTGAGTAATTCAGAGAACCAGTAAATACCACCTCTGACTGGAGATTTTACAGTATCCTTCCCCCTGCCACGCCCACCAAGCCACACCCACAGAACCGGTAGTATGAAAAATTTGAATCCCACCACTGCTTAAGAGGCAGTAGACTGTCTTTTGCTAGGGATTTTAAAAGGGATGAGATGGCCAGCTTAAGGGGATGCTGCAATAATTGATTCCTGCACTGGGCAGGAGGTTGGACAAGATGATCACCAAAAGCACTTTCTAAATATCACAATTTATGATACTATAACTGGAAAGTAAAAAGAAAAAGGAAGTAAATGGCAAACTCCTTCCATATCATTATCAGAAAACGGCATATACTTATTCACAGTCAATGGATGTCTGTCTCAGTTCGAGACGTATTTACTTTTATTATTTACTTAGCCTTGAGCTCTATTTCCTGTCTCTCCAATTGTCTGAGCAGTCTGGAGATAGAGGGAGTCATAGTGCAAAAATATCTGGAAACATTAGTGTAGAAAACTGCTCACTTTTGAGGGCATGGTGCATATTGGGTTTTTGAAAACAGGAAGCCAAACAGTCTTCAATAATTTATTTGTCTCATGCATTCAGAGAGAATAGTGATGAAATAAAGGCTTGAACCATATTAATTCCAGTAGCATATTCAAAGCAACTTAATATTTGTGGGCAGATTCACGGCTCACTCAGCAAAATACTAAAAAAATACTCTAAATGTATTTTTTATTATATTCCATAATATAAATAAAATTATCTTCTAGGGATAAACAAGCCCAACCTCAGTCGACTGCACGACTCATTGAGGTAATTTCTAAAGCTAACTATGCCACTGCATTCCTCAGAGTGATGTCATCTATCCCAGCATGCCTTTCAATTAGTTCTCAGCGAGCTCTCTGCAGGTCTGTTGTGCTATCCACCCATTTGATCGACTCCACCTTCTGCACAATTCCTTCCTCCTATCAGAAAAAGGCTACAGGCTTATCTGGGCTTTACCTGGCTGTGTCCTCCTGTGCTTTCTTGTACTAGGGAGCGGGACATGGAGCAGCTGATACTGTAGCAATGGAAAAAGCTACCAGTGAGGTTACTGAGCCCCAAGGCTATCAGTTCCTGCAAGAGAGTTGAGAAGAACTCAATGTATGTTTCTTTATTTGGAGAGGAAAAAACAAAAGTTTGGAAAAGGCTGTATGCCCATCCCTTGATTTAGAAGTAGAGTACAGGTAGTTTGCGACTTAGGACTATAGTGGAGCCTGCCCAATACAGTCGTAAGTGTTAAGTTTGCATGAAGAGTCAGACGCGAAGAGCTTCAGTGAAGAGTTTATTAAGTGACTACAGCTCGAATGGACCCGACTTGGCTGGGCTACGGCTGCTTCTTATAGCCAGCAGCTGTAGTTGCCAGCCAATCAGCCAATCAGAGTGCAGGGTTTTCCCGCACTTTTTAAACCAATCTTATTTAACATTTTACAAGAACAATTCAAACTAAACCAATGACATTCAAACCTACATACATAACACCCCTCCCCACTAGGTTCAGTCCATACCAAACCCCAACCTATCTAATGTATTCTTTTAAATAGGTGGGGCTCGTGTCGTTGAGACCTTCGTGGTTCAGAAGTTTTAACATTCTCATCCAGTGAGAGAGGAAATGTGTCTGCTGACATTTCCCCACTGGGACTTCCTGTGAAAGAAGACCCTGTTTGATTGTTAGAATCTGGTCTCTCCTCCCAACCCATCTCCAGCCCAATGTCAGCACCCAAGTCAGGTAGTGATGTACAATCTTCCACTTCTAAGGATGGATTTTGGCATTGTGACAGGTTTTGGAATGGTTCCTGTCATAATGGCTCGTTACACATGGGGTTGATTCTTGCTTGCTGATTTTCCTTCTGTTCCTCCCCTTCCCCCCTAGAATTGACATCAGGTGAGGGAACTAGAGAGGAACAAGTGCGATGGTCCTGAGAGAACCTGGATCTAAGTTGATCAATGTGCCTGCTCCAGAGGAGTCCATCCTCTGTTTGCACCCTGTAAGAACGGGGGCCTGTGATCTGAGTTATTTTATTTATATTTGAACTTGGTCATAGATAAAGAATTGGTCATAGATGGTCATAGATAAAGAATATCTATGATATTCTTTAAATAATCTAAAGTTATCTCAGCAGGAATCCACAAAGGTTCACCTATAAGGTTCTTAGCATAAACAGAATCACCCACACTGAATGTGCGAACTTTGGAAGTGGAATGTAGTGGTGCGTTGGGTGCGTAAGTGGGATGAAGGCGGTCAAGGGAAGACCTAAGTTTCCTACCCATCAACAACTCTGCTGGGGATAAGTTATTAGATGGGTTAGGAGTGATGTGCTGAACACTGAGAAGTTTTTCAACTTTCTCAGTGATGTCCCCAGGACCCAGTTGCTGAAGCTTCTCCTTGGTAAAACGTACCATGCGTTCATTCTGGCCGTTAGCCGAAGGGTACCCAGGGGCAGTGAGGGCATGTCTGATACCCTGTTGTGCTAAATAGGATTCAAAAAGGTTGGATGTAAATTGAGGGCCATTGTCAGAGACAAGAACATCAGGTAACCCGTGGGTTACAAAAGTTTTGAGCTGTTTGATGACAGCATCAGTTGTGGTGGATGCCATGGGGATTACCTCTAGCCATTTGGAATATGCATCTACTATAATAAGAAAGGTGTGCCCTCTGGTAGGTCCAGCGAAATCAATGTGAATCCTAGACCATGGACCCCTAGGACATTCCCATTCCTGTGTGGGGGTGAGAGGTGGTGCAGGCCTGACTACCTGACAGTTCGGACAAGATGCAACCCAGTTTTCAACCATTTTGTCCTGGCCACCATACATAACTCCTGGCCAATCTCTTCATCCTTACAATACCAGGATGACCCTCATGTAACATTTCCAAAACCTCTCTTTGCAGTTTTGCAGGAATAACCACCCTGTTACCCCACAAAATACATCCTCTTAATACAGATAATTCAGTTTGCCTGGACTTAAAAGGTTGGGCAAGGTGAGGTAGATCTTGAAGAGGCCAACCTTTCTTAATCCAGCCTATAAGAGGAGCCAACACAGTGTCTTTGGCAGTCTCTCTGGCAATTTCAGCAGCATGAACTGGAAGCTTGGCAACAGTTTCTAGGAAAAAGGTGTGTGTTTCAGGTTCAAAGTCCTCCTTGTGGCAAGGAAGTGGGCAACGACCCAGTGCATCAGCATGTCCAATGTCCTTGCCAGGCTTGTGGATAAGTTTGTATGAATAAGCAGCAAGAAATTCAGTCCACCTCAGCATTCTTGGTGACAGGATAGTAGGTGTAGGCTTGTCTCCTGCCACAATGTCTAACAAAGGTTTGTGATCTGTAACAATGGTAAATGTTCTCCCTTAAAGATATTCATGAAATTTCTTAACAGCTGCAACAATTGCCAATGCCTCCTTGTCCAATTGGCTGTAATTCCTCTCTGCTTTGGTCAAAGTGCGAGAGTAAAATGCAATAGGGGCTTCTCTCCCACTGGGAACCCTGTGGCTCAAAACCCCCCCACTCCAAAAGGGGATGCATCACAAGTCAGTACAACAGGCAAATTCTCAGAGAACTGTATCAGTACAGCATCAGACGTGATTAGTCTTTTAATATTGTTAAATGCTGATTGTTCCTTCCTGCCCCAGACCCAAACAGACTTTTTATCAAGTAATCTGTGCAATGGTTCAGCAATGGTTGCCTTCTGAGGTAGGAACATGTGATAAAAGTTAATAAGTCCAAGGAAAGCTTGCAAATCTGTTTTGCATTTAGGTCTAGGGGCTTCTTTGATTGCTTTAACCTTGGCATCTGTAGGGTGGATGCCATGCTTGTCAATCATGTAGCCCAGGAACTCAACCTTGTCAGTTTTAAGAGTGCATTTTTCTTCCTTGACTTTTAACCCCACTTTCCTGAATCTGGTAAGGACTTCTCTGAGTCTTTCTTGTAACTGAGTGTCATTTTCAGCAGAGATTAACACATCATCAAAGTAAGGCACTACCCTGGCAGTCCTTGGAGCATTCTTTCCATAAGGCTTTGAAAGATGCCTGGTGCCATACTTACTCCAAATTGTAACCTTTTACATTTGAAAGCACCTCTATGAGTCACAATGGTTTGGGCCTCTGCAGTGGCATCATCAACTGTTAGTTGTTGATATGCCTGGGCCAGATCCAATTTGGCAAAGACTGTACCCCTGCCAAGTGAATGTAACAGATGATGCACCACTGGAACTGGATATGCGCTCTGCTGCAGCGCATGGTTCAGTGTCCCCTTATAGTCTCCACAGATTCTTACTGACCCATCAGTTTGACTGGTGTGACTATGGGTGTCTCCCATCTGGAGTGGTCAGTGGGCTCTAAAACCCTTGAGCTATTAATTTGTCTAATTGTGCATCAATTTTTCCTTTAAAGCAAATGGGACCTTCTGGGCTTTAAACGAATTGGGGTACCTTGGGTCTAGGTTGAAAGTGATAGGGTCCCCATATACTTGCCCAATCCTTCGCTGAAGACCTCTGGAAACTCAGACTTCAAGGCCTCCTCCCATTCAGAGTTGCTCACGTGATTGATGCCAGTCACCTCAATGCCTAGTGGATTGAACCACTCAAGTCCCAGCAAGCTTGGGCGATCCTTGTCCACGATGGTCAGGGACAAACGTTTGGTGTGGCCTTTAAACTTCACATTGAATTCTCTTGTTCCAACTACTGGAATCTTGTTCCCTTGGTAGTCTTTAAGAGTCAGTGCTTGCTTCTGGAAATGTTTCTTCTGAATGTTGGGAAGTAGCCTGTGAATAGTGTCCCATGACACCATAGATAGTTATGAGCCTGAGTCCACTTCCATTTGGCAAGGCCTTCCTTCAATAAGTACCTTGACATGCACTTTTCTGTTTCTTAAAGGTGATGAATGAACAATAATTACTGTTTGATGAGTTTCATTCTTCCCATTTGCTTCTGAGTTGCGCCCCATTTTCTCACTGAAGTTGTTGGGCTTGAATTCTTTCTCAGGAAATTTCTTCCTACTAGGTGGAGTTCTGGATGATTTGCAGACTCTTGCTAGGTGACCTCTTTTCTCACAACGTAGGCAGATGGTGTCTAAAAACTTGCATTCAGTGCGGGGGTGGCCCCCCCGCACAGCCTCTGCAATAAAATTCTTGCCTCTTTCTTCCAAGGTCTTTCCTTTTCTTCTCCATTCTGAGTCTATAAATTCCTTCCTCCACCTCACTACAGTCTGAGTCAGAATCTATTTGTTCGCAATGGGTTGTTGTGGACTTTTCCACATCAAAATGGCTTGAGGCCTTGTAAATTTTCTTCATGGCTGCTGCTGAGGACTTGGTTGCTTCCGCTGAAACAGCTTCCTCTATGGCCTCCTTAAACGTGATCTTAGATTTCATTAGTAATTTGCTCTGCAAGATCTTATCTTTAAGGCCTAGAACAAACCGATCACGCATGGCCTCTTCTGAGTTGGTAAACTCACAAGCACCCCCAATGTCCCTTAAACTTGCCATGAAGTCATTAACATTTTCGCTTTCCCCTTGATCCCAATGATAAAACTCGTGTCTCTTAATGAGGCACGATACTTGTGTGGCGTAATGGCCTCTTAAAAGCTTTTCTAAATCAGGCCATTCCATTACCTTCAAGTCTGCAGCTCCCACCAATGCCTTTGCCATCTTGAAGACTGCCGGACCACAGTGCGTGAGAAATACCGCCCTCTTCCGCTTCTCGGGGATGTCGGTCGTTTCCTTCCAAATACATTTGGAAGCAATCCGTATACGATTCCCAGTCTTCTGCCGCCGGATCGAATGGGGCTGGGGGGGTGTTCAGCGCAGCCATCTCGCTCTTCTGCTTGTCTTCCACGTCTCTTCTTCAGGGAATCCCACCTTCGTCGCCAGTGTTAAGTTTGCATGAAGAGTCAGACGCAAAGAGCTTCAGTGAAGAATGGACCCGACTTGGCTGGGCTACAGCTGCTTCTTATAGCCAGCAGCCGTAGTTGCCAGCCAATCAGAGTGCAGGGTTTTCCTGCACTTTTTAAACCAATCTTATTTGACATTTTACAAGAACAATTCAAACTAAACCAATGACATTCAAACCTACATACATAACAGTAAGCCATAATAGTTATAACATAGACCACTTACATGACTAACATGATTTTTTTTTGTGGTGGTGGTTAATTGAACTGTGGTCATAAAGTAGTTCACTGCATGTGTTAAATGAGCACAGCAATTGTTAAGTGAATTGATGGTTTGATGGTTTGTTATGGAGTGGTTTGGCTGAAAACTGGAAGTAAATGGCAGGTTTTGGCAACGCCATCATAAAAGATGGTCATGTGAATGCAGGATGCATTAAATGCAGCCAGTTGCTAAGCACCTGACCTGCAGTCATGGTATTGCAGGGGAGTCGGGGGGAGCAGACATCGGAATTTCAGAGCTGCATCATTAGTATTCCTGGGAGGATCCTTCATAACTTTGAACCATTGCTAAGCAATGGTTGTAAGTTGAGGACTACCTGCAACAGGAGTAGATCATAGATAGTGGATAAAGCAATCAAGAGAGAAAATAAAATCAAGGCAAACAGGGAAGAGGAAAAGAACCCCAGGGAGCCAAGATAAGGAAAACATAACAAATGTCTTACCTGGTTGCTGTCCACACTATAACCGTGCTTGAGTGCGAAGATTTTCCCAAGGGAGATGCAAAGGACATAGCTAACAATAGCAATGGCAAAAGCGTTCCCTATCACCTGCCCAAAATAGCTTCCATTGGGGGCTTCAGGAGATCTCAATCTACAATAAGGAAACATAGATACCCCAAGGTAATACTGCTGTATAGGTAACATAAGGCAAAACAAAAGAGGAATGGGCAATTTCCCAGGGTTGGGTTGGGAAGAGGAGTGATAAGATAAGATAATCTTTATTGTTGTTTTTTACTGTGAGCATACTGGCCCTCTTTAAAAATGAAATTCAGATTGTCAATGGAACTCAAAAACAAAGAGGAGTCAGAGTACCACGAGATTTGGAACTTATGTTACAGCTGGTTGGAAGTTAGACATGAAATGAACAAAAGAAAGATAAATAAGAAGGTATGATGAAAGTTAAAAAAATAAAAATAAAAATGAAATTCTGTTGCCTGCTCACAAAAGAAAGTATATATCTACCCATATAAATAAATAACACACATATATCCATTCTCTCTCTCTCCCCCTCCCTCCCTCCCTCTCTCTCTCTCTCTTATACTGAATCTGGATGTTCTGCTTTGGATACCTCGAAGGCTCCTCCCAGAAGGTAACAGGTCATGAAGACGATGCGTAGTGGTCCAGACAATCCTGCAGACCCTGCTCAAGTATCACTTATATGCTGTGTCCTGGATATTCAGCCAACAGGAAGGGAACCTCCATTTTGTGCAGTCCAAATGAGACTCTTATCAGCTTTGAAACCAATTAATCTGGTATATTATGGCTCTGAGACCAGTGGATTTGGGGAAGCAGCAAGAAACACTTACCCCTTGGGAATATCGCCCACGACACTAATCCCAAATTTGTTGTTCAGGCTGGCACCATAGCAGATTGCTGTGGAGACAATAATCTGAAAAAAGAAGGCAGGGAGGCAAATAATATTCTTTTGTAATTTAATGCTGCTTACAGATGAAGGAATTTAATAGGTTGCAATGTCTCTAATGTGATGGCCTCATTCTTATCTGTTGGGCCAGAATTTCCCAAACACCAGCTAGCATAAAGATCTCTAAAGGCCACTAGATTGGGGAAGGTTGAGCTAGGCATTCCTCAGGTGCATAATGAGAGCAGAGGAGACTCAGCCATTGCAGCACTCTAACCCTTTTCTTTTTGGTCTCAGAAATGAGACTCTGAAAATGCAGCACTAATGGCTGCTAACAACAGAGGCATTGTAGTGATCTCTCAGTTTGCAAAATCTCTCAGTTTTGCTTAGTTCTTCATTTTGTTTCATTTTGTTTTAACCTTGGGTTCTTTTTGAAAGAGTGTGTAAATTGGTAGATTGTTGTCATGAAAAAAACCAAACATAATCCTATTTTATTACAGTAATAATAACAACAAAACATCATTGGCATTGACAAATTCATCACCAGTCAATTGCAAAGGGCAGTTTTGCTCAGAACAGCCTGCCATGATACCTGTAATACCATCAAACATCCACATCTGCCTATCCCATGTTCTTGGGAAGGAATCAATAGGTGGACAAAAATACCAAATCCAGTCTGAACATCTGGCTGATGGTGTGATAAACCATAACAGCAATAAAGCAGCAGTGTGTATAATTAAAAATATCATTTGGTAACTTAAATCTCACAGAGATATTTTTAAAAGAGGAAATTACCTAAACTAAATGACATTATCAAAGTAATTAACCGTCAATCTCTTATTTTTAACAACCCGTAGTTCAATAAGATGGCAGATCACCCAAAACCTTGGCTTTTTGATTAAAATCGAGCATACTTGAATGCTTAGAAATTGAGACCTAGATTTTAAGAAGGAGCTCTCTAAACTCTTCGTTTCCTACTCTTTCAATTTCTCTTGCCTTTGTTTCTTTAAAAATAAAATCTTCATTTCAATGAAGAGAATGTATTTCTTCCTAGGAAACAGAATAAAAATTTTATACCTCTCTACCACAATGTAATAGAAGCTAATTCGAATTCCTTCCAAGAATTGTTTGGAAACAAATTCCTTCCAATGATTGCTCTTTTTAAAACCCCAACTAAAAACTCATTCCAGCCAAAGCTTATTCCCAAAGAGAATCTTGAAAAGTGATCAGGAAGGCTTCTGGATCCTGGCATGGAAATTCATGCCCAGAGCAGACATGTAGAATGTGAGAACCAGGCCTATTTGTGGCTACTGAAAGCTTTGGCTGAAAGATTTAACATCATTTTCCAACTGGACCTTTTATGTGACAATAGGGGAAAATTAGGAAACGTGGTTAAGGAGTAAAATATTTCCAATTTCATTCCTCCACTATTGAATATATTTTAATATATGTCCTTACTTAATATAGCCATGTTGCAGTTGTGAAATGGATAGCTGTGTACATCACATTAGGCATACTTTTGGGGCTGGTGGCAGCTAAACTATGGTGCATTTTCCTTATAAATACCTAAACATTCACCTTCTGCTGAGTATAATGCCAATAATTTTATTTCCTTGAAGTTTTCATCTTATTTTAATAATTAGACTTTGGGGGCTGGTATTTTGGGGATATTATGCTAATTAATTTTTTCTTGTAATTTTAACAGATTTAAACAGATTATGTCATGACTTCTGCATTACTGATTGTATTGCTGTTCCGTAGTCATTTTAGGAAAAAAACAGACAAGCCAATAATCTTGTAGCATCGCCCAACAAGTTACCGTGAGAAGTTCAATAGGGATAGGAGTTGGAAGCTTCTTATCAAATTTGTCATTGAGTAGCTTGATGAGCCAGAGGGCAACCATGGAGATCAAAGCAGTGACCACAGTACCAGTGTGAGTGCCAGGTAATTTTGAGCAAATCTCCACAAAAGTCTGTGGGAAAATAGCAAGATAGAGGAAGTCATAATTTGGGGACACAAGAATACTGATGAAACACAACTTCTTTGTGTCTGTCTGTACTTACATAGATCAGTGACAATGGTCCAGATTTCTCTTCCAGGCTGATTGCAAAGACATACTTTAGCTGGGAAACCAGCACATGGACTGCAGCAGCTGTGGTATAACCTCGCACCAAAGGCTCTGAAAGATAGGTGGCCACAAATCCAAACTGCAGCAGGCCAAGGGCAACCTAAAAACAGATCATTGGTGAAGTTACACCTGCTGAAACTGAAACTCTCCCAGGATATTCTAGCATATTTTTCTTAAGACATCATTAGCCCAGAGAGCTAATGGTGACCCAGAAAACAGAACAAATGCTTAACTATTGCTAAGCAGGAAAGCAGAAGTTTCAATAATTTGGAAGCCATTGCACTCCCTGGGATCCAGTTATTTTAAAATTCAGTTACAGACTCCTTACTTAGCAGGAAGCACCTACCCAGTCACAACGCACAATCAGCAGCTCTTAGAACACATGCTTATGAACTATGCAGGAATTGGGATTTTTCACTCCTCACAATTCTCTGCATATGCATGATACATCTTGCCTGCTCATTCTTCTCTTTTCTTCCTGTTGACTCCCTCATCTCCTATTAATTTGCTCCTCATCTTCCAACATATCCATGTCACTGTCCACATTAACTGCAGCTACCTCACCTCAAGGGATGCAGGGGCTCAGTGGCTAAGATGCTGAACTTGTTGATCAGAAAGGTCAGCAGTTCAGCTGTTCGAATCCCTAGCACTGCATAATGGAGTAAACTCCCGTTACTTGTCCCAGCTTCTGCCAACCTAGCAGTTCGAAAGCATGTAAAAATGCAAGTAGAAAAATAGGGATCACTTTGGTGGGAAGGTAACAGTGCTCTGAAGGGTGTTTAGTCATGCCAGCCATATGACCACGGAGATGTCTTCGGACAGCGCTTTATAACAGAGATGAGCACCGCCCCCTAGAGTCAGAAATGACTAGCATGTATGTGGGAGGGGAATCTTTACCTTTACTTCTCCCTGCCTAATAACAGTAAGACCAACACTTTCAGCCTCAGAACCAAAGCAAATTCAATATTTCTTATTTTTAGATTTTATGTATCAATTCAGTTTACAGTTTACCACAATCAGGTTTTTACTGCATGTTTATCTCCCTCTTACCTGGAATAGGCCCATTAAGCAGGTGACTGAAGCTACCAGCTCTACTCGGGCTGTGTCCCTCCGGATCTCATTGACGAACGTTTTATTGGTGCCAACAATCACTTCCAGATATTTCCCATTTGGTTCTAGTGACTCTGTCATACTTCCTAACATCACAGAAATGACAGCAAATGGACCTGTGGGAAGAAATCCAAGGAGTGAACCTTTTTAATCTCAAAAGATTTTGGAAAGGATGTCTATTTTCTTAGACCATGTTAATAAACATAGTATGATACAACAAGCATATATCAATTGGGCAAATAAATAAACCTATGCTGCCAAATTTGTTAATAGAGATGTACTATCCAATATTATGTTTAGGTGCTGTCAAATTTAAGAACAAGATACTTTGAAGGTCCTGCTGTCCCATCTTTCTTCTGTGCTATCATTTGTCTCAACCTTTCCCCCCTTACTTCTTCTGCTGTTGCTGGCCCTCCTCACCAGTAGTGGGATTCAATTTTTTTTACTTCCGGTTCTGTGGGCGTGGCTTGGTGGGCATGGCAGGGGAAGGATACTGTAAAATCTCCAGTCAGAGGTGGGATTACGCAGAATTTCCTCTACTGGTTCTCCAGAACTGGTCAGAACCTGCTGAATGCCACCTCTGCTCCTCACTGTTCTTCTCCTTCTCTTCTGCTTAATGTGGAAAAAGTACTGTGCCAGCCAACTGGAAAATGCAGCACATTTTAAAAACAGGGTCTAAAAAGGATATCGCTGCAGCTACAGCTTCCAGTTGCCCAAATAAGTGCTTTCTTTGATACTCTTTTCTCAAGTCTTTTTGGGAGATTCCCAAATTTATGAATTCTAATCCTGTGGTTCATTGCTAGTGGTGCTATTGGTCTACCTCTAGTAAATGTGATCCCATTAGGCATTTAAATTAGCATTTTTTGCTTACCAACAGAGATGTGTCTGGATGTCCCAAAAAAGAAATACAGCAGAACTGGATAGAAGGCTGAATACAAACCATGGACTGGAGGCAACCCAGCTAGGAGTGCATATGCCAAACCTTGGAAAAATAGAAGTGAAAGTTACCACACATGTCATTAGCACTTCATTTTCATTTCACTCATTCTAGTTTTTATTCATCCATTAAGCACTTGTGTAGGAAATGTTTATGGCCTCCTGTAATTTCTTACCAACTTGCTAATGTGTCTCAAACACTTTGGACAAGAGTAGGCAATACTACTTTCCAGATGTTTTTTTTAAATTCGTATTTATATCCCGCCCACCCAGGGTGGCTTACAGTTTTTGGGATACAACCCAATGCGCTCAGCAATAGCCTTTCTTCCATTGTATATGCCTGCTTATTACTAAGCGACATTTTTACAAAGTCAGCTTATTGCCCCCAACAATGTTGGGTCCTCAGTTTACCTACCCCGAGAGGATGGAAGGCTGAGTCAACCTTGAGCCTGGTGGGATTCGAGCCTGCAATAATTACAGGCAGCTGGAGCTAAGTGCTAGGCTATTAACAGCCTGCACCACCAAGGCCTTCCAGAATTGCAGGTCGTGCAGGAGGGGGCTAATATAGTTTTATTTGGGAAAGTTCAGTCCAGAGGAACAGAACCTGTCAGTCAGAGAATTCCAACTGGCGAGAGATCAAGGAAGAGGGCCTTTTCTGCCACTGTTCCTGCTTTGTGGAACATCTTGCCACAACCAGAGGTGAGGAAAGCTCCCAATCTTCTAGCCTTCCGCAAAGGGGTCAAAACCTGGCATTGCATTGGGGACACAGAGGTCCACACAGCCATGGGACACCCTCCCCCCACATGCACACCTGAATTAACATCTGCTAACCCTCCTCTGCATCTTGGAATTTTGCAATTTTATAATGGTATTTTTACAATTTTAAACTTTTTCTCTTACATTATTCTGATTTGAATGTTAATTTTATAGATTACATTGTACAGCACCAGACCCCCTCTCAGATAGATTGGTAGGTAGATAGATAGATAGATGATAAATAAATGATAGATAGATAGATAGATAGATAGATAGATAAATGATAGATAGATAGATAGATAGATAGATAGATAGATAGATAGACCGAGCAGAAAGGGTCAAGCAGTGTCTTGAAAAGCAGATGGTAATGGCACAGCAAGGTTATTTATACAACTCTTGTTCTCCACTCAAATGTGTGCAGGGCCAGTACAGTTGGTCAGAGGATATTTTTCTTTCTCAAGATCCCAGGACCCACAAGAAGGTCTCAGATAACATACCCTGTGGGAGATGCATAATTGCCACGCTGAATCCTGAGATGACGTCCCCTAGTAGCCATTCTTTGACTGGGTAGCGTGGCAACCAGCTAAGAATGGGCAGGAATCGAAGTAGTAAGCTCTTTGCAGTTGATCCTGAGCATCTGGAAAAGAGGTGGACAAAGGCCTTTGCGAGAGGAAAGCAGGGTCTTCAATTTACATGGAGTTTGAGGGGCAATGAAAGAACTGGGAATCTGTTCCATTCCATGAGGTAAATTTGTGCGTCACTCCCAGAATCTATGATAGATGTGCACTCAAGGAGAAAAAACACAATGGCCATGTCACATTATCCTGCAGTAAAAAGGTCAAATTCCAGAATTGCAATATTGGGATTCTGGACATTTTGATGGCCAGAAGCAGAGGTGGAGCTGCTCCACCTACTCCTAACTAATTGCGTGCAACAAATGGCCACAACCTTTCCACCCCTTTCCTTTTTTTATTATTCTCAAAGTACAACAGAGCATGCAGCTGTTAGGCACGATTTTGCTCCAGCCCTTGGCAAAAAATAGTTAGCTGCAATCCAAAGAATCATATTTTTTTAAAAAAGGGAATGGGATGGGTGGGGTGGGGAGGGGAGGGGAGGGGAGGAGCTGAACAGTGCTAGTTTCCAGGTGCTGGCCCATATGGACACTTCCACCGGGGATGGGCAGCTTCATCTCTTCACATAAAATCCAACACACTTTCCCAGACCTGTTAGGCAGCAAAGTTAGCCAGAGAAATACAAGAATTATGAGAAGCAATGAAATATCACAAATAAAATATAAAGAAGTACATGAAGAAAGTCAATGAACGTCTAGCTCAAGTCCTTTCAAGGCTACTTTCTTTTGTCTTTTGTGTAACAATGGAAGCTTCCTTTTGGGGAGACACAAAATTGCAATCTTTGTTGAGGCAAAACAGACCAAACAACTAGCTTATTTAATATATATGTAGAGAACAGTTACCACATACCCTTAATTTACTGATTAATATGAGCTGAATATGGGGGCAAGGGAACCACGTTATCTAATTTAGAAGGGGAAAAAGAAGAAGTGGTATTCAGCAGGTTCTGACCAGTTCTGGAGAACTGGTAGCAGAAATTTTGAGTAATTCAGAGAACCGGCAAATGCCACCTCTGACTGGAGATTTTACAGTATCCTTCCCCCTGCCACGCCCACCAAGCCACGTCCACAGAACGAGTAGTAAAAAAATTTGAATCCCACCTCTGGGAAAAAGGGTTTCTCATTTGTCTATAACTGCAAGAAAGAAGATTGAAGTTGCTTCTTCAAATATTTTCTTTTTCTTTTTTTCTTTTTATTGTTTTCAACACCTTTTTCTCTTTCTTTCTTCTTTCTTTCTTTCTTTCTTTCTTTCTTTCTTGTTTCAGATTTTTTAACTTTGTAAAACAAATTGCATATGTATGTGTGTGCGTATATATGCACGTGCACACACATACACACACATGAGAAAAATCTGACAAGTTTGAATGTTTGCAGACAGAAGAAGCCTTGCAAGTGGGCACTAAAGAGAAAGCTAAAACCTTTTTCTATAGATCAAAAATCCCATCTTACTCCTCTTATATAGAAGCTTTCTAATTATTTGGATGCACCATGTGATTCTTTTTCTGAGGCACACTCTCTATGGAGCACAGCCTGGAGCGTAACGTTGCAGTATGAAATATTATATTAGTGTTCCCTGTTCCAGTCAGTCCACAATACCTTCTTCTGTGATGTTTACACTTCTCTCCAGTTCAGTTTTTTGTTTTCTCTACCCCATGGTCAAACCACCTATTGTAGAAATAGTTTCTGTTTGTACAAACTTCAAAGTTTCCCCAAATTAGGGAGGTCTTTAGAACTGGGATAGTTTAATCACCTAAGCAAAAGCACAAACGTCTAAACATAAAAGAGAGACCAAAGAGTTTCATGAATGGGAAACCATTTGTAACATTGGCATATTGTTCTTTTGTTCCCTCAGAGTTGAGGGCAATGTGTTCTTTTGTCCTTGATTTATGACCATAATTGATCCCAGGATACTGTGACAGTCATAAATACGAGTCAGTTGCCAAGCATCCAAATTTTGATCACATGACTATAGGGATGCTATAATGGTGGTCAGGGTGAAAAAAACGGTCATGTCATTTTTTTTTCAGTGCTGTTGTAACTTTGAACAGTCACTAAATGAACTATTGTAAGTCAAGGACCACCTGTATTCTGTCATTATTTCTCTCCAAGCATTTGCTATTCAGAAACAACAGCCTACTTTCCTCATGTTTCCCAAGGCCCTTTCCCAGTCATCTTTTCATAATCTAAAACATGCTTTCCTGATTGTTCATGCTACGAGTATGGATTAGCAATACTTTACCTTATTTTCCTGATCTGGGTGGAAAGTGACACCCGTGAAATCTGTTTTCTCAGGCCGAGCTTTTCTAGCTCAGACTCACTCAGCACTTCACCTGCCCTTTCTACCTTGGAGTGACCTGGCTCTCCATTTGCCTCCATGCCCACCACAGCGATTCCACCGGTTTTGTGGTTCAGCCTTGGGACTAGGAAGAAAAGATGAAGCACCATCAATACTAATGTTCCAAAAGTGGAACTACCAAGATTTGGTTGGCCCCAACCCTGCTGGTCTCAGAAAACCTTAAAAATTTGGAAGTTGAAGTGAGTGGAGCCTGTGAGGTTGACATTAATTTAGCGATGACTGGTGTTGCCTATTGTAGTTATGTATGTGTGTTTGTGTTTACACAGCCATGTGTTTTAACAAACCCATGTAGATAACAGATAACAGATAATCAGAGTTGGAAGGGACCTTGTAGGTCATCTAGTCCAACCCCTGCCTAAGCGGGAGACCCTACACCATTTCTGACAAATGGCAGTCCAATCTTTTCTTGAAAGTTTCAAGTGATGGCACTCCCACAACTTCTGAGGGCAACTTCTGTTCCATTGGTTTCCATGTGTTTAATGAAGCCATGTGTTTTTAACACAGAATAAAAATGTGATTTTTTGGGGTGGTGGTGGTGTCATTTTCTATTCTGAGTTCTTAAATTTTATCTTAGACAACCAGAGTTTGCATTGCAATATAATTTAAGCAAAGGAATAAAATGCATAATAAATATCTGATGGTTTGGGGTAAAAAAGGTAACCAAATTCTATCTTGAATTTTTAAAATAAAGGGCTCTGTTAAAAAAAAAAAGAACCCAACGTTTTAAAATCCTGAGACATGTCTTAAAGCAGCTGGTAGATATCCAAGTAGTTATATACATGAAATGGCTTCTGAGGAGAAAGGTTTTTTAAAAGGAAAGAAGAGGGAGGGCTGACATGCTTGCTGCTTGGCCCATTGCCAGTAGAAACCACTTATATAGCTCCCTAAGTCCAGGAAAGGATGATGTCATCATTCTCCCATCTCCAGCTCAGGGCAAATGCCCCTGCCTTGGGTTTTCCAGCTCTGATTCAAAACTGGCCTTGGTTGACCCCAGCTGTCTCAAACCCTTCAGAGAAAACAGCCTTTGTTCCATTCTAGTGACAGCCTCACCTCCAACTGGCTGCAGTGATTTTATTCCCTCCCCCGCTCCCTGAATGGTCACTTCTCACCCAATGGGACCTCTGCCCAGCTTGGGTGAGGCATGTTCTCCTTGCTTTCCCACCTCCTGTCCTTCCATGCCCTTTATTATTTTGTAAAAATCTGACCTGTAAAATGCAACTTAGTGGCATTACCACTTTTGTTCCTATAAAGCTTAACTGCCAATTCTTTTGTGTCACTTGGACTGCAGAAGATCATAAAAAGGAAAGTATAATCGGTTATTTTTTATTTGTTTGTTTATATCCCACCTTTATTATTTTTATTTTTAAATAATTCAAAAGAGCAAATATACAGAATGCTCCTTCTCCTTCCTATTTTATCCACAGCAACAACCCTGGTATTCTGTTGCTGTGATCATTGTAGCATCAGAACACCAATGCGGTCATAAAGGGGGGGAAAAGAAAGCATAAGGGGTCTGTTTTACTGTCAGGTAATGTGGGAAGGGGCTGTGATAACATCTTTGTGGGCAAGCATCTGGGGAAGCAAAGCAAAGGTGCACAGACTAATAGCAAGGGCCCCATAGGCCAGCCCATACAGAAGCTAGTCAGTGTGGTTTCCCTTTCCTACATGGATGGGAAAGGCATGAAGCAGAAGAATGATCAATCAGGTCTTGCAATAGCCATGATCTGGACCGAGCTCAGTTTGGCCCAACCCAAACTGAGCTCAGCCTCTCTACCCCTCTCTCTCCTTCCCTCCCTCCCTCTTTCTCTCTCTCCCTCCCTCTCTCTCTCCCTCCCTCTTTCTCTCTCTCTCCCTCCCCCTTCCTCCCTCTCCCCCCTCCCCCCCTCTCCCTCGCTCCCCCCTCTCTCTCCAACTGTTTCTGGAAACTAAATGCCATGCAAAGGAAGTTTAAGGCATGGCAGAAAGGACAAATGACTAAATGCATAGACTCTGGTCTCTTAAGGCATTTAGGTTTTCAAACTTTCCCTGAGCATTTCAGGAGCAAGGCAAGTAGAACTACAAGAAAGAAATACAATCTGCAGGTAAAAGAAGTCTTCTAACAATTGTCTATGGAGTTTCTCAGTCATCCAGGTCATGGTTGTCCCAAAGGTGCTTTTTTCAAGAGGCAACTGGGCTTTCTGGTTTTTCTTTGAAGACGTTTTGCTTCTCATGGCTCTGTGGATGGCTTGTAGCAGTTCTTAATGCCATGAGCATCTGCTGCCTGGTCTGGTGGTAGTGATGGAACCTGATAGCGAATAGGGCCAGAGTAGGCAAGGGAAGGCATTTCATTTCCCCCCCTTCTCTGCCGAAGACCTGAGGGGACAGCTCTCTTTTGAAATAAGAGTTTGTTTTGAAGAGATATTTTTCACTTAACAGAAAATCTACAGAATTTTACTGGAAGCAAATCAGAAGAGAGATTTTCCCTCTGCTGAAAGCAAGAAAAGACTGTATTATCAGATTCTAAGTAGGGTTTCAGTTAATATTCTGACCTCATTACTTATTACCTTCATTCCAAGCTGAGATGCATTCCTGTGAATATGTGGTGTTTGACCAGATCCAGGAAGCAAAAGGGGACAATCAATATGATTAAACACCATAGAACTCAGGGGAGAAAAATCATTCTGAACCTTAAGAGAGGCAAAACATCTCCCTTTGAAAAGGCAACTATAAGGCAACCTCCCCCCTTAAAAAGTACATCCTTGCCATAATTCTGCTAGTGCATGGGAACTTTATTATATTCCCTCTGGGCAATTTTTTTAAAAGAACATATTGATGACGTATGCTTTGTGAACATGTCAAAACCTAATTGAGGAAGCCATCCTAAATAGAGGCATTTCACTGATTCATTTCGCTCCGCCTATGAGGAAGTGGAAGTCATAGCATCTGGTTCTTGTTCCCTTTAGGAGCTACTTCTACCACCTAATTTCTTCTATACCCCTAAGGAGTTTGCTGCATTCAGATGCTCCCTTATTCCAGGGCCAGCCTTGAAATAAGTTTCTATAGTCATTCCAATTAGATTCTATGTGTGGGGTGGAGACATCACTATCGCCCAGATTGCATCAGGAGATTAGAGTTTCAGAGTTACATGGTAAAAGTTTAAACTTCCCAGCTCAGTCCTCTATCCAAGCTGGAGATTCTAGGACACGATGAAGGACATTTGGGAGCTGAGTGGGTCAATTGCTCACCCATGTTTTCAGACTCTTTGTAGCCTAACCTCTGTTGCCTTCAAGAGCAGCATGGATCATCATAGTAGGCATCAGTAAAAATGTCAAAAGGAATAGAAGATGTTTCAATGAAGGGATTTTCCTCTCCTTTCCTTTTTTGCCTTTTCCCATAATAATTATCAGTCAAGAGTAGAAAAATCTGCTACCAGTCTTTGTTCTTTTTTTCCCAGATGAGAAAAAAAAAAGATTTTATCTTTTCTCACTAAAATACCTTCAGCTGAAGTTTTATCATGGATGGCTTTTAATTCTCTTAAATATGAGTGCACAAACATCCTTCCTCAAAACATATGCAGCTGCATTCATAAAAATGCAGGTCTTTATATTTTATTATTATTTTTATTATTCATATTTATATACTGCCCTTCTCCGGAGACTCAGGGTGGCTTACAATTTTTGAAGCGCAACCCAATGTGCTCAGCAATAGCCTTCATTCCATTGTATATGCCTGCTTATTACTAAGCGGCATTTTTACAAAGTCAGCTTATTGCCCCCAACAATCTTGGGTCCTCAATTTACCTACCCCAAGAGGATGGAAGGCTGAGTCAGCCTTGAGCCTGGTGGGATTCGAGCCTGCAATAATTGCAGGCAGCTGGAATTAAGTGCTAGGTGTTTAACAGCCTGCACCACCAAGGCTCTGTATGATTTGACATATGATGTCAAAAGCACCGTCAGGGTCCAACTACTCTTTATCAGCTTGCTCTTGGGGCTTTACAGAGGTTATCCTTATTACAAAAAGTGGGAAATGCATTATCTCTTGCTTTGTTGACTCCAATAGTTGATTCGATAAGGCTGTACCCATCCTGCATTTGTCTCTCTCTCTCATGGTCAACAATCCTCTATTTGCTTACTACATCACATAACAATTACCAAATGTAGGTGTTGTGCTTTAGGACCCTTCACAGGAGGAAGGTGATTTTACATGCTGGGGCTGCATTATCTGAGGGTACATACTGTCCAGACCCTTGGTCATTGTCCCTGGTTTGGATTCTATTGATTCTTTTTACCTAATACAAAGAGCTGGAATTATCTCCAGTTTCCTTAATGTAAAATTGCCCATTGATTTATCTCTTGTTTCCACTCACTAAAACATCAACATATTTCACTAAGGGATAGGATTTTGACTGGAAACCAAGTTCACTTTAAAAACTGGATTTATGTTTTGAAAAAATGGAAGCCAACAATTATTTTCTTACTTCGATCCTGGAAGCCAAAAATTCCTATCACTCTTGTACTTCAGCAGACTGAAGGTTCATGTTTGCAGACCTTCCTTTAAAACTGTAATCTGATAAGCTTGCTCACCAATGACATTAGGTTTTTTTACATTTCTTTTAAAATTATTCTTAATCAATTGACTGAAAAAGGGATTGTCAATTTGACAACTTGTTCATTATTTTGTAAACCTTCCTAAGTCTTAAACATGCCTTAGTTTTGTCAGGCTTGCCTTAATTTGGATATTGTAATATTTTCTTTCTCATGGTCAAAATTGTTTTTGCTTTTTCCTGAAGGTCTCTCATGCTATTTTAAAGCCACCAAGAAACACAATCCTCCTTTTATACTAGATTGTTGCTTATCCTACAAAGTCAGAAGTATATATTTTGAAATTCTGTGATGAAAACTGTCTCAGCTACCAAGGCAGAAATGTATACCCAACATGCATTCTCTCCCTATAATTCACTGAGATTGCAAAACAACAATTAAGGAAGATCTTTCTTACTCCCCACACCTTGTTCAGAAACAAATTAAATCATATTTTCATTGCCAGTCGTTGCCAGAGCACAAACTGATATTTAGGAAAAAAGCCTTTGATGAGTGGCATAACCATTCTTGGCAAACTGGGAACTTATAAGAGAAGGATGGAAATAACATGGGAATGGGAGCAGGAATGATGCAGCACCTGAGACTATGGCTTGCTACAGATATAATTTAGATTGCAATATTTTGTGAATCCCATTTGTACAAGATTCAACATAAGTACGCATCACAGTAAGCTTTAGAGTCAGTTCCAGCTCATGGAACAGTGGCCAGAAGTTCTGGTTTATAGCATTAATTTTAACATTTCTTTTATTAAACTCAAATGAGAATAATTTTAACCCTCAAAGAGCTACTAAATTGTTGCCTCCATTTCAGCTCTTTACCACTATCCCAACAGAACTATTTCAGTTTTCTGCTTTTTTATCTGTTAATTACAGTTCTGGCTTTTCTCAGAGGCATTTGTAAGGGAATGTAAGGATTGTCCTCTCTTACCTGACAGATGTCACACACGACTGCTGAAATGATAACACATGTTGCAGACAGATAGCTTTATAACCCTGAGCTCTGCTTGGCTCAGAATTAATCCCTGACAGTGATCTTTGAGACACCACTCCCTCCTTGCCTTAATGCTACTACACTGATCCTGTTGCTTCTCTGCTTGGTTGACGTTCCAGAGGCATTTCGGTTGTGCTTTTTGGATCAGAGCCCTAGCTTAGTTGATGATTTGGCCCAGGACTCTGGGACTTTATCAGTGTCAATACGGATGGATGAGGGTGACCAAACTTGAGACGCTGCCAGTTCCCCCCTGTACTTTTAAAGCAGATACAGGCACTGTGCATTTGGCTAGAAGGGGCCATCCAGATGACATTTCCCCCTGATAACTGATAACAGATAATCAGAGCTGGAAGGGATCTTGTAGGTCATCTAGTCCAACCCCCCCAACCAAGCAGGAGACTCTACACCATTTCTGACAAATGGCAGTCCAATCTCTTCTTGAAAGTCTCAGGTGATGGCGCTCCCACAACTTCCAAGGGCAAGGTGTTCCATTGGTTGATTGTTCTCACTGTCAGAAAGTTTCTCCTTATTTCCAGGTTAAATCTCTCCTTGTTCATTTCCTTGTTAAATCTCTCCTTTCCATCCATTATTCCTTGTCTGTCCTTCAGGCATGTTAGAAAACAGCTTGACCCCTTCCTCTCTGTGGCAGCCCCTCAAATATTGAAACACTGCTATCATGTCTCACCTGGTCCTTCTCTTCACTAGACTAGCCATGCCCAGTTCCTGTAACTGTTCTTCATATGTTTTAGTCTCCAGTCCCCTAATTATCCTGGTTGCTCTTCTCTGTACTTTTTCTAGAGTCTCAACATCTTTTTTATAGTGTGGTGACCAAAACTGGATGCAGTACTCTCGGTGTGGTCTTACTAAGTCTTTATAGAGTGGTATTAGTACCTCACTTGATCTTGATCTTGACCTGATCTTGATCTTGACCTGATCAGGGATAGGCTGATCACTTAATCTTGACCTGATCAGGGATAGACTCATTGCTAGCACTGGTGTTACTTAATTTGGGTAATGAAACAACTGCAAGAAAACAACCAAGCTCAGACAACACCAAGGACCCTTCATTCTCAACCTTTGCTTGGGTTAAGAATCTAAGATCAACCAAAGCTTTAGGGTGTGGGAGGAAAAGTGACGGATCACTTGACAGAATAAGGCAAAACTCAACATTGCTTAGAAAGAATGGAAGAGAAGAAGTCATAGATATTCAGGATCCCAGCCATTTTGATTCAGAAGCTTGCTAGGGATCTGGGGTCTGACCAGAAGTCCCTTCCAGAAACCTGAAGAGAGTCAGTTTGGGAAAATTGTTGTGTGGAGATTAATGGAAAGCAGTGGGGAAAGATCAGTAAAAGAACACCCTCCTGGAAGCAGGATGGAAATGGGATTGGGTGAGAGGAGAAGGAGGATTTAGAGTAGTTCTCATTAATCAGGGTGGCAACAGGCAGAAGGAGAGATGGTGGCAGAGGTGGTATTCAGCAGGTTCTGAACAGTTCTGGAGAACCAGTAGCGGAAATTTTGAGTAGTTTGGAGAACTGGCAAATACTACCTCTGACTGGAGATTTTACAGTATCCTTCCCCTGCCATGCCCACCAAGCCACAGAACTGGCAGTAAAAAAAAAATTGAATCCCACCACTGGGTGGTGGCAGCAGAGGGCAAACCACTCTTAGGGAAGGGAGATTGGCTTCAAATATTTATGGGACAACCCAGTCTTGATCAATCTTTGGCAGATTTATTACTTCAAGTAATAATCAGCATTCTCAAATATTCCCATGTACTATCAATCAGGGCAATACAATGTGTTTGCTAATCATGACAGTGGAGTACTAATCTCAGCAAGACTTATTTATTAAATTTATATGCCACCCATCTCCCTATCCAAAGTGACTCTATGCTGATACAAGGAAGGCTAAATTACATTTATAACTGTCCACAAGGAAAGGCAGGCAGGTTGAAGCACAATAAAATTTACTCACCTTGACTTTCTAGCAGATAAAGAAGAAAAATGGGATTATTTTACAATTTCTTTTTTTCCTATTCCACCCCAGATTTTTTTGGGGGGGGAGGGCATTGAAACATTCCAACACAAAAGATGGAGCAGATATAAACTACTTTATTCAGTTACTGCCTATGGACTTCCCATTGCTATTCTTTTGTAGTTTAAAGGCTGCCTCTGCCACTTAAGCAAGATGGAAACATCTCTCTACTGAGCTATAAAAATGAATGTTGCAAACTCAGAGTGAAACTTGGCATTTAATCTTATCTCTTTTCTTACTTTTCCAACCTCTCAATATTCTTCTCAATATTCTAACCTCTCTCTCCCTCCCTCTCTCTCTCTCTCTCTCTCTCTCTCTCTATATATATATATATATATATATACATACACATCACTTTCAGACAACTTCTCTAGTCCCATTTATTGATATAAATGTAAGTTGCAGGCTCTGCTCAAGTTTTGACTGTCTATTATTTACTTTCTCAACTGTTGCTGCACATTAGCAGCATTTCCTTTGATGGCTGTTTTGCTACTCAGTTGTTTTCCATATAATTAATACTTTTAAGAATTGATCTTCTGAGTAAAATTTCTAGCAATATATTGAAAAAGCTCAGTTTGATTGTAATATCTAGATGATTATTACCTGTGATATCTAAATGGTTTCTCTTAAATATGTCTCTCAGATTTTAAAAAAAGCTTGGCTTCTTGATATGCTTCTGCTCTGTTGAGATGTTTGGCTGGCTTTCGTTGGAAATGGGACAGAGATAAATAACAGTTCTAGTAATCTGTTCAGTCTAGAATAAATTCTAGATTAGAATAGATGAGGAAGATATAGTTTAGAATGATTTACAGGGCAATGGAGGGGGGATTGCTGACCTGTAATAAATATTTATTCTTGTTGGCTATCAGAGAGAAGCAAAAACCCAGGCTGGTAATTGAACCCTAAAGATTTTTTTTCACAGTTTTACAGCTGTTATTGTTTGAGTTATCTTTTTAAAAGGGTTACAGAAATTTATATACATAACAAATTTTACATTGATAAATGGAGTGGTGGAAGCAATCAGTTGCTTTTATTCACATTTAAAGTTGCATTTCTAGTTGTGCTTGTTAAAGAGAAAATTGTACTGGAACAAATGGAGTGAATGAATGTGGTTGCCTCTTTATAACTATGAGGGATCCTAGAGATCATCTAGCCTCTCTGCCCAATGGAGGATCTGTGATGTGGAATGACTTTACAGTATTCCTGATGCATAGCTTTCCATTCAATATTTCAAGCAAATAGGAATATTCCATATTCTTCAAAATGGATTCATAAATACTAAAATAATTCAAACTAAACCAATGACTTTAAACCTGCATACATAACACCCACCAATCCCTTTAGGCACCAGGGACTGCTTCTAAGGGGAGAGGGTATTCCACGGACTGGAGGGGATGTGGTTCGCATGCTGCCTGCATGCCGCGTGGGGCTTTGTTTGTTTGCACGGCCCAGTTTCTGGCATGCTGTGGCCCAGTGCCAGTCCATGAACCCAGGCTTGGGGACCCCTAATGTAGCTGTTCTTTGTAACTGCAGCACAATTAGATGAAGGGGAGTGCTTGGTTTAAGGCGTTTATGGCATAAGGTTTATGCCAACAACGGGCTCCAAAATGCCCTTTTCCCTTTGAATCTCAAGTGCTCACAGCTTTAATAATTAAGATCAAGATATACTGAATCACTGAGGAATGGAAAATATACAGTGTCCCCCCCCCAAAAAAAAGAATTGTAAACAATCTTTCTTGAACTCTGTGTAATAAATAAAAAATATGGACTCTGGTTTAACTAGATATGCACATATAGATTGGAAAAAAATAATATAAAGCTTTTTCTAGGAATACGGTTGCTATAGCAAGGCTTGATGGACACACAACAGGACTTTTACATTCAGCACATGTACACTTTAACAAAAAAGAAATGGGTTTAACTGTCCGCATAATGCTTGGCCCAGATTTCTACCCTCTCCCATGTAGGACATAAATACAATGGACATAAAAAATGAGACACCCACCTTTTTAAGGGCTTGGTGCATAATGATTGTTTTTCTCCAGTCTGGAAGGAGCGTTCAGAACAAAGACAACTCTGACCAAAGACTACAGTGACCCACCTTTACTCAGAGGTGGAATGGAGAGATGGAATGGACTGAAATGGAGCCCTTTCCCTCCCCAAACGACAGACTGTGGAATGCATTGGAGAATAATTAAAATCTTTCCCTTTTCTCCTTTTTTTTTGTCATGGCAATTAAACCAATTGAAAGGATTCTGTGAGGAGTGGTGGAAGGAATAGATGTCACCCACCTCTGACAACCACAAAGTGTAAACATTGATAGTTCCCAGAATAAACATTAAGTCCACTTTGTTTAACAATTAAGCTACAGAATTCTATGGTTGCAATGAGACAGTAAATGAAGTGGTATTACTGCTGCAAATGAACAAGAGCACACAGCCAAGGAACTTGAGGAACCTTATAATCAAATAAATGAAATTAAATAAAAAATAAATAAAATAAGTTGGGTTCTCTCAGAGCTGGCATTCTAGACAACCAGATAGACAAGTTTGTACAGCTTCTGTGCAAGGCTGGACTTCCTCAGGTTAAATTGAAAAGCTAAATACTCTCGTGAAGTATTTGGAAATAAAATATTTTAGGGCAGTGGTTCTCAACCTCGGCAACTTTAAGATGTAAGGACTACAACTCCCACAATGCTCCAGTCAGCATGCTGGCTGGTGAATTCTGGGAGTCAAAGTCAATACCCCTTAAAAGTTACTGCGGTTGATAAACACATTCCCAGGGGTGGGATTCTACCAGTTCTGTCTGGCTCTGTAGAACTGGTAGCTCTGAAGAGCAGCAGACATAGAACCGGTTCTATGTCTGCTGCTGTTTTGGCTCGCCTGCATGCCCACCCAGGCTCTTACCTGACCTTTATTTCCTGCTTTTTCAACCTCAGCTGCGCTGTGAGGCACAGCTGCGGTTGAAAAAGTAGGAAAAAGGTGCTTTTTCAAACGCTGTTTCCCTGCACGCAGCGCTGCTCAGCTGTCCAGGCAGCAAGGTGACGAAGATTTACACGTGCACACAGCATTCAGGGAAGCACATCGTAAATCACCGAACTGGTAGTTAACCCTGTTGGATCCCACCCCTGCACATTCCCACCCTCAAACCCTCCCCCACCCCCAAATCTTTTAGTTAAACATTTATGACTGGTTATTTTTCGATAACATACAGCCATGAAAAAACCTCTTTGTATGAGTATTGGTATCTATTCTCTGATATGAAAGAGGAAAACGGGAAATGATTTCAGAACCAAACCGCAATTCTTCTCAAGAAAAGGTCACATATTCCATATTACATAGTTTGTGTAATGGAAAAGAACAAATGTATTGTTGACTTCCTGGTCAAATTATGTGTCCATGATAGAAACCAGAGAAACTAATTAGATGTGATGAAATTTACCTCAGTGGCATGTTGTTATGATAATCTGCACTTGTGGTTCTGGCAACTCTCCAATAGAAGAGTCAGAGCTGAAGAAGATAATAATTCAGGAGTATCTGAATGGGTACATAGTATTAAGCTTTTATTGCCTATAGTGTAACACCTTCATTCTCCACAACACAAGTATGCTCTTTCATACTGCACAGTAGCTTTCATTACTGTATTCACCTTTGTGACTTGGATGTATTCACCCTCCCAACATAAGTAAACTTCATTAGCTTGGCCTTTTCAGAGGTGGTTAAGACTGTAGTACTCTCTTGATGAAAAAGAAATAAATTCATGGTCAAAGTAGGAGTGGTGAGAAATAATATGCAGAACACCAGTTTTAATTTCTTTCTTTTTGCACCTCTTTCATTTTGATTTTAGCTGTAATATGCTAGGAGTGCAACAACAATTTCTTCTGTTACAGTAAATTCAAGGAGATAACCATCAAAGTTGACTTTGGCTACAAATCTTATTTTCTCCTTGTTTTTTTTAATAATTCTAAAGCCAAATCAGAACAGGTTCTTGAGAGAAATATAACTTGCTAAAGCACCCAGAAATGCATTTGGTTTAGAGCAGAATGTATTTATCCTTCTGTAAAGGGTATGGAAATAATGATTTAAATATTTAGTTTGTTTCATACGGGAAATTCTTTCAGTCCAAAGAATCAACAAAATAAATTGTAAAAAAGCAAAGAGAAGTTTATCCCCCAAGCCATCTTTTTGAAGTAAATATGCAAATGATCCCTATTTAAATAGTAAGAACCTCAGTAGATGTGGGTTATATCAACAATATACACCGCTGCAATGTGTCAAGAACCTTGGCCTGGGGGAAAAGGGGGGACATTATTTAAGGACTCCTTTAAAAGGGAGGTTTGGAAATTCCTGAAAATTTCTTCTTTCTTCATTGATGAGACGGGGCATGCAAATATCCTGGAAGAGTCAGATGAACTGAGGTTCTTTGTACAGGTACTTCTCAACATACAGCCATCAATTTAGTGACTGTTCTAAGTTACAATGGCACTGAAAAAATATGACTTACAACCAGTCCTCACACTTGTGACTGCCACAACACCCCCATGGTCACATGATCAAAATTCAGGCACTTGGCAACTGGTATATATTTATGACGGTTGCAACATCCCAGGGTCACATGATTGCCATTTGCTTCCTTCCCAGTCAGCTTCTGACAAGCAAAGCCAATGGGGGAAACCTGATTTGCTTAACGACTTCATGATTCATGTATCTGCAGTAATTTGCTTAACAGTTATGTCAAAAAAGGTCATAAAATCAAGCAAAACTCATTTAACAGCTGCTTAGCTTAGCAACAGAAATTCTGATCCCAATTGGAATCATAAGTTGAGGAATACCTGTATGGAATTTTGACACCTTGACTATTACTTCAGCAGGATCCCCAATTAAAGCAGCAAACTGGCATGGATTTACTGGGGGCCATTTTGCTTATACATTGAGAGAAAAATCCCTATCTTACAGCTCCTTGTTGGATATATAGAGCTATAAAAATGCACCAGCAATAGAGAAAAAAACCTCAATGACTGTAGCTTCAAAGATGAGTTACACACACACACACATACACACACACACAGTTACCAGATGCAGGCGTTTGTTTTGGGGGTAAAAAGTTTGTTAGAGAGGAGGAGGGAAATAGACTCAAATTAAAAAATAAAATAAAAAACTTACTTTCATGTGTGTTTCAAAGACAGCATCCAGTGCCAAAACAAATTTCAACTAAGGCCAAGTTCAGAAATATGTCTGATTCCACCCTGCTAATACAATGGACACTCCAGGAAGAGTATCAATACAACTCTGTTAGAATATATAAATACATGAGGTTCCCAAAATGTGTAATTGTTCTAGCATTAGAAAGTATACAAAGCTGTTTTGGGTCCCAGGCTTGTTAGACTGGGGATATATGACAAAGCAAATAAGATCCTAGAACCCAGTTACAAATGCACTGACTTATCTTAGTAGTGAGAATACCCTTGTCCCGGCACAATACTTGCCACTTACTGCTGGCTCATGAGGAGATAAGATATAGACATTCAACAAGACCAACCTAACACACAACCTGAAAAAAGTCTGCAAGAAAAGGTCCCTCCATTTTTCTGCCTTGAGCTTTATCGGGAAAGGCTGCATAACATCGCCTCATGCCACAATCCAAACGCATCATGGACAGCTAGAAAATAAGATCAGCATCACAGCAATGGGAACAGAAGAACCGTAAAAATAACCATAGAAATTTCTCTTCTCTCTGATTACAAAGATACAAAAATGTATAAAACCCTTCCCGCGCCCACATCTTGCAGCCATCCCACCCTGTCGTGTTTGCACAGAGTACAGAAAAATGGTTTTGGAAAGGAAGATTTCAGTTGGTCCAGTTTGGAGATGCTATTTTGCCCATGGTGTGGTAGCTTCCCTCCTTCCCATCAGGGTGTCCCTTTGAATGGGGAGAGGGGCCCTGCAGCACTCAGACACTTTTCTTCCACAGTCCAGTGAGTGCATCGTGCTGATTCTCATCCCACCAAATTCTCCACCACCGAATGCTGGAGGAGAGCATAGTTGGTCTCTGCTTCCACAAAGCCTCTCTTCTTTCTTTCTTGTAGGCCCTCTGAGGGATCCTGGTCCTCTGCTGGAAGTGCCTGGTCCTGCAGTGCCCCTTGGTTGTTCTCACAGCAGCTGGGCCCCTCAGGAATGACCCTCACTTCTTGTTAATCTTCTCAGGGAAAAAAAACAAAAGGCATAACTGAGGCAGCCATTTCTCTTGAGGAAATAAGATAAAAACAATAACAACAGCAACAACACTGCATTCAGAGTCAATTATAGTGATTAATGAGGATGCAGAAATACCCCTACACTCCCACAAACCCAATGTGGAGACAAACATGGTGGGAAGATAATAAACAGAACTAAAGAGGAATTAAAAAGCATGTTGTGGGAACATGACCCGGGCTACTAATTCTTCTCCAAACCACACCTCAAAAAAAGACAAAAGCATTACATTGTGCATTGTCAATGTGACTTGAATTACAGTCAGATCGGCTGAAATGCACAATAGCCTCATATAGGGACATAAGCTGAACACCTAAAAATGGCCAAGATTTTTCTTATCTCAAGGTCAAATGGAAGGACAGCCTTTCTCCAATCACATCTACCATTGCATCAGGCAGAAGAGGCATGCTCTATCTGCTATCTGCCAGGGATTGTTATCTAGCAGGGTCAAGAAAGAAGGACTTTTCTACCATGGCATCCCACCCCCCTGAGAAAATCATCCCTGAGACATGCAGTTCTGAAAATTGGTTTTGCCATCCGGGGATCTGGGAATGAGGGAGATAAATTTGGTTGTATTGTTGGTTATTCATAGATATTAGAATAGCTCAGCTATGAATTTTGCTGCATGGTTTTTATTGTTCTTCAATCATTATATTTACATTATTTTGGTATTTTATTTTGTTTTGTAATTCCTTCTGAGCCACCCAGAACCATATATTGGAGAAGGGTAGCTATAGGAAGTTATTGAATGACAACCATAATTGGGATCAGAATTGTGATTACTAAATGATGGGTCATAAAGTGAAACATCATGTGACCACATCACTTAACAATCACTTAGAAATAGCAATAGCACTTACATTTATATGCCACTTTACACTGCTTTACAGCCCTCTCAAAGCGGTTTACAGAGTCAGCATATTGACCCCAACAATCTGGGTCCTCATTTTACCCACCTTGGAAGGATGGAAGGCTGAGACAACCTTGAGCCTGGTGAGATTCGATCTGCCAAATTGCAATCAGCTGGCAGTCAGCAAAGTAGCCTGCAGTACTGCACTCTAACCACTGCACCACTGTGGCTCATTCCACTTAGCAAGTGGAACCCAATTTTATTGGTCATTAGCTGAGATCTCACCCCAATCCAAGCCATTTCAGGCCAGCCCCAAGACTCAGTAGGGTAAGGGACTGCATTCCCTCCAACTCCCTCCACCCACCAACTTCTTCCCCCAATGTGCCCTTTTGGCTGCCCTGCATCCTGTCTTGCCCAGTCCCAGCCACCACTGCCACCCTGCATTCTGAAAAATGGGGGAGCCAACTCCTGCAGCCAACTTGCCATAGTCAGCTCACCACAGCCAACTCACTATGGGACAACTCCTCATGGCCAACTCACTGCAAGACAACTCGCCGCAGGACAATTTTACAATTCAATTTAATTATTTAAAATAAATAAACAAATATTTTAATTTTTGTCATTCACATTTCATTCTGTCCCTCCTTTTGCATCCTTTCTTTAATGATTCTATTCCACCATTTCTTTGATATTAGTGTATCTCTTGTCCTACAGAAAATTGTCCTGTGGTGAGTTGACTGTGATGAGTTGTTCCATGGTAAGTTGTCCATGGCAAGTTGGCTGCAGAGAATTGTCATAGACCCCTGCCAGCCTGGGTATCAAGATGGCAAAGCTGAGCTGGGGCAGTGGGACTCACCACTCCACTGAGTGGTGGTGGTCAAAAGGGCATTGATGGTGTG
Source organism: Naja naja (assembly GCA_009733165.1). Taxonomy (NCBI): domain Eukaryota; kingdom Metazoa; phylum Chordata; class Lepidosauria; order Squamata; family Elapidae; genus Naja; species Naja naja. The sequence goes on from CM019149.1 coordinate 67,582,461, forward strand.
TGTGTGTGGGAGATAGATGGGCAGGGCGGGGGAGTTGCGGCACCCCCTGTGGACATAAGAATGGGCAGGTGGTCAAGTGCCCACATTTTGATTGTTTGGACCTATGGGCGTTATAATGGCTGTAACTTCAGGCACAGGTTGTAATTCCCTTCATTCAGGACGGTAGTAACTTAGGTTGCTGAATGAATGATTGTAAGTACAGCACTACCTGTAAATTGAATGAATGAATAAATAAATAACCAAGTGTTCAAGCTGCTTTTAGTTAATTTACAACCATAAACATAAACAGGTAGGTCTCAGAATTCTCCCAGGGCATTTTAAGATTCTAAGGATGAATGATCTATTTTAATTTATCAGTGTGATTTACTATCAGTGTGTATGCTGGATTCCTTTCTAGTATTTGTTGCCAACTACTTTTCGCATAGCTACAGTATATTAGTTTGAGGACATTTAAAATGTGGCTATAGATCTACACAGGAAGTGAATTGAGGTTTTATGGAACAGCCAGCAGCCTTATTGAGCAGCTTCCATTGTGTCAGGTCACAAAGACTGGCAGTCAAAGCAAGAAAGAACCAGGAGCTGATATGATAGAAAGTGCTTAGCAACAAGATAGAAAGATTGGGATTTAGGGATCCACATGGAGATAAAGAAACATCTAGTAATGTCCCATGTATGCATCCCTTAAAGGGGTCTCTAGGAACTGTAGTTAGCAGTGATGGAGTTTAGCATTTCACTAATTACAATTTTCCGTATTCTTTGGAGGAAGCTATGACAGATATAGTGAATTATAGAGAAGTTGACATTTACACTGTATAGTTTGCTAAGTGCTACTAGTGGCTGCAGATTGAAAATACCCACCAGCAACTAAGATAAGTCATTTTTTATTTCTTTGTTTTTATACTACTAATGTCACTTTATTGACATTGGCCACCAAATTATATCATTTTCTGAAGGACCTTCAAAGGGAAACTTGGCAGTAGCACTCTTCTTATCTCTCCCCAGGATGACCTTTAAATGACATTACATTACGATGTAGTAGCAGTGGTGGGATTCATTTTTTTACTACTGGTTCTGTGGGTGTGGCTTGGAGGACATGGCAGGGGAAGGATACTGTAAAATCTCCAGTCGGAGGTGGTATTTGCCGGTTCTCTGGACTACTCAAAATTTCCACTACCAGTTCTCCAGAACTGGTCAGAACCTTCTGAATATCACCTCTGTCTAGTATGTTCTGGAGTGAGTAATTAGATTGCATCCATAAAGTGGAACACTGTAGAAGCAATGGCAGCAAAGAAAAAAAAAGCAGTGCACTCCTTTGCATAATTTTGCAGCAAGCATCTGAGGAAGCATCTCACCCCAATGGGATTAGTCCACCTTACTCGGACCAGTGAAAGAGGCCTACTAAGAGGCCTTCCTCATGTACTGAGGAATTCCATCGGACAGGGTGAAAGAAAAGAGACTTTTCAGCTGTGGTCCCAACCTTGTGGAATACGGTATAACTGGAGGAGAGAATTGCTCCCATCCTTTTGGCCTTCTGGAAGGGTATTAAAACTTGATTTTGGAGGTTGGCTTGGGGCCCTGAAGGCAGTGCTTGCTGCTGAATGGGATTTTTGAGGTAAGAAGACCTCGTTCCTGTACTGTTTCTTGGTTTTAATCTTTTGCATAGTTTTAAAATTCTAAATTGCTTTTTTATTTATCTTTTTATGATCTGTAAGCTGCCTGGAATTCACTTATGGGGAGATAAGCGGCATATCAATTTACATAAATACATAAATAAACTTATTAGATCTTGTGCTGAAAGCTACCCAGCGAGACCTTTCAGTCAAATCCTGGTATGTGTTAGACCGCAAACCACTTCAGATCATGATGAACTTCAACTATGATCGGCATACTGAATACAGGACAGAGAGAGACCTATGACAGAACCAAAGACTTCTTGAAATACAATTACCTTTGCAAGTCCTTCAACCAGAACTTAAGCTTCTTCTAATTCAGCATGTCTTTTCTTCAATAGGAGGGTTTAAATTTCTAAACATACTCATTTTACTTGGGTAGTCAGTAGAGGGGTAACACTTACTCAGAATCTGGTGACAGCTCGGAAATGCTGTGGGATGTTGCAGACCGAGGTGGTGAAGTGCATGGCATGGAAGGTGTAGAAGATGCCTGCGCCACAGAAGGGGTTGGGGTAGTCTGTGGGCCTGAGGGAGTACTGGATGACTGCACTGATGACAAAGCTGAAGAGTTAAAAGAGGCTAGGATAGAAGAAAGGATGTCTAATTGTTCTGTGGAAGGGTGACGGCTAGGGATTGCTTCTAGATTTTCTCTAGAAGATGGTCTTCTGGAGAGAAGTTCAAGATTTTCTCTAGATGGTTGCTGCCTAGAAAGAGGCTCAATATTTTCCCAAGGAGCCTGCCTGCCAGGCACTATGTCCAGATGCTCTCTTGAAGTATGCCTAGCTGATGTTAGTTGGTCCCTTGAAGGTTGCCCTCTAAAAAGCAGATCCAACTGTTCTCGAGAAGTATCTCGGGCTGGCAAGGTGTCCATTCGATCTCTAGAGGCCTGCCTAAGAGGCATTGTATTAAGCCATTCTCTAGAGATTTCTCTTACTGCCCCACCACAGTCTAGCTGTTCTCGTGACCCAAATCTACAGGGTAAAGAATCCAGATGGTCTCTAGATGTCTGCCTTCTAGGTAGAGTGTTCCTGTGATCTCTTGGATCACGTTCAGTAGCTATGTCACCTACTTTTTCTCTAGACCCATGCCTGCTGGGTATGCTTGCAAGGTGTTCTCTAGATCCATGTTGATCGAGGATTGTGTCCAGGGGCTCCCTTGACCCAGGCCTGTTCATAATGGCATCCAATTGTTCCCGGGACCTGTGCCTACTTGCCATATTTTCTAGGCATTCTCCAGAGGTGTTTCGGCTCAGTTGATCTCTGGATATCTGCCTTCTCATCAGCAGATCAAGCTGCTCCCGGATGAGTAACGACTTGCCGGCTGTGAGAGGCTGCCTGTTCCTGAATAGATTCTGCCATAAGAAGCAGCCGGGACTGCCCTGTGGCCCAAGGTGGAGGTTTTGTACCAGGAAAGATCATTAGTCATTCTGCCCACCGATGAAAGGCCTTGCAAAGCTGGAGGGTACTGGAGGCGATTCTTCAGGATGCCTACATAACAGAGTACAAGAAAGTGAGAAGTCGAAGGCCCTCTCCCCTTGGAATTATTTCCAGGGTTTTTTGTGTTGATGTGATACACATCCTTGCAACAACTCTCTCTCCCCATTTCTGTAACAGCACTCTTTTCCTCTTTATTCTGGATCAACTTTAGTCTGTAATGCATACATGTTTTTCACTGATTTATACTTCTTCCTCCTCCTCCTCTTTCTCTCTTTCTGCTTTGCCCAATCCTTGACACCACTGTCAGTCCCACTAACTTTTTCTGATTCTTGTTATCAGGCTCAACCTTGTTTGGAACAGTTGCTTCCCCCCCCCCCAGGCAGACCGGTTCTCTCGTCCGTTCAAACCCTCCTTTAAGACCTCCTGCTTTAACAGTATTTTTTCATGATGATTCAAACCAATATCTATTCCTTTGCTTCTTTTCCTTAAAAAAAAACAAAGGTGAAGGAGGAAGGAAGGGAAAGGATAGGATTTATTCAGGGATGGGATTCAATTGTTTTTACTACTGGTTCTGTGGGCATGGCTTGGTAGGCGTGGCAGGGGAAGGATATTGTAAAATCTCCAGTTAGATTTGCTGGTTCTCTGAACTACTCAAAATTTTTGCAACTGGTTCTCCAGAACTGGTCAGAACCTGCTGAATGCCACCTCTGGATTCATTGAGGATTTTATTCCACTAGTCATTTCTGACTATAGGGCATGGCATTCATCTCCCACTGAAGGTGAAAAGGGAAAAAACAATAAACCTACCCTGATTTCTTCCCGCTACCTGATCAATAAATGACTGTTGCTGTTTTGTTTTAATATCTCAGTAAACATAAAACTATTTATTCAGCCATTTTATATGCAAAAACATGATTAAAAAACCAGAGCAAACATTTATTAGGGAAGGAAGGAAGGAAGGAGGGGGAGGGAGGGAGGGAGGAAGGAAGGAAGGGGCAGTAGCATGATGATTCAGATTCTAGATTCTAGCAACTTGACATAAGAAATTTAAGGAAGCAAGACAAAGGGGAAAAATCTTGGTGCCTATTTCCATATCTGAGAAAATGTTATTCTGGAGCTTCAAGGAAGAGTGTTTTTCACAATAATGCAGTTCAGAATTAAAGCTCATATACCAACTGGTGACCATATCCATTTCTGGGGAGGTACTAGTATGGACTTTCCCTTAAGTAAAACGGATGTGCCAGTGGATCTGAAGGGCTGGTAGAGTGCCATCTGTTCTGCATCCATGGGCCTCTGAGAAGGGGAATATCTAAGCATTATTCTGCAAGACCCCAAGTGACTACAGGTAGTCCTTATTTAGTAACTTTTTTGTTTATTGACCAGTGATGACAGTGATGAAAAAGTAATTTTCCAACCAATCCTCACATTTATGACCTTTACAGTTCTTCAAAGGAAAGCTGAAATAAGATGATAAGTATAGTCATGGTTTTATTTAGCAACAATTTTGCTTAATGACTGAATTGTTGATCCTGACTGTGATCATTAAATGAGGACTACCTATATCATGGAAATCTATATCTTATATGAATGCTTTTTCAGCCACTTCTGCATTTGAAGCAATGACTCCAAATATGGAGAAACAAAACAACACTCTATGGAGCCTCTGGTGCTGGAGTTCTGAACATATTCACAGGCACATTGTTATATGCTATCAAATGTAAATAAACAATGGTGTTCCAAATAATTGTTTTGGGAAGCACCACTTCCATGCTGGGAGGGGTATAGAGATCCTGTGTTGCTGTCTTGTTTTCCTAGGCCTGGCTGTGTTTCCTGGATGTCAGGAAAGATCCCGGAGTAATGTTCTTTTCAATTTCCACCTGAGTTGTCTTATGCCACCTATGGTATTTGCTGTGAGAGCGGCATTTGTCTCCTATGCTGTTGCTTTTCTTCCTTTGTTTGGTTCTGAAGGATACTTTCTTCTCACAGACCTTCTTGGCAGGGAGATTGGTAGGAGGCTATTAGCCTGAAGGGAGTGGCTTTATAGCCATGCTGAGACAGATAATGGGGCTAGGGTTGACCTCAATAATGGAAGATTGTCGGAAGGAAGGGAAACATCAGGGACAAGCACATCAAGAGAGAAGCTTGTAAATTTTTATGCAAGTCATGACTTGGGTTCCTGACCATTTATCATTTCCTCCCTTTCCTCTGCATGCCCTGTGCTCCATGTATGGGGGAAAGGCTGCTGATGTCACGAAACCTTGTCAGTGTTTACCTGGTCCAACGGCTCATGGGATATCATGCATTTTCTGGAGAAATGGATGGGGGTTCTGCATCCCAAGAATAGTAACGTTACTCTGTTGATGAATGACTGATAGTTGTTATTGAGCTGTATTGTGTAGACAGATTCCTTGCCCACACATTGACAGCCAGTACACCTGCAGTGATGGTCACTGCTTCAAAATGATAGTCATGATCAGGTGACTGAGGGGCCACTCCTTTTTACCTGAAAGGGACTGCCTACCTTAAAATTAAAAGCCCTAGTAATAAGCAGGCATATACAATGGAATGAAGGCTATTGCTGAGCGCATTGGGTTGTGCTCCAAAAAAAAAATTGTAAGCCACCCTGAGTCTCCGGAGAAGGGCAGCATATAAATATGAATTTAAAAAAATTATCATGCAAACAGCCATGTAAAATAGGTTAGTCTAAGAGAGAGCAACCCCAAATTAATTGTAGGATGATTGTGCTTTAAGTCATCTCACCTTTTCTCTGCCGTTGGGTCTGAGTGAAAGAATTCTCATCCCCACTGGTTAAAGCCAAGTCTGGCTGGTTATTGTTGGCCGTATCCTTATTAACATCAAATCCAAGCTTCCTCTCTGAGCCCCATTTCTGGAGAGAACAGGGGTGTACCTCACATTCTCCAAGTGCTGGCCAATAGGACATCAGATCATTACCATCAACATCTAGGGAAGAACATTTCAGATATACAGAGGGAGAGCACAGGACATCTCATAAATCAATACAACACTTTGCCATAGTATATATGCTCATTCTTGAGTTGATCAAATTGTTTTCAATGGATGGAGTGAAGTTACTAGGACCATGGCACACTAGCATATTATACTCCAGAATTACTAATTGCCCAACTGTGTATTTCACACTTATACTACAAATAATATACTGGACATCTCCTTGAGAATTTCTATAAAATTTTTATGAATTGGAAGGAACTTTCTGTTTGCAGAGGAGCCATAAATTAATCAAGTTTATTGGAATACAGACTTATATTTTACTTTACAATAAAATGGAGTTCAAAAAGATTCACTTGTGAAAAATATACTTATTTTTAACTAATTTCCAATATATATTATATGTTTTAATACATATACTCTTAGCCAATCAGTTGTGAAAGTCATCATTCTTTCTGATTCTCATGTAATATTTTGTAAACTGCCGCCCCAATGCTAAAAGGAAGGCTTTGCTTCATCATAAATGTCAGGAGTGTCTCTGATACATTTTAGTGCTGCTCTAGGCCAGGGGTGTCAAACTGGATTTCTTTGAGGGCCAGATCAGCATTTTAATTCTCCTCTGCGGACCGGTGGTAGTGGGGATGGATGCCTCCTGCAGCACCCGTAAATAAAATAGTGATCAACCTAAACCACTAACTTAAAGCATCCAGATCAGATTGCCTATATCACCAGGCACAGGGCCATGCATACCATGTGGCCCATTTTTGGGCTGTTTTTCAACTGTTTTTGGCACGTTTTGGCCCAGTTTTTGGGCTGTTTTCAGCCTATTTTGGGCCCATTTTTCAGCCAGTTTTCAGCCTGTTTTTCAGCCATTTTCAGCCCATTTTGGGCCCATTTTTCGGCTTGGTTTCGGCCCGGTTTTGGCCGGCAGAGTGCTGCAGGAGGCCATGGAGGGTGAAAACAAGGCACAGGGGGCTGCATGTGGCCCATTTTAGCCACCAGAGGCACTAGAGACTGGTCCTTTGATAGTTCCAGGCCGGCCCCACAGGTCGGATTTAAGCACCCCACGGGCCGGATCCTGCCTGCAAGCCTTGAGTTTGATACCCCTGCTCTAGACTGACATAGTATTGGTTTAATATTCACAGAATTGTAAACAGAGTGATTAAAAAAAGACAAAGAAGTAAATGTGATCTTCAATCATATTCCAAAATTTTGGAACCTATCAAAGTATGAATTTTTTTGCATTTATTGTACTTATGCAGCAGCAGCTAAAAAAGATGTTTGCTCCAGTGGAAAGACTATAATGTACCTGGCTGGAATACTTATTTACTTCTACTATATATGAGCTGGCTTCCTATCAATGCTCTGGGAAATACGATCATTGGGATTCCATTTGGCTGAGATTTAATTGGCTGTTTAAGATGTGATGCTATTGTACTATTTACTTAATAGTTCTAACATTGATCTTTTCATTTCATTTTTTATGTTTCTTCCTTTGCTTTTTGCTCTGCATTTTTGTTTTCTGATTTATCATGAATATACTGTGTTACTGCTTTCCCTTTTCTTTTGCTAACAGATGAAAAAGTGCATGCGCACACACATATATACATACATCTGTGTGTATATATGTGTATATATGTTTATATGTGTGTGTATATACACAGACACACACACACACTTGTGTGTATTGTTTTTATTGTAAAATATAGAGATAAAATGTAAAAGCCTCATACAACATAACGAAGTGAAATCTAGATGCACAAAGCACAGCTCCTGAGTTCATACACCATGCTATATCTGAACAGGATGATTGCAACAAGAAGCTAAAGCAGGAGGTGAATTCCCACAGTCAAGGGAACCTTGACCTTCCTACTCTGATGTTAGGTATGCTAGCATGTTGTCTCAACCCAGCCTCTGGTCATCCTGAGCCCTGCTCCCTCCCACCCCTTCAACCCCTCATGACTCAGCATGTTCTCAGAGTCCTGGGACTTGCCTTTGGGTGCAGTGTCACTAGGGTTGGTGAGGAGCCTCTCACTGTGGGCTGCCCTTTTGAACGGACGCTGGAATCTGCTCCGGAGATGCACATTTTCCTCACTCTCTGAAGAGGGAATTGAGAGGCTGCGTTCTTCATCCAGGGAGAGGTCACTGTCTGAATCAGAGTCTTGATCTGGATAAGATAGGGGATATTTGAAGAGGGGGAAGAAGATTAAGGAGGAACAGCTTCCCAGGATATGAATCACTCAAAAGTTAAATAGCTTGCAAAATTGAAAGGAGGGTTGACCTTATCATCTACATTATAATCAAGATTCAAAATCACAAAGCATGTCATCAGCCACATTGATGCCAAGTCAAGTTCAGTGTGCCAACAAGGTGTTTCAATAAGAAAGTCCTGGTTAGGCATAAACCTGTCCTTCCTTAGGAAAACCTGCAGATACTCACAGACTTTGGTATCAGAAATATTTGATAGACAGCATCAGTGATATTTCTTGTCAAGTTGGGATCTCTGCTTTAGATCCAAGATCGAGAGCCTTCTCTTTTATACTCATTAAAAGCTATCCTTACCTGGACCTGCATCACGATGGAACATGGCTACGTCAAGGTCAGTGGGGCCAGCATGGTTGAGCAAATTGTGATCCAGAGCCGAGCCTTGATGTGCTATCATGTTCTCTCTGAAACTCATAACACAGAACATACATAGATCCATTGAGAGCTGGCAAAACCCAAAGTCCCAGGCACTTCTGAGGAGCTTCAGAGCCAGAATCTATTCCAAGCCCTGAAAAACTGCTGTGCCTCAGATAAATACTTATCTGATAATTCAAAGCCAGCAGCTACCAATCAGTCAGAACAGGGAAAGCTGGTGTGAGGAAGCAACAGCAATCTTCTGCTGCATAACAGCAAAGGAAGCTGATATCTAGCACCAATGACTCTGTTCTTCATGAATGGGCACTGCAATGCATCACCTGTTGGTGGCTTAGCAATAGCAATAGCACTTAGACTTATATACCACTTCACAGTACTTTACAGCCCTCTCTAAGCAGTTTATAGAGTCAGCATATTGTCCCCAACAATCTGGGTCCTCATTTTACCCACCTCAGAAGGATGGAAGGCTGAGTCAACCTTGAGCCTGGTCAGATTTGAATTGCTGAACTGCTGGCAACAGGTAGTCAGCAGAAGTAGCCTGCAGTACTGTACTCTAACCACTGCACCACCATGGCTCTTACTTGCTTCCTCTTTCTGAACTCTCATTCTGCCCCTCTTGGGGAGGATGGAGGTAGGCAGACAATTAAGCCATATTTTAAGTACATATGTATCATCTTTTAGTTTACATTATAAAAACACAGGTCTTATCATAATATAACCCACACAAATCCCATTAGTAGAACAATAGTATCTTTGTCAGTTTTCAAATGACCATGAGTAAAAAGATTTAAGGTGTATGGTTCAATTGTAATAATACTCATGTGTTTTCTTTCTGGAGAAACGTTTTTCCCAAAGAAAGGGTTCTTTTCCTGATTGATGTCAAATAAAAGTCAAGGGACACAGAGAATTTGCAGAGCCAAATTCTCCAAATTAGTGGTTAGAAAGATCTATATAGGCATTCTCCTGCATTCCAATCCTAAATTGTTTAGGGATTCACAGGTAAATGTCAAATATGTAAATATGACATATTTGTAAAAATGGATTAGATGTGATTTAAAAGGGGATTTGACATAATCATGGTCATAAAGCTAGCTATGGTTACAGAGGAGTAAATTGGCTTGCTACCTTCAGGGGCTACCTGACATTTTGTATAAATTGATGAGAAACAACAGCAGGAAAAGGCTGCCTCTCTGCTTATTAGTTTCCAAAGCTACCTGGCTGGTTCATGCAGGGAAATGAGATGATTCAGATATGCTCATATTTATTACCTTTTAAAGAGTGAAAATATATGTGAAAAGGGGGTGGAGAACTTTTTTTTAAAGCCATTGGGTCAAAATCACAAGGTTTACTTCTTTGTACATTTCATCTCCCTCTGTCAACATCCATTTAGTATAACCACTAGGCCTCAATGAAATTCTAGCTGAGCATATATTGGGGAATGGAGGGAAGAACAATCAATGGGGCTCATAATGATGAGATTTGTGCATTATTACCTAAGTGGCTTTCAAATCTCTGCTCACATGCAGAACACAATATTTAAGGCCCAGGAGTCTGCTATGGACTCCAGAAGAAATGGTACCCTTACTAAGCCACAGACAATTCTCCTTAGATAAATTTGTGTATTTACTTATAAAAGCTTATCCCACCTTTCCATATGAAAAAACAACCATCCCAAAGCATGTATTCGACATGCCATGGAGAAGCTTCCTACCTGAGGTAGCCCCGCTGGCTAGAATGAGTACGGCCTGAGCGCACACTGCTAACAGACGAGATTGTGGAGGCTCCCAGAGTGATACGAATAAGCCCGCTCTCCTCAAATAGTGCTGTGTTGTTGTAGGCATTGTGGCCCTGACATGGAAGAAGAACATAGGAAAGCAACAAGAGGGATCTATTTGACTCTCTGTATATTAAGAAGACAACCTATCTTGAGGACCAGCTTAAACAGTAGGAAGAAGACCTGAGTCAGTCAAGAATATCAAATCACTGGCCTATAATAATGAAGCAAACAAATACAATAAAGTGTAAAGGGGGGCTTTTGCCCAGGTCCGGCTGATTCGCCAGCTTCACCCGTTTCTGGACCGAGATGCCCTGCGTAGTCACTCATGCCCTTGTCACCTCTCGACTCGACTACTGCAATGCTCTCTATCTAGGACTGCCCTTGCATACCATCCGGAGATTGCAGCTGGTGCAGAATGCGGCCACGCGGGTGGTGATGGGAGTTTCCCGATTCTCCCATATTACCCCCCTCCTGCGCGATCTGCATTGGCTGCCGGTTGCACTCCGGGTGAGATTCAAGGTTCTAGTTTTAACATTCAAAGTCCTACACGACATGGGTCCAGAATATTTAAGGGAGCGACTCCTGCCGATATCGAGTGCCAACAGCCCTGTGCGAGCGCACAGGCAGGGGCTTCTCGGGGTCCCGTCGGCAAGCCAATGTCGGCTGGTGGTCCCCCGGGGATGAGCCTACTCTGTGGTGGTCCCCGTCCCATGGAATCAGCTGTCCCTGGGGCTCCATCTGGCCCCTGACCTCCGCACCTTCCGCCACGACCTGAAGACCTGGTTATTTGACCAAGCCGGGCTATGATCGCCTTCTCGGGGGGGGGGGGATGGGATGGTTTTAAATTCATTTTAATTTGAACAAATATTGGGCTTGTTTTGGTTTAATTCTTTTTAACTATTTATTGTGGATCTATGTTTTTAGTTGTGAGCCGCCCCAAGTCTTCGGAGATGGGGCGGCATACAAGTCCAATAAATAAATAAATAAATAAATAAATAAATAAATAAATAAATAAATAAATAATCAAGTGAATAAAGAAGGCACTACTTAAGGACTTTTAAGGGGAAAGGTGCATTTGAATGGGGAGACTTAGAACAAAGGAACCTCTTTTTATCTCCACCAGTCCATACCTGGCCACTTCTGGGGGCTTCTTCACCTTTCTTAGCCAGGCAGGCCCCTTTCCAGGCTTCTAGGAACTCCTTGTTCACTGCACAGAAAAGAATCAGTGTTGCCAAACCCTGCAGAAAAAAAAGAGAGAGAACCACTCTGGATCATGGGAGATACTTCCAGACAGTAGCCTCCACTGGATTAGTAAGCAAGTATGCTTCTTGTCTATGGGGAATCTCAGTCATCTAGGTCATGGTTGTCCCAAAGGTGGTTTTTTAAGTGCCTTCTTGGATGAGAAACAAAAAAACAGAAAGTCCATTTGCCTCTTGAAAAACCACCTTTGGGACAAGTATACTTCTCCCCACCTCTAAATAGATTTCGTTGGATAGGAAAAGATCCAGGAAATACATGGGAGAAGAAGACATGAATTTTTTGGTAAATAAAATAGTGATCAACCTAAACCACTAACTTAAAGCATCCAGATCAGATTGCCTATATCACCAGGCACGGGGCCATGCATACCCATGGCAGTCATTCTCCAGAGTCTCAGGCCAGGATTAAAACTTAGCTCAGCCTTCCAGTCAATACCATTCATGAGATGCAGGGTGTGATGACCCAGGGTGGGATACAAAATGAACACAGTCACAAAAAACCGCTGAAGCCCTTTTATTCCTTCACTTTGGTTTCAAGCTCCAAATATCCTTGACTGGAGAAAAAAAAGCTCCCACACAAGCAGTTACAAGAAGGAGGAAATGCCATTTAAATTATAAAGAGTAAAAAACAACACAAACCAGGCAAGATAAGGGCTTGAAGACATCCACAGATATCAGAACACACACTGGGAAGGATGCCAAACTCAGAGAGGAACAATAAACTAGAGATATTTCCATGCTTTGTTTCCAGCACTCGCCCGTACACATGTCTGTCCTCTTATTCAGTTGTCACAGCTGCAGCCCATGAAAAGGATCAAGGCCCTCTCCTCCCCAGTAGACCACGTCTCTCTCTTATCCTCTCCGCCCTGCGTGCCCTAGGATGGAGAGGGGATGGGCCTGGGTCCTCCTCTGACTGCCCAGCCGGCCTATGCCCTTCCCCAGCCTCCTCCACAACCTCTGGAGCCACAGTTCCACTCCCTGTCGGCTGTTCCTCCTCTCCCTCAGTCTCCACCAGGGGCATGACACAGGGGTGGATTAACAAAACTGATCATCTAGCATCCTTTTTTATGAATGTGACACTCCAAATACTTCTTCCCTATTATATAACCCTCATATAGGAATAAGAAAACCTATAGCCCTCCAAGGCTTGTTGAATGCTTAGCAGCCAAAGGTTAGCATAGACAATGGTGAGAAATGCTGAATTTTATAATTTGTCGGTTTCCAGAGGGCATCTTCCCATCCCATCCTATGTGTTTAAGCTGTGTTATTCTTAAATTCTGTAGCCAAAAGAAATGTAATGATTTATTTTCCACTAGAAGGAGAAATTATCTTATTTATGAACAATACACCAGAAAAAAATCAGAACAGAAGCATCTTAATCTACTGTATGCCTGTAGCACACTCAGTAGAGTCAAAGAAAGTTTTAATAAATTAGCAAATGAACAGTACTGAAACAAATAGGCAGCCGGTTACCATTAAGTAACTTAATGTAAACTCAGTGTTTACACTAATAAAAGCATAAAATGCATGCTAAAAAATAAAGTAAATATAAAAAGCAAATACAACAAATAAAAGTGCAATAAAAATGCAGATGAGTGCAAATGATGGCATGCCTCGATCCCCAAATGTTCTCTGAAATACTTTGGCTTTGAATGCTTTCTGGAATGTCAATAAAGAGGGTGCTAATCTAGTTTCAAGAGGGAAGATATTCAGAATATGGGGACTGCCCCTGCAAAGTATCGTCTATTTATCTCAGGAAACTGGAGGACTTTTTCTGGGGTACATGTAAGAGGTGGGTTGTATAAGTCACCTCTATGGGGAGAAAGAGGTCCTGCAAGTAGCCAGGTGCCAAATCACGTAGAGTTTTATAGACTAAACTCAGAACTTTGAGCTATACCAGAAATATACTGACAACCAATGCAGTGACTCTACCGTACAACATAGGTGTTATATGATTATGGTGACTCTGGTCTAGCAATATACAAGTTACTGCATTTTGGGCCAATTGGAGTTTGGAGTGAACTTCAGAGACAGCCCTCATATATACAGTAGAGTGCAGTGCAGTAACTGTTAATTGCATGAGTCACTGTTTGTCAGGGCTTTCCCTGGTGCAGCAGCTGAAGTTGGAAAAAGTCCTCTTGACCACAGCTTTCACTTGCCTATTTAGCAATAGCTGTGAATGCAGAATGAAACCAAAATTATGGACTCCCCTTTTCATAACCAGAAGTTATAACTGGAACTGACAGAAAGTCCTTCTACATGAACAATAACTCTGCCCTGCATCCTCATCAGCATTCAGATATAAAGTCAGGATTTCCAGAGCATTTTCAGCATTTTATGGGATGAAGATGTAACACTGGGTATTATCAGTGTGCTGATGATATCTTCCCCTAAATCAATAGATGACCCCTCCCAGCAATCTCATATAGATGCTAAGCAGGAGAAGAATGAAGAAAGAGCCCATACGTGAACAACCCTTGGGCTGATATTTCTTTGCTACCACTGGAATTCTGTCCTCTAAGGAAGACATGGGCCTACTGAAGTACAGTGCCCCCAGCTCCAAGGTTTCATGGGATATTATGGTTGACAGTATCAAATATTGCTGAGAAATCTAAAAGGATTGAAAAGGATGCACTCCCTCAAATCAGAACCTAACAAATATAATCAACTACAACACTGACCAATGTCATAGCCACCCCTTGCTTGAGTCTGAATCTGGACTTCTCCAGCCCAAATAATTTGCTTCTTCAAGAGTGTTCTATATCTGGCTTCCCACTAAGAGTAGGTTGGAGACCAGACCAGAATTGTTCAAAATTGGTGGATCCTTGGAGTGAGGATTCCACCCACACATTCAACGAAGGTGGCAAATCGTCATCCCTCAAAGAGTGTTGGCCACTTTGGGGGCCCCACCCATAACATTCCTGCAGGGTACCTTAAAGGAGCCACGAGAACTTGAATCAAGTTTTCAAGTGGCAGACATAATGCTGGAAAGCACCCATGATACGCCATAGGCTGAAAGGAATTTCAGACAACATTGCAACACCAGATTCTGTCAATGAAGAGCCGATGTTTTCATTTCATTTTCATTTTCATTTAAATTACATTTATATGCCGCCCTTCTCCGAAGACTCAGGGCGGCTTACCATTTTTGGGATACAACCCAATTTTATCAGCACAATGTAGTCTCAGTGACCTGGCTGCAGCCCTTTCCAGCCATCTTTCCCTAATAGGGAATGGGCAACCCTAAACAAGGCTACTGGATGCAATCCACAGATGCAATAAAGCATTTGCATTCTGTTTTTCCTATTGACATGGTACAAGTTCAAGCATGAATTCATACCCACTTTCAGTCAAATTCACTCTTCATTCCCCCCTCCCACTGGCTTCTGCTATTTCATCTCTTAAGAGATTCTCCATTACTTTTAATATATATATATAGAGAGAGATAGATAGATAGATTTTATTCTTCCCTTCCTCTTCACTTAATCCTTAATTTCTCTTTTTAATGATAACTAAATACTGTATATCCAGCATTTTTGTTTCAGTGGACAGATTATCATCCTTCATCACTCCATTTGCTATTTGATTGGTGCTCATTGCCTAATAATACTTATGAAACTAAAAAAAAAATTGCACTCCTTGCTGTCTTCTGCAGGTATCCAGCTCAGTTTGCAAATTGATTATGTTGTACGCCATTAGCATAGAAAAATGGAATGACCAGCCTAGCTCAGCACAGAAGACTACCCATGAAAACATGCAGGGAGATTTGCAGACACAGTGCCTTGGATCCAGGAATATTTCAATATCTTTAGCATAACTGAAGGAGAAATGTTTCTTAGACAGCAGCTTCAAGGTTTGCCTGGAGAACTGCCGAGGATTAACTCGCTCTGCAGGACAGTTGCCAGCAGAACAGAGACACCTTCCTCTCTGATTGCTCCATAGTTTTCACCCAACCACCAACCTAGTTCAGAGAGTTACCTGAAGACTGCAGAGGACAGTGTAGAGGTAGTGGAAAGCCAGGACACTGTTGTTGATAGCCAAGAGACCAAAGAGCCAAGCAGTGCTAATAACTAGAAGCAGAACGAAGGAGCTTCGCATCGTCATGCTGGAGACAGACAGAGAGAAAGAACCCCCCAGAGAGGCAGACATGGAAGTTAGAATATATGGTTAAACTACAGGTTGAGACACTGTTGCAGAATGATCAGTAGTGTTAGCCTACTCATCATAGTTCAGACACAGACCCATAAAACACGCCAGGAAATGGCCCCAACATATATGGCTCAAGCAATAAGCGAGCAGTGATAAGACTCACAGTTCCTGCCTCCAGCAACATCCTTTTTGGAGAGGCAGAGGACATCTGGAAGACTGGAAAGGAGAATATCGAAAGACTGACAGTAGGCAAAGTGTTCTTTATTGTTAATTAGAAGAGGAGAAACACTTATGGAGAAGGTGAACATTGATGAACAAATGTTTGCAACAAAGGTTAAGCTGCAGAGCAAGCTTTTGCCTCAGCAGATCATTGCAATTAGTTAATACTCACAGCACAGCTTTCTTCTTGGCTTCCTTTTGTCCTGGTGAGCACAGCATCTTTGCCACCAGAAGAAACATAACCCCATTCATCTGGAAACAAACTCAGTGGTTAGTAACAGTAGTTTTGGCACTAAGCAAAACAGATTGCTCACCAACTTTATCCTCCCTATGCCATTCCCCTCCAGACACACCTTCCATGGAAGGATGACTATCTGGTATAGCTAACATGAACAGGCCCTGAATACAAGCCTTCTGTGTGCTAATTCCTTTCTAGAATTGTGATAGACTCCCCAAAAGTGCAGAAAGTACAACAGATGAGTTCCCCAGCCCCTCCAAAAGATTCATTAATGCCAGTCTCCAGGAGTAGCATGAGAGAGATTCTAAAAGGAAAATAAAGACAAAGTGGTAGAAAGTAGAAAAAAGAGTATGGTGTAAAAGTCCATGTAACCACGGCAAAGAAAGGAAGCATGGGGATGGCAAATCAGGGAGCAGATACGCTGAGAATGGAAAAGGAAGGGCTTCAGCCTAGCATCCTGGCTAAGCAACTGGACACTCTTACATGGCTATTCAGGAGTTTTGCAAAACAGATTAATATAAATCAATCACAAGACGTGCTTACCAGAATGACAAGAGCTATGGGCCCTGCAAAACTCCAAATCAGTTTGTCATGGATGGAAATCCAGCAGAAATCTGGGTTCCCATAGCCTTCTGGATCCAAACCAACTGATAATCCTGATTAAAAAAAGAAAAGAAAAGATAAAGTCTATACTACAATTTTCATGCCCCTGATCAAGGTAGGTTGCATATCCCTCTGGAAATGCTCCTTCTCCCCCACACCTTGGATTTTCTTGGTTCTGATGAAGAAAAACCTGGAATGTTGCAAGCAGAACTAGTTTTACTTAAGATTTAATTCATCTGCATAGTTACTGAGAATCCTTATTTGTGACATTGTTCCTAATCACCTCATATAAGTAAACTGGATTTTGAACTGTTGAAGTTGAGAATACAATAACGAATCTTGGCATATTTTAAGGACTGGCAATCAATAAAATGTAATTTGGGCATTAAGGATTATATGCAGTTTTCCCTAAATTTGGACAACTTTCCACCTGCAACAACTCTCTCTCCCTCCCTTCCCCCTTTCTCTCACTCATACACTCATACACACACTCAAACACACA
Organism: Naja naja; assembly: GCA_009733165.1. Taxonomy (NCBI): domain Eukaryota; kingdom Metazoa; phylum Chordata; class Lepidosauria; order Squamata; family Elapidae; genus Naja; species Naja naja. The sequence goes on from CM019149.1 coordinate 67,599,921, forward strand.
CACTACAATTGATGTCATCTTCAACCAACTAAGCTGGCTAGGAGGGTAATTAGGAGGGCAGCCCAATATATCGTGACAGCAGAAGAGGGGTGGGAAACCACAGCTTTACACACTATGCAGGTTTAATGTATCTTCTGCAGGACCTGTACTGCCTTTCTGAATCACCCTTGTCTAATCCAGTGTTGGGACTGTAGCTACCAATTTTCCAGAATAGAATTTTGAGGATTACTAGATGAGGCGTGGCCTGTGGCTCATCGTTTCAGAAATATTTCCTTACCAGATTTCCCAATACCTTCAACAATAGCAGAGCTTCTAATGCACTTGAAAAGTTCTTAAAAATTCAGTTGAAAGCAAGCCCATGTTGAACTGTATAGCACAGTCATTGACCATAAAACAGGAAATATTTTATGACATTTTGTACTAAGTCATAAAATGCTTTACCATAATATTATGTCATAAAACATTTTATAAAATTTGCCAAATTTCAATTCCACAAGAGTCATGGGTCCTGGATTTTGCACACATTCTGTATGTTAACCCTTTTGAGGTATCTTGGTTAAAAACAAATTGCCCTGCGATGCACCTTTTCACCAAGTTAACATAATCACATATGTGTACATGATCACAATATTTATGCATGATATCACCATGAACATCATCTTTTGGGCATCATCACAGCTAGCTGCAGAGACTGCTGGATACTGAATGAGAATTTCAGAATATCAGATAAACATCAGGCACAAGAGCTTTAGTAGCACAGAGATCTGTGGAGCATGCTAGAGAAAAACTGCTTTGTTTCAAGCACATCTGCACTTACCAGTGATTATGGCAGGGACCCCCCAGCCAATGGCATAATAGAACCTCATAGCTCCATAGTTAATGTTGCGAGCTTCAGTCTGCATGCGGTAAATATGAAGGCCTTGCACAAAGAGCCAAGCGAAAGTAGAGAGAAAGAAGTAGTGCAACAGGATAGCGATCACAGTGCAGAAGAACTGAAAAAGTAAAACCAACATCATCCAAATAAAGTCATCTAAACATTTTGCTTCTAGATGACTAATTTGTTCTGAAATTAATATCACAAAATGCTTTTCCTAAATTCTTCTTTGAATTGGGGGGGGTGTCTGTCAGATTACAGTGCCATATTCCCCCTGATCTAAATGGTTTCGTTGACATGATTACCACTGGTGCACAGAGTGTGATTGACATCTACAGAGGAGAATCAGGAGCAAGAGTCATTTCTGGGGAGTATAAATTTGCTAAAATAATAATCAAGTCAATAAAATGATCAGACATGGATTGTGACTTACATCCTTGTGTCAAACATCAAACTGCAAGTATATAATCACAACATTTATGCATGATATCACCATGAACATCATATTTTATCACAGCTAGCAGCAGAGACTGCTGGATACTGAATGAGGATCTCAAAATATCAGATCAAATTGAACGTCTTATATCCACAATCTGGGAATGTGTTGATAGGTTTATGTAGACATTTCAATATATGAGCAATTTGTTTATTTAGCACAAGTGTCGGTCTAGTCCCCAACTCACTAATTTTATAACCTCAATTTCCTACTTTTCAAGTTCTGGGTCTTCTTAGGCCTACTGTTTTCCATCCAACGAAGCTCCATTTGCTTCCTAATACGTTACCCACCAGGGCTCTTGCTTCTCTTTGTTCCATCTCACCTGATTTTCAGTACGATTGATACCGAAGAGGAACACCAACTCAGAGAAGAAGAGAGTGACAGAAATATTGCAATGGATTCCCCGAGTATTGGACTTGAGTCCTTTCAGGCATATCAGAAAGAAGAAGGTCAGCAGCAGACATAGAAGAGAAAGAGATGTCAAGGAATAAGTCACAATGGCCAGCGTCTCCAAGTCACCTTCCAGTTGCTGTAATGAAAAACCAAACACAAGAGGATAAGTCAGGTTGCTTGTTGGCATCATAGATGTCTATTACACCAATGTCTTAAAATCATTATTCCATCACAATGAAAAAAACATCCCATCAAACCCATTAAAAATAAACCCCTGCTTCTTTCAAGTCAGGTTTGACTACTGGTAAGTTTGTGGACATCTCCATGTTGTTTGCTTGGCAATGATATAGCAGTTGTTTTTCACTATCTTCTCATAGAGATACTTTTTGACTTTTAATCTTGCTAAATTAAATGCTTTTAATCCTGGTGTTTCCTGGTAGCTTCCCACCCAAGGACTAACTAGGCTTGAACCAGTTCAGGGAAAGGATCTAAGAAAGACTAGGCAGGTGCTGCCACCTGCTGAGGCATACATCCATATATATTTTGTTTAAAATATTTATATCTCTAATTTCTGCCTGATAACAACTCTGCAAATGAAAAATATATATTCATCACATAAAATGATAAATGGTGATGGATGCAGAAAGCAGAACAAAAGCATCAGTTATGATCTTTCTAAGAAGTGAAGTAGCCATGACAGAATATGCATTACATACTCAGGTATATGTCCTATCAAGAATGACAATATATAGTTAATATATAATTAAGACAGATCAGAACACACACACACACACACACACACACACACACTTCAAAAGAAGACAACTCATGAGAAAATCTATTTCCAGATTTAAGTTTTGATAAAATAAATTAGGCAAATGTACTAATACTTCTCTTATTTCTCCTTATAATGATAAGACAAAGCTGCTTGCAGGTTTTTTTCCCCCACACTTACATACATCTTCCTTAAAATTATTTTTTGAAACTATCATCTATCTAACTAGTTCCATTTTTCAGCTCTGTGGTGAAAAAATGGTTGAATATTACATGGTAAGAGGAAGACATTACAGATTCTCTTACTCTTTGCAGTAAATTTAGTTCAACATTTAGTTCAGCTTGGTTTAGCAAGCACATGAGGGACTAAATATATTCTATGATTACAGGTAGACCTCAACTTACAACCACAATTGAGACCAGAATTGTTGTTGTTAAGCAAAACAGTTGTTAAGTAGGTCATGAGTGATTTTATTATCGTTTTGCCATGGTTGTTAAGTGAATCAGTGCAATGGTTAAATGAAACTTGCAATCATTAAGAGAATCAGACTTGTCCCATTAGCTGCTTGTTGTGAGCCAGTTGGAAAGGTCACAAGTTGTAATCATATGACTCGGGGATGCTGATAAATACACACCAAGTGCAAATTTGGTCATGCAACAGTGGGGTGTTGCAACAGGTGTAAGTTTGAGGTCTGGTTGTAGTCATTCTTTTCAGTACCACTGGAACTTTGAATGGTTGCTCAATGAATGGTTGTAAATTAAGGTGTACATCTATTGTACTGGGGCATTTTCTTCACTGGCGTCTTCACCCTATAAAAGACATTTTCATGCACTACTAAAAAGCAGACATTCTTTGCTTGAAGAAACCCAGTTACCTCTCGGTGGGAGCTGTCCATCAGCACCCCAAAAGTACCAAATTGGGAGCAATGGCAGCGGACATGAGTGGTGTTTCGGTGCACAAGTTCACAATCCCGTGCCGTCCAGAAACCAGTGGGCTCAATCCTGCAGTTATAAAGAAATCCATAAAAAGATACGGTTCAAAGGAAAGATTGTTAAGGTGTGTGGTTTTTTTAGATATTCACACTACAGATTCTGTGATGAATGGAAGACAATGACTGTATTTATGCCAGATGTGATTTCTACTATCATAGATTAAGTCAGTGTTTCTCAACCTTAGTAATTGGCTGGGGAGTGCTGGGAGTTGAGTTGAGGCCTCTAGCAGCAGATGCTTGAATTTGATTACTTTCATTCTCAACAGAGTGGATTCCACAGGCGAGACCAAAGAGAACCAATAATTTTGCCACTATGCTATCTTAATTCACTCCACACCTATAGTCCATAGGAGGTGAAATTCCAGAACACACCTTAAAAAGACGTAAGTCTTTCCAGAAGCCTGAAGATACATCGATACATGGCTCCATTGAAGAGGGACTTGACCCACAGTCAACTTACTGGCTAGAGTGATTCCATTGAACGCAGAGGGGCTTGCTGCGGTTGGCTGTCTCAAGCAGGCGGAATTCTAGCATGAGTGGCTCCTCCAAATTGTTCTGCAGAAAAGTGTGGTTGCTGAACAGAGATACAGTCACAATGGGGGAGTTCATCACAGGGTTTTTGGGCAACCTGTATGGAACCAAGAAGCCTTGTTACTTGGCAACACTATCAAGGCTGGATTGTTTCAGACAGCGATACTGATATCCAGTGTCACAACAATCCAGTTGTGATATTGTTGATCACAAACAAGTTGCCTTTATCCAAAAAACAAACCACAGGCATTTAAAATTGGTAGGAACATGCCAGGCTGCAAAGAACTCAGTAGAGAAGGAAGACTAATACCTAAGGTTGCGCCGATCCACCTGGTAGCGGGCAGGCAAAAGTCCACCAAGAGTGCGATAAATGATGAGAATGAGGATGGTGATAGCAGGCTCAGGTTCTTGCACAGAATGCCTTGGGGGAGGACCTTCCATTGTGACATTGGTCTCAGTATTAATTGATGCAGCTATTGTCATGGTGGGAGCTGGAATCGAGACAGCAAAACAAGAAGGAATCAATAGCACAGTTGCCTCTGAAGAAAGACAAAGGCCAAGGAAGGAAAGACTTCTGAGACAGTCAGTGTGTTATTTCCCAAGAATCTTAAATAAACCTTGTCAATCTGCCCACTTCTGATGTGCTGGACTGGGGAAGATGTTATTGAGTCTAACATATCTGGAAGGTAGTTCCAGATGGGATAAGTTAATTGTATATTCAGATCTCAGCTGTATCCTCGGAGCATAATAGGCCACATTCAGTCATTCTGAATAAAATGACCCCCCCAAACTCTGGAAAGCCATCTTGTCAAATAAATGCCATAAGGTTGAGTAGGTGGTATTTCCCAATCAGGGACCAGCAGTTCAATTAGGACCTTCTCTAATGGCAGACAAAGCCTCTGGCTCCTGAGCTATTAATCACCTAGGCAAGAAGTTAAGCCACAGCTCATTCTTAGTGTCCAAAAGAGACATGAAAATCCTCACCTTTTTGTTTTCTTTCCTCTATGGCACCTCCCAAAGAACAGCAAAGAAAAAAGAAAAAAAAGGAGAAGAGAGTTTCTAAAGCAAATTTTGGGAAGGATGTGGAAAAGGAGGCTACTTCTTCCAGGTTTTTGTTTTGAACCAGGCCTGGGGGAGTTCAGAAAATATTGCCACTTACCTTCTATTTTGCGGGGGGTAAGGATGGAATGAGGGAGGACTATGTGTGTGTGGGGATCCCACATGGCCTGGCCACGGAAGAGGGTGCTGTGATAACGTGGGTAGCGTCTTCTGAGATGGGTGTGATTCTCCATGCGATCAATGCTGAGCACTGTGAGGGGGAAAAGGGAAAAAAGAGGCCTCAGGTCTGACAGACAGTGCCATCTTCTGTCATCTGCACCTCTATAACTGTCTGGTTTGGCTCTGCAACCAAACAAGAGAGACACAGACCTCAACAGATAATTAGAACTACAGAAAAAACAATTGCTACCAACCTGCCTTCCATTGAGGACCTGTATACTGCATGAGTCAAAAAGAGGGCTGTGAAAATATCTACCCCTCACATCCTGGACATAAATTGTTTCAACTTCTACCCTCAAAACGACGCTATAGGGCATTACGCACCAGAACAACTAGACACAAGGACAGTTTTTTCCATGCCATCACTCTGCTAAACAACTAATTCCCACAACACTGTCAACTTATTTACTAAGACTGTATTACTATTCTTCTTCTCATCCTTCCTAGTACCTATCTCTTCCCACTTATGACTATAACCATGTTGCTTGTAACTTTACAATTTATATTGTTTTATTTGCTTTCCTAGCATGTTTTGATTGCATATTAGTAACCTATGTATGATTTGATTGCTTATAGTAACCTATGATTATCACTAAGTGTTGTATCTTATGATTCTTGATGAATGTATTTTATTTTTTCTTATGTACACTGAGAGCATATGTACCAAAGACAAATTCCTTGTGTGTCCAATCACACTTGGCCAATAAAGAATTTTATTTTATTTTATTTTATTTTATTTTATTTTATTTTATTTTATTTTATTTTGTTTGGTTTTGTTCCGTTCCGTTCCATTCCATTCCGTTCCGTTCCATTCCATTCCATTCTGATTTAAACAGATGTTAACTGTATCTACAGCTGGGGGTAGAAATGGCTGGCCTCTTTCCTTTATGAAGAACAGGTAGTCCTTGCTTACAGATGGCTTTGTTTAATGTTCAAAATTACGACAGTACAAAAGAATAGCTTTGCAACTAATTCTCACATGCAGTCACGTGATTTCCCTTCAGGCACTTTGCAACTGGTATGCATTTACAACCATTGCAGCATCCCATAGTCACTTGATCACCATTCGTGTGCTTTGCAACTGGCCTGCCACAATCAGAGTTAATAGAGTAGGCGGAAGTAACATTTAAAGCATTGGGCACGCTTAACAACCAAAGGGGAAGTGAGATCTTAAGCCTGTCACAGACATGTGTGATGCTTTGTTTAGCAAATGCAGCACTTATCAGCAGAGTCACTGGTCTCAATACTGGGCACTAAGTGCGGATTACTTATATATTTTATGCTCACAGGCTACTTTTCAAAGTGCTTTTTTAATCGTAGAGAGCCACACAAAGAGAAAATTCACTGCATTAGGATTGTTATACAAAATAACACACCTATAATGTTCATGGGAACACTGAACTGAATGCTGAAAACCGAACTGAAGAGGAAGATGTTCATTTCAAAGCTTAGCTATTCAGTTCACAGCTCCAAAAATAGGAGAAAAATGTCATTAAAAAATGTGCCTAGAAGAAGAACTTCCAAGAAGTGTGTGCAGACTTGAAAAAATGCACAAAAATATTTATATTTCAGAAATTTACATAAGCAGGTGTGTAAATATTTGTGTTGATGTTTTTAAATGGCTGAAACAGAAGTCCTGTAGTCAAATATGTATTTTGATAAAAATAGAAATGAAAGTATTTCCAGTCTGTCTAATCATCTTTAGGCATTCGTCCAAGCTTGTGGTGAGAGAGCAGGTACTCCAATAATCTGGATCTCCTTATGTTCGACCAGAAGTCTAATGGATAACAGTATTTGTATTACTTGATCCTAACAATAGCTTTCTGCTCAGACTGCAGTGGAGGTATTTGGAGTCATACAAATTGCAGATTTGCACAAGGCTGGGGAGATTCAGGGACAAAGGGACAACATTTATGCATAAGATGTGAGAAATGTGTGAGACTGTATGTTTGCTTAGGAACACTTTACATATGAGTAATGAAATTACCCCTGTGAGGTATGAATATGTACATGTCTATATTTAAAAATAACTCTGGAAGTGACTTGTTCTTCTGTTATATACACTTTGCAGGAGCTTGCCCAGAACACTAAGAAGAAAAAATGTTCTTGTGCAGCTTAAAAGGTATGTCCAAGTCTGATCTCCACTGACTGAGCTTTATATGCAATGACAGAAGCATCTATAGGATTGGAAGCATTCATCAAAACCTTGCATCATTCTAATGCAATCTCTGCCCCTTTCCTACATGCGTTCAATACCTCAGTGCCAACACAAAAGGAGTGGAGTTTGCATTACAATGGTATAGTGCTGCATTTGTCATTTGGCTTCCTTCCCTCCTCCATGGCTGATTCCTCAGGATCCTGCCATGAATTCAGGAATGTATCATCCATCCATTCTAAATGAGGGATGCACCCTGCCTTGCAGCTTCTAAAAATCAAGCATTCTTGTGGCTACAGTGCGAGTGTGGGGAGCAATGCCCTAAAGCAAAGGACAAACAATGCCCTGTGGAATCTGTTTAATACAACATCAGTTTGCAACTAATCAGGCTGGCCATCTCATGGGGATCAGCACAGCCTCAAATTGTAAGTTAGTATCTCTGATGTATGCCAGCTGAGTGGAGCCATCACCGTTTTGCTGGTTATTGTACAGAAAGGGTGTCTGTCACTTTTCCTTTCCTACTTCCTCCTGAACGTCTTTTTCAAGCCCTTCTTCCTCCTGAATGTCTAATGGTCCCTTCATCCCATGTGCTAGAAACAGACTGGAGAAACTTCTTCTTTCCCGTTCCATTCAAATAATAACCCTGTCTGCTCGCTTTTGATAAAAGTGCAAGACGGCAGAGAATTCTTAATAATACTTTAAAAAGTCCTGTTGTATCCTAGCACTGAACTGTTCAGCAAATCCTTAGCTGCCTAGCAGCCAAGATTTCCACAGTCATGGATTGCTAGAGAAGCACAATCAGTTCATACTGACCTCAAGAGGGATGGGATCCATGAGCTATTTCGAAGTTAGTACAGGGTGAAGATTTCCTCCCCTGACCTGGCTTCTACTTACCAATATTGGGGGTCACCACACCAACAGGATTGAGGTAGGTGAGCTTCATGTTGCTGGCCAAAGTGCCTGAGTAATCCTTCAGCTGCTCCATCAGAGCTGCAGTTCCCTGATCATTTTGCAACAACGTGTCCCAGTGCTCCTGGTTTTCCAATGCCAGCACTGAGCTGCCAGCCTGGAGGAGGTTCTAAACAGAAGATCAACGTTTAGGTAGATTTCAATCAACATAACCACCCTCTCCACCACCTTTATTCACACATAAAAACACAGATGCAATACAGGCCAGAGTTTCTCAACATTGGCAATGTTAAGATGTGTGAACTTCAACTCCCAGAATTCCCCAACCGCCCTTAAGAAGTCCACACATCTTAAACACAGATCTTTTGCCCTAGTCCCACAACGAGACCCTGCTATGAAAAGCTTCTAAATTTTGAACATTTATGGCATATATAGGCCAATAACACAGGCCATTCCACTGCTCTCAGATAGTACATAACTGAATAACTGAAATAAATTTAGTTTAACTCCTGGAACTTACATCAGGCTGAATATCGTAAGAATGTATGTGTTTCTCTCTTCAGTTAATTTGTAAAATGGGGTCTTTTTGGAAGAATAATAACTGGTGAGCTTTTTAAAATGAAGTTTTAATCATACTACTCTGAGATTTTATAAGAATCTAGATCAGGCATGCTTGCTCTTTTCTATTAAATTATCTTTTACCTTCAGGACACCATGGGGCTTTTTTTGGGGGGGGGATGTAGCATTGCATCTCAGAGCTTTCTATTCATGTCACCAGAAACCCCTGGATACTTTTTTAAATTAAAAAAACCCACCACCCTTAACAAGCTTTATGGCACAAAACAAAAGCTTGTTGGCTTTCTAAACCTTTTGTCCAAACAAAAGAAAAGTGTTGGTCCCCAAAGATCCGTTTTGGTCTTAGCATGTAATCATTTTGAATGAAAAAGAAAAAAAAGTATATCAATTGGTTGACATAATAGAAAGAAGAGGCTAATTGCTTAAAAAAGACCCCACAGATAAGCAAACCAACAACTCACACTATCAGGCTATAGTGTTTTTAAATAATCATTTCTAATTGCTTAGCCATCCTTCTCCACACTTATAGATATTTATCCTGAGGCTTTGAAAATTATGGAAACCTAAAGCTACCAGATCTGGTCTGTAAACAGCCAGCTAGCCACTGCTAGATGAAAGCAAATAAGTAATGAAAAATCAAACTATTCTTAAAAGGATTTAAACTTGCAACCAGGGTACCTCGTTTAATCAACATTTTCTTGGGTTTCATTCCAAGTGAGGCAAAGAATGAAGCTGCTAGATAAAGAGTGTGAAATGCCTTTTCCAAGTTAATTTGTGACACCTACAATGTGCTTGGGATGGGGTAATAAAAAAATCCTTTCCCCCAGGTATTCTTAGCTTTAAAAATGTCTGTTCTTTTTAGATCTCCTATATAGATTCTGCTATTTGGATTTTTTCTTTACACTGTTTGGATTTTAATTGCATTTTATATCTTTATATGATGACTTGTATTATATTGTAAACTACTCCAAAACTATAAAAACTATATTCAGCAGCACAGAAATATTGTTTACAGGAGAAAAAGCAGGGTGTTGGGGAATTGTAGGGCAGCAATTACTGTAGATAACGGCACTAGTTTAATATCATACAGCAGGGGTGTCAAACTTAGGTAGTCACATTGTCGTTATGTTATATAGCTCAACTTTACCCCTCTTCTCTAAAATGGGGGGGGGGTGCATGGACAGCACATGACGCATCCGACCCACATTTCTCAAGGATTTTTAAGGCATTAAAAATAACTGCTGATAGGACACTTTATTCTGAATTCCTAGAGGTCTTCTATCAGTAGTATATCCTGGTCTCACTTTACTAAAATTCTCATAAATATTCACACTGTTCTTCAAGGGAAAAGCCTACTTAATAGGATTCTGTGTCACTTTTACAATATCACAACTGAAAAGGGGTTCTTACCTCATTGAAGTGAGCATCCTGGGTAGCAGTCAGCCCAAAACCATGCTGCCTGCTCTCAAAGGTCATCAAGTGAGAAAGCAGGCGGTAGGTAATATGAATATCATTCCCAAAGTAAGACTCCATCTGTTCCGTCACTGCCCGTAGTTGATGGGCCAGCTTTTTTGCTTCTATGGTGTTCAGTTCTGTTTCGTTCTTCTCCAGACTTTCCAGCTATCAGAAAAGAAGAGGGTATTCTCTCTTTAGCCCTCAGAAGTGAATTTTTGTCTCTATCTCCTCCATTAAACAGGGGTACATTAAACAGAGATAAAGGAAACTTCTCAAGTTACTGATGGAAATCTGAAATCTGGATTCTGGACTCTGATATACATCATTGGCAGAAAGTACCATGGGAATATCAGCTGGCTTCTGAGATGCTGGTCATCACTTTTCAAGCCTTCTATCATTCAGGTTCTGAATATTTTTGAGACCTCATTATCTGAGTTGAACTTCCCTGTCCAGTAAGATTTGGGAGAGGTAGCTTGATGATGATTCCACTGTCAAGGAATCCAATCAACAAGGACTCTGCAATTGAACCTTCTTGGTAATAGCCTTCTCTGTTGGAACCATCTAACTTTAGATAATGGGCCATGCCTTCCTACTACCTTTTTTGAAAACTATAAAAAAAATTCTTCAGAATGGAATTTAGGAAGAGTTCCAGCATCCCCATGGTCATATGATCAAAATTCAGATGCTTGGCAACTGTGTCATATTTATGATGGTTGGAGTATCCAGGGGTGATGTGATCACCTTTTGCAACCTTCTGAAAAGCAAAGCCAATGGGGAAGCCAGGCTCACTTAACAACTGGGTTACCAACCTAGCAGCTGCAGAGATTCACTTAACGGTGGTAAGAAAGGTCGTAAAATAGGGCAAAACTCACTTAGCAAATGTTTCACATAGCAACAGAAATTTTGAGCTCAATTGTGGTCATAAGTTGAGGACTACCTGTGTTGCTGTTAAATGCATTTATTCTTGTTACCCCTGTCCTTCCTCTTACTAATACAGTAAGCGTTAATAAGCTGACAAATGATATGTATGTTGTTAATATAAATATTAGACTTTCAAGGGGTATCCACAGACAATCATTTCATTGTGGGAGCTAAATTCAAATGCTCTCATCCAACATAAATATCTAACTAATTATACAAAAGAAATAGAAGAGTCTCTCTGCAAGGAGACAGTTTTCCGCTTTCCTAATTCCAGATTAACTGCCTTTTGGGACTCAATTGAGTGGTGAATTTGTTTTCCCAAGAAGGCAGAGTTTATAGCCTCATTCATTTTAATCTCAAAGACAAGCTTTGTACTTTGAATGCTCTTTTTGTACTAACAACCACCGCTTGGACTGCTAATAGAAACAATTTGCCCAGTTTCCCCAACCCTGGTTTTACAGAAAGAATATTCACGTTTCCTACCTAAATTGGGGTGCTTTTGTATTGAATTTTCAGTAGATCATTTCATATAACTATCACATTTCTGGAAAAGCACAGTACGTGGGAAAACAGGTGAATGGAGAGAAGGAAGGAGAGGGGAGAAATGAGGAGAGAGAGAGACAGAGAGAGAGACAGAGAGAGATGTACCAATGTTGAAAGCTCCTTAAAAGCAGGGGAAGTGCAATTGAACAGATCCGGTTCCAGCCAGCCTCTCTCCTGGTCACAATATCGAACCGCTGCACCTGAGTCGAGACAAAATGTCAACTTAAAAGTGGAAACTTACAAGTGGTGGTAATTGGAAACCACAGCTCTTTTCCTGTGGTTGCTGCCCAGGAAAAGAGCATCAGGGCTGAAACCCACAGCACTAGGCCAACAGCGTGGTTTTATCAATGGCGTTTCGGCAATTTCACTAACCCTAAAGACCAACCAATGAAGGGAACAGAACCAGAGGAGGATCAACACACACTTTAGCAGCAGCTGTATGTTGTTCGCTATGATGGCAGCTTTGATTTCATTTCTGCTAATTTAGGTTTTAAGAGGCTCTCCCAAATGCTGGATTTAATTATTATCATGCTGGGAGAATTACTGAGAAATGAAATCATTCATCATGTTACCAATGTCTAAGATATGATATGGAACAATACCTTCTAAATATTTGGTGACCAAAAAAAATAAAAAATAAAGAACAAATACCATGTTATGTGAACCTGCTATTTCCAATCATTTCTTTCAAAACTGGTAGAAGCTTTACTGAACACACCTATATTTACCTGCTATTTTTTTCCTATCAGTCTCTGAATGCCACCTTTCTTTTTCCAATTTGTGTACACTTGAGAATGAACTGGATCTTACTGAAATTGGAGTTGCCAAAAGAAAACCTGTGTTCCCTACATTTACTGATGTCAAGTGTTACTGAAATTCAAAAACACACCGTTCACTGATAGCAAAAGTGAACATTTGTCAAATCTTTGACTGGAATGTTTTGCTAAAATAGCGTTAGCAATATTTCATTGGTAATGTAGCTCATTGTATGGGATAAATATGATGAACACTTTCTTGATTGAAACTTAATCTTTGTCTAAGAATGAGTAAATTGGGGGAGAAATTATGTAGCATATTCAAAGGGAACTAGGCAAGAGAGTGCTAGAAATCTGTCTCTAGATGTACATAGCTGTGAGATTTTTTTAAAAAAAACATGGAAGTGTTTTCATTCATTCTAGACAAACTCACATCTTTTCCTATGTGTACTTGTATCCCTTACTATTGCTGCCATGGCATGTTGTACCAAGCGGCAAGGTCTGAAGAGGATTATATTCACTTTAACATGAATAGAGTGCCTGCTGCAAGTACCAAACATCACTAGAGTTTTGGAGAAAATGACTCCAGATTCTAAAAACAATACTTTTAAAAATTGATTTATAATATGACATTCAAAGAGAACACAAAAGTAAATATTAGGGAAATTGGAGAAGGATAAAGGGAAGTGAATAATGCAAGGGAAAGCAAGGGAAAAAGAGAAAAAAGGCACTGACTTCTGACTCCTTTGGTGCAGTAAAATAAGGCATTAACATCTACCCTCAACTTTTTACTTTTTCATGATAATAGAAACTAGCTTGGAAAATGACTCCAGATTCTAGATTTACCACCCAATGTAGCTAGTCCAACGATTGAACAGATAAGACAGGTGCGCATGACATGTTAGCATCTATACTGTGAATGCAGCCTCACATTTCCATCCATAAGTATAAATGACTCAATAGGACTGGACAATTTGAAGCATAAGATGTTAAGCACAGAAAGGTTTAGCATAATTTTTTCCCCAGTTACTCTTGCCACATCACCATCCTGGAAGTTGCTTTTTACACAACAGCATCATTACAACAGTGAAAATAGTATAGGGTATTTATGAAGAATTTAGCCAAACCAGTGCCTGCATTCCTCTTTTGCTTTTTTGAAAGGGCTTAACCATTCTACAGATTCAGTATTTATGAGTCTAAAACAAAGAAATGTGACAGTCCCAAATATTGTTTAAGATATAGGACACAAGGATGCAATTGTCCATATCTGTGACATAGGCCATGCAGCTTTCTAGAATATTTAAACACCACCAGAATCACAAAAATAGAAGATGCACCTCTTCTATATCTATCTATAACTACACAAATGTAGCACAGGAGCACTGTGACATTCGTAACACTAAAATCAGTATCAGAAACAGCAACATTTTGTGCATGATCTGCACCATCTGCTAGAAGTGTGTTCAGCAATGATCTGGATGGGAAAGATACGAGAACAGTTGAATCCTTGTTAATTCCAAATGTGGCAGGTCACTTCGCTGCTTTACAAGTTGAAATGTGTATGTTCTGCTAGGGTCAAGCATGATGGATCCAAACATATACTTAATGTTATGTATGTAGGTTTAAAGTCATTGGTTTAGTTTGAACTGTTCTTGTAAAATGTTGGAAATGATTGGTTTAAAAAGTGTGGGAAAACCCTGCACTCTGAATGGCTGGCAACTGCGACTGTGGCTATAAGTAGCAGCCGCAGCCCAGCCAAATTGGGTCCGTTCTGAGCTGTAGTCACTAATAAACAAAGAGCTTGAAGCACTCCGCGTCTGTCTCTTCATGCAAACTTAACACTGGCAACGAAGGTGGGATTCCCCTGAAGAAGACGGAGATGCGAACAGAAGGAGAGCGAGATGGCTGCACTGAACACCCCCCCAGCCCCATTCGATCCGACGGCAGAAGACTGGGAGTCGTATGCAGATCGTTCCAAATGTATCTGGAGGAAACGATCTTGCGACATTTCGAGAAGCGGAAGAGGGTGGTCTTTCTCATGCACTGCGGTCCGGCAGTTTTCAAGATGGTGAAGGCATTGGCGGGAGCTGCAGACATGAAGGTAATGGACTGGCTGACTCCGTGCCATAAAGTATCGTGCCTCATTAAGAGACACGAGTTTTACCGTCATGATCAAGGGGAAAGCGAAAATGTAAACGACTTCATGGCAAGTTTAAGAGACATTGGGGGTGCACGCGAATTTAACAATTTAGAAGAGGCCATGCGCGATCGATTTGTTCTGGGCCTTAAAGACAAAGGTGCTACAGAGCAAGTTATTACTGAAACCTAAGATCATGCTGAAGGAAGCAATAGAAGAGGCCTCTTCAGCAGAAGCTACCAAGTCCTCAGCAGCAGCCATGAAGAAAATCAACAAGGCCACAAGCCCTCCTGATGTGGAAAAGTCCACAACAACTCATTGTGAGAAAATAGATTCTGAGTCAGACTGTAGTGAGGTGGAGGAAGGAATTTACAGACTCAGAATGGAGGAAAAAGAAAGACCTGGGAAGAAAGAGGCTAGATTTCTACTGCAGAGGTTGTGAGGGAAGCCACCCCCGCACTGAATGCAAGTTTTTAGACACCATTTGCCTCCGTTGTGATAAAAGAGGACACCTAGCAAGAGTCTGCAAATCATCCAGAACTCCACCCAACAGAAGAAAGTTTGCTACAAGCAAAGACAAAGAATTCAGGCCCAACAATCTCAGTGAGAAAATGGGGCGCAACACAGAAGCAAATGGGAAGAACGAAACTCATCAAACAGTAACTATTGTTCATCACCTTTAAGAAGCAGAAAAGTGCATGTCAAGGTACTTATTGAAGGAAGGCCTTGCCAAATGGAAGTGGACTCAGGCTCATACCTATCTATGGTGTCATGGGACACTATTCACAGACTTCTTCCCAACATCCAGAAGAAGCACTTCAAGAAGCAAGCATTGACTCTTAAAGACTACCAAGGGAACAAGATTCCAGTAGTTGGAACAAGAGAATTCAATGTGAAATTCAAGGGCCACACCAAAGCCTACCACTGACCATCGTGGACAAGGACCACCCAAGTCTGCTGGGCCTTGAGTGGTTCAACCCGCTGGGCATCAAGGTGACTGGCATCAATCACGTGAGCAACACTGAGTGGGAAGAGGCTTTGAAGTCTGAGTTTCCAGAGGTCTTCAGTGACGGATTAGGCAAGTACTTGGGGACCCCTATCTCCTTTAACCTAGATCCCAAGGTACAACCAATCCGTTTAAAACCAGAAGGGTCCCATTTGCCTTAAAGGAAAAAAATTGATGCACAATTAGATAAACTAATAGCCCAAGGGGTTTTAGAGCCCACTGACCAGTCCAGATGGGAGACACCCATAGTCACACCAGTCAAGACTGATGGGTCTGTGTAAGAATCTGTGGAGACTACAAGGGGACATTGAACCATGCGCTACAACAGAGCGCATATCCAGTTCCAGTAGTGCATCATTTATTACATTCTCTTGGAGGGCACAGTTTTGCCAAGTTGGACCTGGCACAGGCATATCAACAATTAACAGTTGATGATGCCAACGGCACCCCAAGGAGGCCCTGTCTGTGGGTGCGCAGAATATGTGGACAGACAGAATATCAAGATACAGCAACTCATTATACTTAATTTATTTAATTGTGCCTAGGATGCAGTTATTTTCAGCAGCAGACCATTGTTTGCCACATTTTTAATGAGATATAGAACCACCTTCATAGAACTGAGAAGACTTATTCTGGGATTTTACAGAATCAAAACTTGCACTGCACAAGTTTGGTCGCAAAACAAATCCCAACAATTTTTAAAGAAACTTTAAAGGGTCAAGAAGAAGAAAAAAGTTTTGAGCAGAAAGGCATCATCCATCAAAAAGCCAGCCTGATTATCTGAAGAAAATATCATTGTTAAAATATAAAGGACATAATGGTATCCAAAACTGAGTTTACAAGATAGAAAGCAAACTTCTATTTGTTCTTGCAGGGGGAAAAAATGTCAGTGTGCTCTTTCCTTCTTCCTAGAAAGTGACACCTATGGCAATTTTATTTGTGGTTTTGAAAGGTAAACCCTACAGCAGGGACTGGCAGCATGTATAATATTTTGATAGAATTCTTATATATTTATCAATTATTATTTATGCATAACTAAACTATTTGTTCCATCATTTGTACAAGCTATTCTCAATTTTATTATAAAGTTTATATTACACTTTCATCCTATGATTATATATGTCTATATTATATTTTATATCAATCTATTAAATTTCTATTACAAAATTATGTAGTCTATTACATTACCAAATCTTTTTATCCAACCATTGATAGAACAATAGAATGTTTTATATGACAATATGAGAATCCTTTTTATAAACTGTGAGTGATGACTACGAAAGGATAGCACAAAAAATCTGTAACCAACTGACACTGTATGTATATAAAATGGAAGATGGCTTTTATGTTTTTATGTTTTGTTTGTATGTTTGTCTTAAAAATAAAAACTTTTTTTTCAAAAAAATATTTTGATAGAACTCCTTTGATGAAGTGAAACAGTAATTTCTCTACTTTTCCTAACCAGTTGAAATCAAGACAGCCAATACTACAGGAAGCTGTTCACTTCCTCATGAAAGTCTTACTTAGTTTCTTCATCAAGTTTTCAACAACATTTGAGTGCCAAATGTCACTCTTCTCTTAACCAGAGCCCATAAGCAAGCAGGGGAACCAAATGCATCTGTCACCGAAGTATGACATCCATCTGTTAGAACTCCAGACTTCCCCACCAATTAAAATTTCTCTAAATCCATAAAAAGCATCAAGGCACTACAAATAAGCGTGAGCAGGTTGCAGATGACTACAAGGGATTTTCTGCAGATTAGTGTTATGTGACAAGGTAAAGAAGCTGAAGGTCAGGCAGGATTACAAAGAAACCAGAGCCAGGCAAGGCAATCAAAACAGAGCCAGCAGCCCGTGGAGCATCTGAGGGAAATGTGGATCTGATGGTGCCTTAGGCAGGAGCAGGGAATGGAAAAGCCACACAGAGCAGTGCTGACAAAGCAGAAGGGGAAAAGGGGAGAGCCACAGGCCTTACCTGTACCTCGCAAACCTGCACAAAAGAAAAATGTGGAGAAAAGGGACAACATTAAACGCTTTTAAGCAATATATTTGAAGGAGAATGACCTTCCCTGGAATGGGTTTCTGTACTGTAGGAAATTCTGACTTCTGTATAACATTTAGTGGTGTGAACCAACATGGGATTCAGCTCCCAAACATTTCTTGATTTAAGCAAGCAATGGGTTGAATGAGATGACTGTACTACCTATTCTGTTGGTAAACATTCTGAAGAGCCTGTATTTTGGGAGCAGGGGGTGGAATATCATATCCTTGGGCCTAATAGACCAAGCTAATCTAAAGCAGTACCAGCACACCCAGATTTGGGAATGCATATAGTGTGTTGTCCAATTGTCCAATTAACTGCAGCCCAGGAGCCATGGTGGTGTGATGGTTAGAATGCAGCATTGCAGGCTAACTCAGCTCACTGCCAGGAGTTTGATCCTGACCATCCTTCTGAGGTCAGTAAAATAAAGACCCAGATTGTTGGGGCAATATGAGGACTCTGTAAACCTGTTAGAGAGTGCTGTAAAGCACTATGAAGCGGTATATAAATCTAAGTGCTATTGCTATTCCCCCACATCATCGCTAAGAACAAAAGGAAGATAATTAGTAAAGGATCACTTCCTGGCACAGGAAGTAAAAAGATTTGAAAATTTGACCCATTTAGAGGTAAGGTGGCATCAGGTTGCCAATAATAACAGCAGGAATATAAAAAAGCCTAGAGGCCTCCCACTAATAAATCCTTTTACCACCAGTCTACCTTGCTAATGGCAACCATGACTGGTGCAGTGGCTTTAATAGGGGATTTGATGGCTATTGTCATCTCACTCTCAGCTCTTCAGAGCAAAGTTTTTTAGATGCTTCATTGCCCAAAGTCTACCAGGACTTGAAGGTTGCAGTAGCTTTAACTGGCTCCCTTTGCACTGCTATCACCATCACCAGAAAGGTAAGAGAAGGGGGGTAGTCATGGTAGAAGAACCTCTGCTACAGAGAACCTATTAAACTATTGGTTAAATTTAATCCTTGTGAGATTTAGGATGAGTTCATAATCAACAATATGGTACCACTGACTCAATCAATCAATCAAATAAATTGCCAGGAAAACACCTTGGTTTTACTTCACAAACTCCAAGGCCTTCAAACCTATATTAATAATATTAATTGCTGACAATCGGGCCAGTGTTGAAAGAAGAAGCTGTGTGGAGGGAAGAAAGACACAGAGTGACTTAGTGAAAAAGGTATGTGTACTGCAGTTCCTTGACAAAGCTGAAATCTAATGGGATACAGCTCTTCTGTCCATAAATTTTATTACAACAGGAAAACACTTACCTAGTGAACCTTTTGGGCAAGGCAGTGTAGCTGGCAGGCCAAACTTGGTTTGAGGCCACCATACTCCAGCTTTCAGAGACTTAGGACAAGCATCATAGAGTACTGTGGAATGAAACAGAGAAAGCAAATCAGTTGTGATCCATACAATCCGTACAAGGTCTCTCACAAGGCAGGGATCGGGAGAAACCTCTTTGAAACCAACTTATGTTATATTGAAAAATGTATGGAGACCTTACGATTAAATTTTGGGCCACCTTGGTGGCTCAGGCTGTTAATTGCCTGCACTTAAATTCCAGCTGCCTACAACTGCTGTAGGCTCGAATCCCAAGGTTGACTCAGCCTTCCATCCTCTCGGGGTAAGTAAATTGAGGACCCAAGATTGTTGGGGGCAATTAGCTGACCTTGTAAAAATGCCGCTTAGTAATAAGCAGGCATATACAATGGAAGGAAGGCTATTGCTGAGCACACTGGGTTGCATCCCAAAAATTGTAAGCCGCCCTGAGTCTCCAGAGAAGGGCGGCATATAAATGTAATTTTAAAAAAAAATCCAAATTTATTTGGGAAAGTTTTAGAATAAATTGAATAATGATTAGGATGCAAAAAAGCTGATGTGTTCTACTTTGGAACAATGTATAAAAGCATAAATTTTGTATGTGTATATTTCTTGCAGCTAGAACACATATAGTAAGCGAACCGAAGGATGAAGAAACTTCTAATACAAACGAGTTTTCCAAAAATAAGACTGTTGGGGAAATGGTTAAAAATAGTTATTTTAAAAGAGAGGCATATATTACAAAAAGACTGAATTTTCTGTAATTTGGCCTCAGGCAATGAATATACTGACTGGGCACAGTGTTCTGTGTTATCTTTATTGAAAATACATACATGCTGTCTTTGTTTTAGGAAAGCCAGCCTTCTATTTGAAATCATTCCCATTTTAGAAGTGTGGAACTTGTAGCTTCTAAATGTTGCTGAACTCCATCTCCAGCATCCCTTATCAGGGGTGTGATTCAAAAATCCCAGCAACTGGTTTGCTGCCCAGTTGCTGGGTGGTTGTGGCCATGGTGGGCGTGGCCTATCAAAACTTCTGGGAGGGCTGCTTTTTGCCTTCCCAAGGGTCCATAGGCTTCCCTCGGGCCTCTGGGAGGGCAAAAATGGCCTCCCCCAGGCTCTGGAGGCCCTCTGGAAGCAGGAAACAGGCTCATTTCTGGACTTCTGGAAGGCCCATTTTCCCCCCCGCCCAGAGCCTCCACGTGGACCCTGCACTTATCTGCATTGAAAATGGGCTGCATGGAGAGTCCTGGGAGGGGCAGGGCGTGGTAGGCGGGGCCAGCCAATAGGTTCAAATACCAGTTCGGTGAACCAGATGCAAATTTAACTTCTGGTTCACCCAAACCGGTCCGAACCGGTAGAATCCCATCCCTGTCCCTTATCTTGACTATGCTGGCTGAGACTAACTGGAGTTATAATTGAGCTACTTGTAGAGAGTTATCAGTTTCTAACCTTTGCCCCAGCTGAAGGGCAGACCAGTGCACATTATTAGTCTATTTACTAGTCTAACGAAGAGAAGGACTAGGAGGTGACACATTAGCAATCTTCCCCTTTTGAGGAGCTGTTCTCAGTGAGGAGTCGTCAACCTATCCTGCAAAGTACCTGAGGGGAAGACAAGAAGTAATGCATGTAATGGCTCAGCAAAGAGAGATCCAACCTAGAATTAAGGAGAAATTTCCTGGGAATGAGAACAAAATTAGTGGAAAGGTTTGCCTCCAGAAGTTGTGGGTGCTCCATCACTGGAGTTTTGTAAGAGATTTGTCTGAAATGGTACAGGGTTTCCTGCTTCAGCAGGGGATTGGACTAGAAGACCTCCAAAGTCCCTTCTAATTCTGTTATTCTGTATTTTAAAGATTCTCAAAGAATGGAGAATAGGAGGAGTCTCAAAGTCATTCATCAATACACACACACAGTACTCGCACATCTGAGCAAGTACCTTATTACATTCTTTCTCATTAAAATAAAATACATTGTATTTTAATGTCAGTTGTAGCAGTTGTGTCATATGTACGGCCATAAATGTATTTTTAAATTTTTATTTTTCAAATTTGAGGCCACCTGACTCAGCAACAATTCTGGGCATCTTATAATCCATCTTTTGGGTAATGTGTTTATTTTTTTTCTGACAATGTGAAAATAGTCTTCATCTATATTAATTTATTGGGTTTGGTTTCCAAAAAAATGAAACACTAAAGACAGTACATCAGATATTTTAGACATTGTCTCTCTCTCCCTCTCTACCATCTATCTGTCTATCTATCTATCTATCTATCTATCTATCTATCTATCTATCATCTATCTATCTATCTATCTATCTATCTATCTATCTATCTATCATCTATCCATCCATCCATCCATCTTCAGTGCACACTCACCCCGGCAGCCACTGGGAGTCACCTCTGCAAAAGGATTGTCACAACTGTTGCATTGTCGACCGATCACACCTGGTCGACAGTGACATTGGCCCATTTCCTGATCACAGGACCGTGAGGAAGAGCCAATGGGATAGCAGTCACAAGGCAGGCAGGTGTCGCTCCCTTTAGGGTGGTAATGGAATTCCTATTGGAAGAAGGGAGAGGGGCGGGGAAGGTGGTTAGAGAGCTGGGTCACAGGAGGAGGAGCAGTAGGGGAGAAGGATTGACAAGACTGCAGGCAGGGGGAAAGGGCCAAAACAAGGAGCCTAGTGAAACAGCAGGAGAAATGGGGAGGCCTGGTGGGATAAAAAGAGGGCCATTATTAGGAAACTACTGATAGCCAATCCAACCAGTAAGATTAGGAAGATATAAAAAGCAGCACAGACAGATTCTTCTTACATTACAAAAAAAAAAAGTCAGTCCCTACAATACTTTTCAGATATCATCTGCTATGGCTCTTCCCCATCCATCACTATCTTGAGGCATCAGAATGAAAAGCCATTTCCCTAAGGATTCATTCCCACAGGACACTCAACCACTTTAGACCTCTTTTCTGAGTCCCGCGACAGTGGACTGAGCACAAGGAGTAGTGTGCTGACATGGCAGAAAGACAGGCTGGGAGAAGAAGGAAGAAAGGAAGATGGTACGAGAACCCAGTGAGCAGAGCCCATATGGGTTCCGAAAGCAGAGCAGGAAAGAAACAGAAAGTAGACATCAGGGAAAGATGTAGACCCACCCCAAAAAGCCAGGAATGAATGGAAGGTGAACAAAGAGCCAAGAATGGAGATGAAAGGCAATACTGCAGGTGACGGGCAAGTGATGTTGCATCAGAATCTATTGATGGCAGAGAGTTCCAGAACAGGCATATCTCTCCCCTCACCTTACAATGACATTGCCCGTTGGTTTTATTACAGTCCGGGTCAAATCCCTTGGCCGCATCGCAGTTGCAGGGCCCACATGTTGGATTCCCCCACCAGCCCTTGGGACACTGTTGATCCATCCTGCAGGGAAAAAAGTCAGGTGGATGGATGTTCACATCCAGGCCACTAGTTCATTGTTGCTCTTGCAGCAAGTGGAAATATACTGTACTATGATATGTTGCGATGGGATGTTGGATAAATTTCAAAAAAATTTAATTGTTACGGGCATTGTACTTTGGCAAACTTCTGGAATGCAAGGATGTATGGAAAATTCATCCCTTTTGGTGTTTGTCAGGGAGGAGGGAAGCAATCACAAAAAATGGTCTGTTTAGGCCAGGAGTCCTGAAACAATGCGATTCTATGATCATGTAACATTCGTGTGACACCTCCAACCACATGAATAAAACTAGCGATGGGAGGGGGCTACGATTGGAGAAGAAAGGAACGCAGGTAGTCCTCATTTAGCAACTACAGTTGGCAGCAGCAACTTGGTTGTTAAACAAAGGAGTTGCCAAGTGAAACGGTGTTTATGGTCTTACTTCAGCTTTCATTTGCTTTTTACAGACCTGTGAAGGTTATAAATGTGAAGACTGGTCACATAGTTTAATTTTTCATCACCGTTGTAAAACTGTGAAAGGTTGCTAAACAAACCCCAGCTAAACAAGGATTACCTGTATACTTTTCTAATAACTGAATCTGATATATCAGATAAACCAAGGATAGAGCTTCACAGATGTATAAAATATTGTTTTCATTAAAAATTAACAAAGCAATTAAAATTCCAACCATATTTGAAGAGTGAGCTGGCTTAGTTTTTCATAATTACTAAAATTTGCATTTTTGAGATGCTCCTGTGCCATATCTGTATTTATTTTGGGAATGTATTGTTTTTTATAGAAGCAATTGTAAAAAAAAAGTCATGATTTTACTTTGAGCTTCTTCAGGAAAATTGGGAGCGATTTCTGAAAACGATGCAGCACTGTGTGTGCGAGGACAAAAATATCTGCAATGTCTACTCACATTTGATCCTGACCTCTGTGGGTTGCAACCTACAGTTAACAGAACAAAACTATCTGCCCAATCCAGAATTAATTAGTTGCATCTCTGTGATGTCATAATGCATGATGCAGCTTTTGTGATGTCATAATGAAATTAATTCCTATTAGTTGCATGTTTCTCAGTACTGATAGAATCACTGTGGAACCCACAATCAACGGATGTAACTATTCTTGATTTTTTTATTTCTTGATTTCATTTTTGAATGGTGCAGAAGCAACAGAACACTGGACAAATAATAGCACTAAGCAAGCATTCTTAGGGAAAATGCTTCAGTCTTGCTCAAAGCATTGTTTTTGTTCCCAACATAAAATGCAGACATTTGACAAAGCAGCAAATAACAGCAACCATGTACTCCTTGCTCTGTCTTTGGGTCAACAGAAATTGGGGATATGGTCTATTCAGTGACTGGAAATGGCATGGAGGGCAACTCCAAGGGATGGCTCCCCAGACACAAAATTTCTTTTTCAGTGTATATTCAGCATGAATAAAGACATGTGTCATTGGTATCATTTTTCATTACTATTCCCAGCTTTTTCCCCATCCTTCCATTAAACAAAACAATCACCCAAGAAAGACAAGTATTCTCAAAACAATCACTTAATTTTGCTTGTGACAATTGGGCAAGAAGGCATTGAAGGATGATAAAATGCAGAGACTGGTTTGCCTGTTGCCTTCCTTATAGCCTATCATCGAGTCTTTTATTACCAATTATGCACATTGAAAATACTGGCTACTATCAAATGCAGGAAACTTTTTTTTAAATCAAAAGGTTTATAGAACTTTAAAGTCTTCTTTTCACATGACAATGATTACCATCTTCCTTTATTTAGCTATTTATTTGCTTGATTTATATAGCTGCCCATCTCACTTTTATGCAACTTCTACCTCATGTCACTATATCCAATCTTTACCGCTGGACCTGTTAAGCTGAACACAGACCCCTGACTATGAATAGCTTGAGACTCTTCTGTTTTTGCTATTTTGGGGCACAGCTACAACAGAGCTTTCAATGTGCAAATTTATCATGTCAAGTGTTATCTAAGTCAGGTGTTAGATGAGAAGCAAAAGGATACCCAGAGAGAAAATTTTATGATCAGAGGCTAATTTCCCCATCATTCTGCCCCTAATTGCTAGTGACACAGAGTCCCCAGAGTGGAAAATTCTATCTCAATGTGAGAATAGCATTTCTTAGATCCACAAGAGGCTAAAATCCACAAACTGTCCTTGATCTCACCTGTGCTCACAGTACTGTCCAAAGTGATTTTCTCCGCACTCACAGATATAACCATGGGGAGCACCTGGCTTTCGCTTACACATTGCCTTGTTCTTGCAGGGGTTCAGCTGACAGGCATCCAGGCAACTCCCACCATAATATCCTAGAATAAAATACAGGGAGAGTCACATCTCAGCATTAATGCCTCATATCCCCATATAAAAGGTTTTTAAAGAGGGGCAACATGAACAAAGCCTGGTGGGTTTTTTTAAATTAAAATGGGTCATAACAGGGCATTGTGAAACCTGCATCCATTCTCTTTCCCCTTTCTTTTTCCCAGCCTCAAATTACACTCACAAAAAAAGAAAAAGAAAAAAGCCAAAGGCACAATAGGTATATCATCCAAACCTGTTTAATTTGCATATTTTGGCTTATTTGATCACTGAACTGGATATTCGTTCTAATTTCAGAAAGGCTAGGTGTCATGTAAAAATCTTAGGGAAATGAAATCATTGGGAGATGACCAAATGGAGGGGCATGATTACACATTCAAAACTAAGTGGATATTTCCCTCATGCTGCCTACCCCACCCCTCATCCTTGTTTCTCTGTAATTCCTGGTGGATTTTCCTCAAAAGCCAACATTCTGAAACCATTGTATGTTCCCTGGATGTGAGGGCAATCTGGCTGCGGCATCTGTCACCCATTGATCGTCAGGCTTGATTCGACTGATCTGGCTGGCTAGGCGGGAGTCCCCTCCCTCCCTCCCCACTCCATCCCCCCCAAAGCTGCACTCGGTGGAAGAGGATGAGCATCCCAAATAGAAGGAGTGTACCGATCTTCGGTCAAGGGTCTGTTCACATTTAGAAGAAAATACCATTGTGGAATAATCTCTTTATGTCTACTCTTTTGGATAGAGATCAGAGGTGGTATTCAGCAGGTTCTGAGCAGTTCTGGAGAACCGGTAGCAGAAATTTTGAGTAGTTTGGAGAACCGGCAAATGCCATCTCTGTCTGGAGATTTTACAGGATCCTTCCCCTGCCACACCCACCAAGCCATGTCCACAGAACTGGTAGTAAAAATCTTTAAATCCCACCACTGATAGAGATGGGTGGCTTTTATTGGGGCACAGGGAGAATCTTTGGGAACAGCAACAAAAGGAAAGACAATGTGGTGGGTTCAAAAGTACATGGTACAGAATATACAGAAAAGGACCACAGCATGAAACAAAACGGAACAAGGAAAATGGGGAAATAAAGACCAAAACAAGTTTTGTAGTCTGAGCTGTTTATCTATCTCCTACCTGGCTTGCATACACAGGAGAAGCTTTGCCACTGATCCTGACATATACTGTTGGCAGGACAAGGGTTGGATTCACAAGGGTTGGGCACAGTACATCCTGCCTCTACGTTCACAGTGCTGCCGGGCTTGGGCAGTGCATTTCCCAGGGCTGTGTCACCTAGGTGAATTCCCTGAAACCCAAAGGGGAAAAAAAGGAAAATAAAGCTCAGGTTTGCACCAAATGGTTGGCATTCTAATGGAAATAATTTCAGAACATTGGATTATTTAGGCTAGCATAGCCTACCAAGAATCCTTTCTACTGACTTTTACCTCTCCATTGTAATGTGTGATTTTGTCAACCTCTCCAAGTGGGGGCATCAGTTTGCAAATACCACTGAGTAACTTTTGCAAAATGTGCACGTGGTTTTCTGATTATTCAGAGATCTTAATTATCTTGAAGCAGAAAGGTCTACTGAGATTTATTGCCATTTTCAAAGAAAGGAAGGAAAGAAGGAAGGAAGGAAGAAGAAAAAAGAAAAGAAAAGAAAAGAAAAGAAAAGAAAAGAAAAGAAAAGAAAAAGAAAAGAAAAAGAAAAGAAAAAGAAAAAAGAATCAATGACAATTGTTGCCTTCAGCTTCTGAATGAGTTTTACTTTCCTTTAGGGAATGCTGTTAAACTCTGAATAAAGAGATAGAAAAATGGAGAAACTTTGACATTTGGAAGTTTGCTGGAACTCACCTGGATGCAGCCTTTGAAACCATGATGCACTTTACTAGACTCTAGGATTCCCCCAACATGGAGATGTTTCACCTTCAGGCCTTGAAGCTCATTGCCAATGACCACAGTATCCTTTAGAAAAGAAATACAAGGAATGGGAATGGTGCATGCTGCTCACCACTGTTTACTTGGATCTATCAGTTAACCTTTTAGTTCTCTATCATCCATACTCTGTGAAACTATGGAAACAAAATTTCCTCAAATGCCACCAAGAAAAATGCAGACAAAAACAGGGACATCAGCTTTGATCCCAACTAGATAGACAGAAGGAGAGTTCATTGTGAAACTGAGGGTCCTGAATTTGTCAAAAACACTGTTGGAGGAGGGGAAATATAGAACTACAGGGAAGAATGCAAGCCCTAATCTAAGTAGTTTTTCTCCCAGTGTGGATACTTTTCCCTTCAGCCTCAAAGCTTACCTGGTAGAATCCAAAATCCAGACTGAGGGTGATAATGTAACGTGCCTCATGGCCACTTCGAGCATCTTGTAGATGAAATTGGAGGTCATGCCATACTCCATCATTCAACAGCATTTGATCCAGAAGAATCTTGGCAGTGCGTCCAGGTCCCTTATTCACCATAAAGGAGAGCAGGCCCGACTCCAGCTAAAGATATGGCATAGTTAGCACAGAGCAAATTCTGTTTTATGAGTAAGGCTATGACAGTTCAGGCACATCACATAATTTTTCACAAATGCTCTACAAACAGATGGTGAGTTATTCCAGTTAAGAATAAGTCTTTCTACTCTGACACTAAATAGAACAGTGCCATTAAATATAGTAGGACATTACAAATCTGTGGGTCCCAGTATTCTCTTACAAAAGAGAACTACTGCTGCTATACTTGTTCCAAATCTGATACATCAAAAGAGCTCAGTTTAAAAACAAGCAGATATGATTGCCTCACAGAACATTGGATGCAAGGTTTTATAGGAGCACAGATCCAGAGAAGCTACAATGTAGGTACCTGACAGAGTATGGTGGTGTACTGGCCAGCATTTGCCTGAAGTAACACTCCATTTGCCTGGCGTGTCCGGAATGCTAGGCCCATGTACCAAGGTGTGGAAATCTTAACTTCATTCCTGAAGTCCCAGAAAAGGATGCTGTTGCCATGGAAATGGTGAGGATGATGCATAGCTAGAGAAAAAGACAATAGAAGATGCTGGAATTCAGTGAAGCAGAGAGAAGCTCAGGGTGGGGGAAGCTTGAAGTCCCTACTTTTACTTCAGAGACATTTATATCATAATAATTTCCATGGGGTTGGAAATATAATTTTGCTTAAAATGCCCAGGCTCCCATAGCAGAAACTGAAGAGTATTAAATACAGATGCCCAAGGTTTGTTCAATTTGCATTTTAAAACAACCAACAGATTGGCACATTTCCAATTAACATGCAAACAGATTGGAACACTGTTAACCCCTCAGATTTCACACCTCTGCATTTTGCAATGTAGTTCTTAGCTCAAAACACATACCAAATTGCATATAAAAATGCATATTTTAAGATGAAATATGTTCAGAAATCTTGAGAGAAAATACTTTCAGACTATGTGTTTTGGGAGAAAATACTTTTCTTTAAAATGTATGTGTTTAAATAGTATTTTTTCAAATGGCAAATTACTGTAAGAAATTATATATATATATGTTGCCACCACCAATCTCCTTCACCAGACTCAAACCCAAGCCCACGCCACAGACGAAAGGCAACCACCATCCAGAAACCAGACCATGGCTGCAACACCAGCTGCTACACCCCCCTCCGACCCCCAAACTAAGCAAACTGACACACACTATAAACACATAGCCAGACCTCAAACTCGGAGCCAAACCAAGGCCCGGAATGTCACATCACAGCCTTCCACCCAGGATACTACATCACAGAACTCAGGAGATCACAACACAAAACATCAGGAGGTTGCAACACAGACAATGACCCAGGAGATTACAGCACCACACCCAGGATGTCACAACAATAGAACTCAGAAGGTCATCACACAGCCCATTACCCAGGTCGTTACTACACAAAAGGCTGAGAGACACACAGCCAGCACCTCAGCCACAGAGGGTCTCAGGAAAAAGCCATCCAATCTGCATACATCAACTCCATCAGCCAATCAAGAAGTAACAACACAGCCAACTCTGGAGTTTAAAAGGGAAAAACAGCCACTATCACACACTTCTCCCAGAAGAACGAAGCTGAAGACACCAGCCTGAAGATGACGGATGAGAGTTCGTCGAAACGTTGCCAAGGTATTCTCAATCTTACACGGGACAAGACCCGAATACACCAAGACCTACATACCTTTACCCGTGAAAATCTACGAAAACATACACACACACACACACACACACACACACATATGCTTAGAATTATAGATGTGATAGGCAAGATATGAATGTTTAAATAAATAAAAAGAATAGGTGTATGAAAGAGGTAAGAAATAAACTGATCTGTCCACTCCTTGTAGAGAGGCAGAGTCACAGGGAATATATTTGAAAACCTACAAAAAAGCTTTTAGAACTTTGAACTACACAGTTTCAAACGACTGATTTTCTTTTTTATTCTAGATTTTGTACATGCTTATGAATACTTAAGCAAATCACCACGTGCCTATTTGGTCTATAGGAAAGACCACATAAGTATGCTGAATTGTGCTTTCTTCCAGCTTCAAAATGAAATCCTTTATGAGTGTCTAATGTTATAGCAGGCTGCCAATGCCCAACTGTAAGTCATTGTTGGACTGAGGTGATGGGAAGGTAGAACTTTTTTCTATCCAAACTTCTCACTAGGAGTTCAAAGAATGAGTACAGAGAGGGTAGGAATTCCAACTTTCACAAAACTAACTGGAAATTCAGTAGATAAGGTTTTCTATGTAGATAAACTCTTGATGAAACAAACATGTAGCAATTTATAGAAGACTAAATGTGATCATGAAATATCCCTTGGAACTTCAGAAAATATTCAACAAAGCCATTTCTATTTATGTTTCTTTTTGGCCAATTTCAAGAACACTATTTATTTATTTATTTATTTATTTATTTATTTATTTATTTATTTATTTATTTATTCGACTTATATGCCGCCCCCTCTCCAAAGGACTCAGGGCGGCTTACAATTAAAACAACAATAAATAAATTCATTAAAAGAGTATTAAACAATTAAGCCGAATTAAAGTTTTAGAACCCCTAATTAAAATAACCCCAACCCAAAAGAATCAGCACAGCCCAGATTGTAAAAAGAGCCAAGTTTTCAAATCATGGCGGATATTAGCTATCTTTCTCTGCAAACTAAGTTGTTGGTCACCTGGCCACTTCCTTCCTTTCTTGGGGCCCTATTTTCTAGTTTGTATTCCCATTACAATGTCAAACCATCTTCTCCTATGCTCAATTGTCCATTTAGCTTGCTCTGTATTATAGCAATAACACTTAGACTTATATACTGCTTCACAGTGCTTTCCAGCCCTCTCTATTATACTCACCATGTCTGCAGTCCTTGCCTCCAAAGCCTATGGGACACTCACATATAAAGGAAGACCAGCCCACAATACAGGTGCCACTGTTCTTGCATGGATTTGAATCACAGAAGGAGTGTTTGGCATGACAACCTGCAGACATGACAGAGGAACAGCACAAGTGGATATGCAGAACCAAACAGTAAACATGAAATAATGTCTCTTTTAGCTTTCATTCCCAACTTTTCTAGACTATGAAAATATGCTTTGGAATCTTCAGCTTGATGATAGGCAGAAATAACCCCTGTTATCAGAAATTCCTGCTGTGAAATATTACCTTTCTTTCCAATTGGAAGGATCTAGACCAGGGGTGTCAAACTCACGGCTGGATGCATCATTTGCTGGTCCCACCCCCCATCATTTGCTGGTCCCGATACGTCATGTGACACTGTGAGTTTGACACCCCTGATCTAGACTTAGTTATACTTAGGGTAGACATATTGCAAACAAGCAGCCGAGACATCTAAGGCAGAAACCTAAGGGTTGGGCTGGCCATACATTCCTGACTTGGCATATGAAGTATGTGATTCCCAAGACATTCATAATGGAGATGGAGAAGGTACAACCCACACTAGATGTCTGGATAAGATACAGTGATTTTTTGCCATTTGGTCAACTTTTCTTGTGCCAGAATTCTTAATGTAAGAAGTCAGCTAACACTGCTTTGGTCTAAGATGATGACTTGGGAAATCACAGTTGTTTCTTTATTCCAAGAAATTTTAATCCAGGTATTCATGATACTGGAATGGAAAAAAAGAGAAGATGAGGAAGAGGAAAGATCACATATTAAGGGTGATTAAACAGTTGACCTTACCTATGGAGGTCCCATTGTTTGCGATATAGGAAGCCAAGTCAATGTGTTTACTATCAATGTATAAATCTCTCATACAGCCCACAAACTCTCTGTGCTCCACTGGAAAATTTTCAGGCAGATTGGGGACCCCTCCAAGCAGCAAAGGCCCTGTAAGGTCCAGAGATCTGGAGGAAAAAAAAGACCCGAGAGTAGAATTTGTAACAGTTGCTCTACACACACACACACACACACACACACACACACACACACACCAATGCTACAAAGACATCATAAATCTGTTTTTGCAATGTTGCATTTAAGTCCAAAATGGAAAAATGTGGTCAATCAGCAGTTTTTGTTTTGTTTTGTTTGCTAATACTTATGGAAAGACAGAATCCACATAGCCAAAAACTGAGGTATATGAAGAGGCTACTTTATTGAGTATACACAACCAGCCAGCTGCTTCTGGAGTGCTTATAAGCCAGAGAGGGAGATGTATTCCTCTCCTGCCATTGACAATTGGGTGGCCTAAAAATTGATAATGTTCCAACTTCCATCTGGAGCATGCTAATTCTGACACGGTGATAATGCTGGAATCCTCAGGATAGATAACCCTTGACAGACCTCTTCTTTTATCTGATTCCCCTTATCAAATCATCCACATTAGTGGCTATCATAATGTCTTCTGACAACAAATTCCACAAGTTAATTAAGCAGTGTATGAAGAACTGAAGTTTTCTGTCAAAAAACTTCACTGGATATTCCCAAGCCTTGGCCTTTTGAGAGAGGAAGACCCACTAATATTGAGTCAATACTGGCAAATTGGTAATGTTGGATGAAAGTATTAGAGTATTTTGTTGTAAAATATTTTTTTCTAAACAAGCTTAATGTTTGAGCCCAAGCAAGTCCATTGCACCACCAAGCAGGAAGTTTCAAGATTATCTGCCTCACAGAATAGCATTCCACCCCCCACCCCCCAGGTATGGAAAAGCAATTAAAGACAAGGTCACCAAAACTCAACTACAGTTGCTTTGCAAGCTTCCTTAATTAGGCAAGCGCTGAATAATTGCTTGCAGAGAGCACGCATCATATGAGTAATGATGAAAACATGGCTCATCCTGCAGAAGTTACAGTGCATTATAAACTATATTATCGAGCTTCCTCTTTCCTTTTTCCAGGTCTCAAACGGAGCATGAACTAGAGTGAAGTTGTGAAAAAAAGATGTATGACATCTCTTCCCAGGGTCTTCATGCCACCTGGCAGGCAGGTTGGCATTTGGTGCTCAGGACCCCAGACAGCCCCCGGTTCTCAGGGAGCTGATTGAAGTTTTAGAGATTCAGGTTAATGTCAATGTTTCAATTAACCAACTCCAAACGAATAAACTCCGAGACAAGCAATTCCTCAAAGTTCCATTTTATTTGAGTTGTCATATTGACACATCTGGGAAAACCAGAATCTGAGAGTTCCGGGTTTTCCCTTCCCAAAAGAGAATCAAAGATCCATCCCCCTGCATCCATCAGTCCACCACATGGCCCAATCAAATCTTCGTCCCAACTGGAGACATCCCTCCAGTCACTCCCCTCCGGGTGCAGAGCAACATGCCCTTGACTCTCTGAGAAAGAATGTTGTTGGGTCTAATCTTCTACCTCACTATGAAATCCCCCCTCCCAAATTCCCAAGCACTGAATGTGGCAGCCTTGAAGCTCCGAAGAGAAAAATGGCTTCCAAGGGTGATAATGTAAAGAAAAAAAAAAGGACAGGACAGGGAAATGAACTTAGCACTTTTTTTTTACTTTAGCTGAAAAATACAAAAGACTCACTTTTTGGAACTGGACTGTACTCCCTCTGCTGCGCAGGAATAGTTCCCAATCTCATTTCCAAACTGTAGTGCCAGAGATGTATCACATTTGTCCACTGTTAGGATGGCCACTTTGTCTGTGGAAGGTCCTTGCACTGAACCCAGGGAGTTTATTTTGGGCTGAAATGATAAAGCAAGGCTGAATAGGTCTTTCCTTAATACCCACTGTTACATTTCATCTGGCTTAAGGTACAGTCCACTAACACTATTCTAATTCAGAATTCAGCTACATTATACCTTTCTACTTTAAAAAAAATAACTCTACACTTGGAGAACTAGCATACAAGCACACACCGGTGTTTCTTGATACTTCATTGGACGAGATGTCACCATGTTTGTTTACTCATTCAATAGATACTCAGTGTGGAGTCAAGTTTCCAAAAAATGTAGAAAACTTTATACATGATGGTTGCCATTCTCATGGGAATGAAAAGTCTTTATTCTCTCTTTCTTGCTTTAACACACAAAAATGAAAAAAAAAACACAAAAAGAAAAAGAAAATAGAAACAATAAAACATTCAGGAACTCATTCAGCTTATTTTAAAATAAATCATAAATAAAATAAATCATTAAATCTTGATCACATAAATTAATTAGTATTTGCATTTCATTGGTAAAGAATACACACACACACACACACACACATGCATGCACGCACAAACACACTCACCCCTCATGTATCTGTGAATTTGGGTCGTACTATTTTTTCCAACACTGAATGTACCTTCCTTGTTGTTCCCCAGCCCCTACTTGAAAATCTATAATTTTTTCAGATAGCGATAGAAATGTAAGTATATAACTGAAAATGCATTTACATCTTTAAACTCTGTTGATCATTGGAATGCCATACTAACAGACTTAAAATATTGCACCTAAATAGGGCAACATGAGGACAAGCCCAAGGTGAGATCATTTAATGGTGTGATATCACTACAATGCACTTTCTGTCACTCCCAACCTTGGGGTCAATTGCCCAGTGACAGCAGAACCTAGAGCAGTGAAGGCAAACCTGTGACACACATGTCAAAGGTGACACACCACAACGTTTTGGATGACACATCAGTGTTCACCAACACCCAGCTGTCATTGAAAGCATGTCCCATTCTCACATGGTTTTCACCGGCTACAGAAACCATCCAAGAATGGGGTATACTCTCAGTTGGCTTCTGGATCCAGTGGAAATTATGTGAGAGACTCTGCTGTCATGGGCTTTCAGACCCTCCAAAAATCACACAGGAGCAGGGTGTACTTTCATACAGATTTCAGAGGCTGCAGAGGCCAAAAAAAGGGAGCATTCTCCAAAGCTGCTTGAAGAAGGAAGGCCTTGTTTGATCTGGAGCAGACTCAGGTAGGCTGCAAGGGCCTTCAGCAGAAAGAGAATGTTGTTTGAAAGTAAGCAGCATGTGGCAGATCCTGAGGATTGCTGGGCTGCAAGGGGAAATGTGCCATTCCCCAAGGGAATGCCTTGAGGAATGATGCAAGGCAGATTTCTGGGGTGTCAGCAGTGGCACTAGGGCTGAAGTTGAGGTGCTAGGGCTGCTGGGCTTCTACTTCATGCCCTGCCTTGGAGTTGCTGCCAAGTTCTACTGTTTGGAATAGCCCAGAGGAAAGAAAGACAATTCTCTCTCCTTTGTTCAGGGATGTGTGTGTGTGTATGTGTATGTATGTGAGCTAGCAGAATCAAGCTAGCAGAATCAAGTTGGGCATTTTCCAATTTTTAGATATACCAAGCACAAAAGGTTCACCTGGAATAGATGCAAAAAGTGCCAGTTGGGAAGAAGTTGATGGAGTGATGTGGTTTTCTTCATAGCATTGTGCCATTTGTAATTTATATATTTACCAACTATTTACTATATTTACTTATCTCATTTACATCTCACTGCTTCCTGTGGAAATCTTAATGCCAAAAGGACATACAAGTATTTTTCCATGCTAGCATTGGCTCAAAACCAATTTGACTTATTTTTAATCAATGTTTTTACACCAAATACCTCAGGCTATGCTTGGGAAGGTAGCTCTTATTGACCTAACTTAGGTTCATACATCTGCTAAGTCATAACCATGTTTACATCATTTTGCTTTTGTGTGTTGTGTGGACCCAGCCATGTTCATTTGTACCCAAATGAAAATGTACTCAAATGGATGGTCTTCTCATTATGTCTGACAAAACATAGTTCAGTACAATGTTGAAGGCTAGTTACTTTCTATGTGGCAAAAGAATTTGGGAGGTGTCCTGGGGAAAAAAGAAGACTGAACACATGGAAGACAACTTGTGCTCCAAATGCAACCAAAACACCACCACAAGAAAACCACCACAACACAAAAATGTTTGTGCCTACCTTGTTGTAATAATGAAGTTGCACCGTATGCCATTGACCGTCACTAACCCCTCCTGGTACAGATGGAGAAACAACAGTGCTTGATTCCCCTGCAAGGCAGAGGGATATTAGACCCACAGTAAGTAGATTGGGATGACATTTGTGTCTATAGAGATTCTCAGTCATCCAGGTCATGGTTGTCCCAAAGGTGCTTTTTCAAGAGGCAACTGGACTTTCTGGGTTTTCTTTGAAGATGTTTCACTTCTGTTCCAAGAAGCTTCTTCAGCAAAACCTGAAAGTGCAGTTGCCTCTTGAAAAAACACCTTTGCGACATGACATTTGTGTGTTCTTCATTCTCCACTCATGCCAAGATCAGAATTGCAGCCCACTAAGCTGTTAAAAAAGTAATACTCTTTCCTATGTAGGGCAACCTAACCCTGAAGATGATCCCAAGGAATGTTTTAAGGTGGGATTTAAAAATAAAATAAAATAAAGAAGGCCCTAAACCCATGAAATGAGTTCTTGTATAAATTCCATTCATTTGGCTTTTTGATCAATCCAGCCATTAATGTTTGGCAGGAACATCATCCATCAAAGTTGGGTTATATAATTATTCATATGTCATCACCAATGCTAGCGTAAGTCAACCTTATAGGAATGCTGTGTACACACAGTCAAATACACAAGGAAAAAAAAGGCTGTTGCTTGGATACATAATACTCCTTTAATGTTTTCTGCATTAAAAAGAAAACCTAGAATGCTGTGAAAGAAAGCATATTGATTTTACACTTAGTATCAATATTTATGAGCATTACTCCATCTGGATTCATTAGGGAAAGTAGCAAAACGCCTTCCTTATCAGTGTTGGCTATATTAACCCTGTCCACCAAATTGTCCCCTTTGTAGTGCAAAACAGGAACAGCACCTGGTGTCCCACTTTTCAGCTCTATTCAGCTACTTTTGTATACATAAATGGGTTATGCATGGAATAACCAAGGGCTACTCTCTTTCAGATTGTGTGCTAGTTACCTACAATACTGTTTCCAAAGCCTCCACACCCTTTGAATGAGATTTTAGAGATAATGTAAATTCTTACCTGCTGTTCCTTCCTGCCCCCTCTGTTTTGCATTTAACTGTTTTTGATGTTTGGCAAATAAACATCAAGGTATATTTTTTTCGCTAGCTGAACTTTCATAAGGAAAACTGTAGATCTCCACTTCTTACCTATTCTTTTTCTTATTTGAAAAGGTGAAAACACAGCAAATCTGATCTTTATTTTCTGCAGCTAAGCAAGGGAGAATGCTGCAGTAACAAGACTGCAGCCTGCCTTACTGACGTTTTTAACTCCCTGGAAATGAAAGCCATTTTCGGTAATACAGTAACTATATTTAGGTGGTTTCCATTTTGAATCTCATCTTTAAAGTTGAATAGCCCATCCTATTTCTCTGCATAATCAGACAGAATCTTGTGAATAAAGGATGTGGTTTAGAGTATTATTATGTTGCATGACAGTAAAGGTTTCAAATTGCTGCTCAAAAGAGAACATGGCTTCCAGCATTAGTATTCATTCTGAATCTTTGTAACCTGTAGATTTGATATGCTATGTGGACATATAAGTAGATGAATTCAGAGCTGCCTCTATAGATACAGTATATTATCTTGCCACCTTCCATATTCCCCCCCTTATCATGTCATTCAGACATATATCTTTATGCTGATATAAATATAGTTTAAAAAATTTCTGGGTTATCATTCCAGAATCAGTCATATGACCCAACTAAAGTACAACTGGCATTTTTGTACAGATCATCCATGCAAATTTAATGGGTGCAAACACAGAATATGGTATATTAGCCTACAGACTAATTCTCTGCAACCCTTGCAATTGATTAAAGCGAACATTCATACAAAGATTAGTAACACCTGCAAACTACAAATTTGCATATATAGAGAAGTTTTCTGCAAGTTGAATTATGGACCACATTAGAAGTTGCAGACTGAAGTGCTTATTTTGAAACTAAATACCTGAAGGTTCACCAACCTCCAAAGCTTCAAAATCAGAATACCGACTGCCCATTGTCCACAGCAAATGACTATTTCAAAAAAACAGGAATGTTGAAAGAGTTCCTAGTGCAAAATACAGTATTTTGGTTTTTTGTGTTTGCCCAGCTACTGGTATCTAAATTTTCCTGTGGTTGGAAATGTGACTACCACTTTTAATAAAGGACTATTCTATTTCACAAGGAACTTTATAGGATCCCAAGTGTCTTTATTTGCTGCATTTCAGACAATTCATCAGTAGCGATGGTACTAATTTTGAAAAAAGTGCAGCTTCTATAAGATTCTCAACTTAAAAAGTCTATTTTACAGTAAGTACCATTCTTTCAATATTACAATGGCAGCTGCTTGAAGACATCAGTGAGGAAAGCATGGACCCATCTACCACACCCACCTGTAGAGTACTTCAACTGGACCTGCCCATCAACAATCTCTACAGCCAGAAAGTCGTGTTTTCATTCAGACGTCCATTGTAAATTAAGAGACCACCACGCTCTACAGTGGCAAATCTAGTGATGAAATACAAAAGAGTTAGAATTTTCACATATACAGTACTTGAGCAAACTAGTTAAATTTTTCTGAAATTTTCATACAATTTTTCCTGGTACCATACTCAAGTCAGCTAATGTAATTTGTTATGTATGCAGGTTTGAATGTCATTGGTTTAGTTTGAACTGTTCTTGTAAAATGTCAGAAATGATTGGTTTAAAAAGTGCGGGAAAATCCTGCACTCTGATTGGCTGGCAACTGCGGCTGCTGGCTATAAGTAGCAGCCACAGCCCAGCCAAATCGGGTCTGTTATGAGCTGTAGTCACTAATAAACTCTTCACTGAAGCACTCCGCGTCTGACTCTTCATGCAAACTTAACACTGGCGATGAAGGTGGGATCCTTCCTGAAGAAGACAAGCGGAAAACAAGCTGAGAGAGATGGCTGTGCTGAACACCCCCCAGCCCCGTTCGATCTGACGGCAGAAGACTGGGACTTGTATGCAGATCGTTTCCAAATGTATTTGGAGGAAACGATCTCGCCGACATTTCCGAGAAGCGGAAGAGGGCGGTCTTTCTTACGCACTGCGGTCTGGCAGTTTTCAAGATGGCGAAGGCATTGGCGGAGCTGCAGACCTGAAGGTAATGGACTGGCCCGACTTAGAAAAGCTTTAAGAGCCCATTACGCCCCACAGTATCGTGCCTCATTAAGAACACGAGTTTTACCATCGGGATCAAGGGGAAAGCAAAACGTTAACGACTTCGTGGCAAGTTTAAGAGACATTGGGGTGCATGCGAGTTTAACAACTTGGAAGAGGCCATGCGATCGATTTGTTCTAGGCCTCAAAGACAAGGTGCTTCAGAGCAAATTATTATTAAAACCTAAGATCACGTTGAAGGAAGCCATAGAAGAGGCCTCCTCAGCAGAAGCCACCAAGTCCTCAGCAGCAGCCATGAAGAAAATTAACAAGGCCTCAAGCCATCCTGATGTGGAAAAGTCCACAACAACTCATTGCCAGCAAATAGATTCTGAGTCAGACTGTGGTGAGGTGGAGGAAGGAATTTATAGACTCAGAATGGAGAGTAAAAAGAAAGACCTGGGAAGAAAGAGGCAAGATTTTTACTGCAGAGGTTGTGGGGGAAGCCACCCCCGCACTGAATGCAAGTTTCTTGATACCATCTGCCTCCATTGTGAAAAAAGGGGTCACCTAGCAAGAGTCTGCAAATCATCCAGAACTCCACCCCACAGGAGAAAGTTTCCTGACAAAGAATTCAAGCCTAACAACTTCAGTGAGAAAATGGGGCAACACAGAAGCAAATGGGAAGAATGAAACTCATCAAACAGTCACCATTGGTCATTCTTCACCCTTAAGAAGCAGAAAAGTACATGTGAAGGTAC
Source organism: Naja naja (assembly GCA_009733165.1). NCBI lineage: Eukaryota > Metazoa > Chordata > Lepidosauria > Squamata > Elapidae > Naja > Naja naja. The sequence continues at coordinate 67,639,180 of CM019149.1, forward strand.
TAATTGAAGGAAGGCCTTGCCAAATGGAAGTGGACTCAGGCTCCTATTTATCTATGGTGTCATGGGACACTATTCACAGACTACTCCCAAACATTCAGAAGAAACATTTCCAGAAGCAAGCACTGACTCTTAAAGACTACCAAGGGAACAAGATTCCAGTAGTTGGAACAAGAGAATTCAACGTGAAGTTCAAAGGCCACACCAAACGTTTGCCCCTGACCATCATGGACAAGGATCGCCCAAGCTTGCTGGGACTTGAGTGGTTCAATCCATTAGGCATCGAGGTGACTGGCATCAATCACGTGAGCAACACTGAATGGGAGGAGGCCTTGAAGTCTGAGTTTCCAGAGGTCTTCAGCGGATTGGGCAAGTATATGGGGACCCCTATCACTTTCAACCTAGATCCCAAGGTGCCCCCAATTCGTTTAAAGCCCAGAAGGGTCCCATTTGCCTTAAAGGAAAAAATTGATGCACAATTAGATAAACTAATAGCTCAAGGAGTTTTAGAGCCCACTGACCACTCCAGATGGGAGACACCCATAGTCACACCAGTCAAGACTGATGGGTCAGTAAGAATCTGTGGAGACTATAAGGGGACATTGAACCATGCGCTTCAACAGAGCGCATATCCAGTTCCAGTGGTGCATCATTTATTACATTCACTTGGCAGGGTACAGTCTTTGCCAAATTGGATCTGGCCCAGGCATATCAACAACTAACAGTTGATGATGCCACTGCAGAGGCCCAAACCATTGTGACTCATAGAGGTGCCTTCAAATGTGAAAGGTTACAGTTTGGAGTAAGCGTGGCACCAGGCATCTTCCAAAGCCTTATGGAAAGATGCTCCAAGGACTGCCAGGGTAGTGCCTTACTTTGATGATGTGTTAATCTCTGCTGAAAATGACACTCAGTTACAAGAGAGACTCAGAGAATCCTTACCAGATTCAAGAAAGCGGGGTTAAAAGTCAAGGAAGAAAAATGCACTCTTAGAACTGACAAGGTTGAGTTTTGGGCTACTGATTGACAAGCATGGCATCCACCCTACAGATGCCAAGGTTCAAGCAATCAAAGAAGCCCCTAGACCAAAATGCAAAACAGATTTGCAAGCCTTCCTTGGACTTATTAACTTTTATCACATGTTCCTACCTCAGAAGGCAACCATTGCAGAACCATTACACAGACTACTGGACAAAAAATCTGTTTGGGTTTGGGGCAGGAAGGAACAATCAGCATTTAACAATATTAAAAGACTAATCACGTCTGATGCTGTACTGATACAGTTCTCTGAGAATTTGCCTGTTGTACTGACTTGTGATGCATCCCCTTTTGGAGTGGGGGGGGGTTTGAGCCACAGGCTTCCCAGTGAGGAAGCCCCTATTGCATTTTACTCTTGCACCTTGACCAAAGCAGAGAGGAATTACAGCCAACTGGACAAGGAAGCCTTGGCAATTGTTGCAGCTGTCAAGAAATTCCATGAGTATTTATATGGGAGAACATTTACCATTGTCACAGATCACAAATCTCTGTTAGGCATTGTGGCAGGAGACAAACCTACACCCACTATCCTGTCACCAAGAATGCTGAGGTGGACTGAATTTCTTGCTGCTTATTCATACAAACTCATCCACAAGGCCTGGCAAAGACATTGGGCATGCAGATGCTTGAGTCACTGCCCACTTCCTTCTCACACTGAGGACTTTGAACCTGAGACACACCTTTTTCCTAGAAACTGTTGCCAAGCTTCCAGTACACGCTGCTGAAATTGCCAGAGAGACTGCCAAAGACACTGTATTGGCTCCTGTTATAGGCTGGATTAAGAAAGGTTGGCCTTTCAAGATCTACCTCAACTTGCCCAACCTTTTAAATCCAGGCAAACTGAATTATCTGTATTAAGAGGATGTATTTTGTGGGGTAACAGGGTGGTTATTCCTGCAAAACTGCAAAAGAGGTTTTGGAAATGTTACATGAGGGTCATCCAGGTATTGTCAGGAATGAAGGGATTGGCCAGGAGTTATGTATGGTGGCCAGGTATTGACAAAATGGTTGAAAACTGGGTTGTATCTTGTCCCAACTGTCAGGTAGTCAGGCCTGCCCCACCTATCGCCCCCACACAGGAATGGGAATGTCCTAGGGGCCCATGGTCCAGGATTCACATTGATTTTGCTGGCCTACCAGAGGGCACACCTTTCTTATTATAGTAGATGCATATTCCAAATGGCTAGAGGTCATTCCTATGGCATCCACCACAACTGATGCTGTCATCAAGCAGCTTAAAAAGCTTTTTGTAACCCACGGGTTACCTGGTGTTCTTGTCTCTGATCCTATCTAGCACAACAGGGTATCAGACATGCCCTCACTGCCCCTGGGCACCCTTCGGCTAATGGCCGGGCTGAACGCATGGTACATTTTACCAAGGAAAAGCTTCAGCAATTAGGTCCTGGGGACTTCACTGAGAAAGTTGAAAAACTTCTTAGAGTTCAGCATATCACTCCTGACTCATCAACTAACTTATCCCCAGCAGAGTTGTTGATGGGTAGGAAACTTAGGTCTCCCCTTGACCGCCTTCATCCCACTTACGCACCCAACGCACCACCAGATTCCACTAGCAAAGTTCACACCGTTCAGTGGGTGATTCTGTTTATGCTAAGAACCTTATGGGTGAACCTTCATGGATTCCTGCTGAAATAACTCAAATCACAGGCCCTCATTCTTACAGGGTGCAAACAGAGGATGGAGTCCTCTGGAGCAGGCACATTGATCAGCTTAGATCCAGATTACTTCAGGAACATTGCAATTGTTCCTCTCTAGTTCCCATACCTAATGCCTTTCTAGGGGGAAGGGGAGGAGCATGAGGATAATCAGCAAGCAAGAATGAACCCCATGTGTAACGAGCCATTACGACAGGAACCACCCAAAACCTGTCACAATGCCAAAATCCATCCTTACAAGTGGAAGAGTGCACATAACTACCTGACTTGGGTGCTGACATTGGGTGGAGATGGGTTGGGAGGAGAGACCAGACTGTAACAATCAAACAGGGTCTTCTTTCACTGGAAGCCCTAGTAGGGAAATGTCAACAGACACATTTCCTCTCTCACTGGGTGAGAACATTAAAACTTCTGAACCACGAAGGTCTCAACGTACCTTAAGAGCCCCACCTATTTAAAAATACATTAGATAGGTTGGGGTTTGAGTATGGACTGAACCTAGTGGGGAGGGTGTTATGTATGCAGGTTTGAATGTCATTGGTTTAGTTTGAACTGTTCTTGTAAAATATCAGAAATGATTGGTTTAAAAAGTGCAGGAAAATCCTGCACTCTGATTGGCTGGCAACTGCGGCTGCTGGCTATAAGTAGCAGCCGCAGCCAGCCAAATCGGTCTGTTATGAGCTGTAGTCACTAATAAACTCTTCACTGAAGCACTCCGCGTCTGACTCTTCATGCAAACTTAACATAATTGCCAGTTGGTATTATGACTGCAGAAAGAATTATATTAATATCTAATCATCAATAAAGAGTAGATCTGCATCTTTCCACCCCCACCCGAACTGACAAAATAGAGGCCCAACTAATCACTGTACCATATTTTAAGAAACCTGCCCTTGTTGAATTTCTGCTCGGTTTACATTTGAGCAAGTGAGAGTTGCCAATAATTATAATAATTCTCCTAGTAATTTTTTTAAAAAAAATCTCACACTTGTGAAGATCCTTTGATAGAACTAATACCTTGGGATTCCCTCCCCTCCCCAATATGAAGAGAAAATCTAACTGGAAAGCCAGGCAAATATATAATGGAGTTCAGCAAGATAAAATTCAACTTCATCAATGGCAGATAAAGGCAGTTCTTACAGAGCTGCTTCTTAGCAGAACTTACGAAAGAGAAAGGCTCAGGTGGAACCTCTGGCGCAAACCTCGAAACATGACAAAAGATTTGGGAGGAAAAGAGCGTACAGATACTTCACAGAATGGTTTTTCAAAGCCCCCGGGTGGACATTGACATTGGAAGCCTCCATCGGCAGAGTTGGTGCAAGTCCCTCCATTCCTACACACTCCAGGAACACAACGTCCTGCTCGACTATCCACCTCACAGTTGTCACCTATTGGAAAAGAAGAGAAGAAGAAATGAAATGATCAGAGGGCCGCTGAGACAGAATAAGGCAAAAGCTATAGTAAAAGAAAGAAGTGGGATTCCTGTCATATTTATTTATTTATTTATTTATTTATTTATTTATTTATTTATTTATTTATTCGACTTATATGCCACCCCCTCTCCGAAGGGAATCGGGGCGCTTACAAAGAAAAAACTACACAACAATAAATTAAATAAAACCAGATTAAACAAATAAGCCGAATTAATACTAAAATCCCAGCATTAAAAACTCTAAAACCACCCCACCCCAGGTCACATCTCGGGTTTGATTAAACAACCAGGTCTTCAGGTCACGGAAAGTGCGGAGGTCAGGGGCCAGGGTAGAGCTCCAGGGGAAGTTGATTCCAGAGGTCAGG
>CM019149.1:67654655-67694660 GCA_009733165.1 Naja naja
ATCCAGTTCCAGTGCGGCATCATTTATTACATTCACTCTGGCAGGGGTAAGGTCTGCCAAATTGATCTGGCCCAGGCATATCAACAACTAACAGTTGATGATGCCACTGCAGAGGCCCAAACCATTGTGACTCATAGAGCCTTCAAATGTAAAAGGTTACAGTTTGGAGTAAGCTGGCACCAGGCATCTTCCAAAGCCTTATGGAAAGGATGCTCCAAGGACTGCCAGGGGTAGTGCCTTACTTTGATGATGTGTTAATCTCTGCTGAAAATGACACTCAATTACAAGAGAGACTCAGAGAAGTCCTTACCAGATTCAAGAAAGCGGGTTAAAAGTCAAGGAAGAAAAATGCACTCTTAGAACTGACAAGGTTGAGTTTTGGGCTACATGATTGACAAGCATGGCACCCTACAGATGCCAAGGTTCAAGCAATCAAAGAAGCCCTAGACCAAAATGCAAAACAGATTTGCAAGCCTTCCTGGACTTATTAACTTTATCACATGTTCCTACCTCAGAAGGCAACCATTGCAGAACCATTACACAGACTACTGGACAAAAAATCTGTTTGGGTCTGGGGCAGGAAGGAACAATCAGCATTTAACAATATTAAAAGACTAATCACGTCTGATGCTGTACTGATACAGTTCTCTGAGAATTTGCCTGTTGTACTGACTTGTGATGCATCCCCTTTGGAGTGGGTTTGAGCCACAGGCTTCCCAGGAGGGAAGCCCCATTGCATTTTACTCTGACTTTGACCAAAGCAGAGAGGAATTACAGCCAATTGGACAAGGAAGCATTGGCAATTGTTGCAGCTGTCAAGAAATTCCATGAGTATCTATATGGGAGAACATTTACCATTGTCACAGATCACAAACCTTGTTAGGCATTGTGGCAGGAGACAAAACTACACACCTATCCTGTCACCAAGAATGCTGAGGTGGACTGAATTTCTTGCTGCTTATTCATACAAGCTCATCCACAAGCCTGGCAAAGACATTGGCCATGCTGATGCCTTGAGTCACTGCCCACTTCGCTTCACACTGAGGACTTTGAACCTGAGACACACCTTTTCCTAGAAACTGCTGCCAAGCTTCCAGCACGCTGCTGAAATTGCCAGAGAGACTGCCAAAGACACTTTATTGGCTCTGTTATAGGTGGATTAAGAAAGGTTGGCCTTTTCAAGATCTACCTCACTTGCCCAACCTTTTAAATCCAGGCAAACTGAATTATCTGTATTAAGAGGATGTATTTTGTGGGGTAACAGGGTGGTTATTCCTGCAAAACTGCAAAAGAGGTTTTGGAAATGTTACATGAGGGTCATCCAGGTATTGTAGGATGAAGGGATTGGCCAGGAGTTATGTATGGTGGCCAGGTATTGACAAAATGGTTGAAAACTGGGTTGTATCTTGTCCCAACTGTCAGGTAGTCAGGCCTGCCCCACCTCTCCTCCCCACAGAGGAATGGGAATGTCCTAGGGGCCCATGGTCCAGGATTCACATTGATTTTGCTGGCCCTACCAGAGGGCACACCTTCCTTATTATAGTAGATGCATATTCCAAATGGCTAGAGGTCATTCCTATGGCATCCACCACAACTGATGCTGTCATCAAGCAGCTTAAAAAGCTTTTTGTAACCCACGGGTTACCTGATGTTCTTGTCTCTGATCCTATCTAGCACAACAGGGTATCAGACATGCCCTGACTGCCCCTGGGCACCCTTCGTCTAACGGCCGGGCTGAACGAATGGTACATTTTACCAAGGAAAAGCTTCAGCAATTAGGCCCTGGGGACTTCACTGAGAAAGTTGAAAAACTTCTTAGTGTTCAGCACATCACTCCTAACTCATCAACTAACTTATCCCCAGCAGAGTTGTTGATGGGTAGGAAACTTAGATCTCCCCTTGACCGCCTTCATCCCACTTATGCACCCAACGCACCACCAGATTCCACTAGCAAAGTTCACACATTCAGTGTGGGTGATTCTGCTTATGCTAAGAACCTTATGGGTGAACCTTCATGGATTCCTGCTGAAATAACTCAAATCACAGGCCCTTGTTCTTACAGGGTGCAAACAGAGGATGGAGTCCTCTGGAGCAGGCACATCGATCAGCTTAGATCCAGATTACTTCAGGAACATCGCAATTGTTCCTCTCTAGTTCCATACCTAATGCCTTTTCTGGGGGAAGGGAGGAGCATGAGGATAATCAGCAAGCAAGAATCAACCCCATGTGTAACGAGCCATTACGACAGGAACCATCCCAAAACCTGTCACAATGCCAAAATCCATCCTTACAAGTGGAAGAGTGCACATCACTACCTGACTTGGGTGCTGACATTGGGTTGGAGATGGGTTGGGAGGAGAGACCAGATTGTAACAATCAAACAGGGTCTTCTTTCACTGGAAGCCCTAGTAGGGAAATGTCAACAGACATTTTCTCTCACTGGGTGAGAACATTAAAACTTCTGAACCAGAAGGTCTCAACGCATACGCAAGAGCCCCACCTATTTAAAAGAATACATTAGATAGGTTGGGGTTTGAGTATGGACTGAACCTAGTGGGGAGGGGTGTTATGTATGCAGGTTTGAATGTCATTGGTCTAGTTTGAACTGTTCTTGTAAAATGTCAGAAATGATTGGTTTAAAAAGTGCGGGAAAATCCTGCACTCTGATTGGCTGGCAACTGCGGCTGCTGCCTATAAGTAGCAGCCGCAGCCCAGCCAAATCGGGTCTGTTATGAGCTGTAATCACTAATAAACTCTTCACTGAAGCACTCCGCGTCTGACTCTTCATGCAAACTTAACATAATTGCCAGTTGGTATTATGACTGCAGAAAGAATTATATTAATATCAAATCATCAATAAAGAGTAGATCTGTCATCTTTCCACCCCACCCCAGAACTGACAAAATAGAGCCCAACTAATCACTGTACCATATTTTAAGGAAACCTGCCCTTGTTGAATTTCTGCTCGGTTTACATTTGAGCAAGTGAGAGTTGCCAATAATTATAATAATTCTCCTAGTAATTTTTTTTAAAAAAATCTCACACTTGTGAAGATCCTTTGATAGAACTAATACCTTGGGAATTCCCCTCCCCCTCCCCAATATGAAAGAGAAAATCTAACTGGAAAGCCAGGGCAAATATATAATGGAGTTCAGCAAGATAAAATTCAACTTCATCAATGGCAGATAAAGGCAGTTCTTACAGAGCTGCTTAGCAGAACTTACTTAAAGAGAAAGGCTCAGGTGGAACCTCTGGCAAACCTCAAACATGACAAAAGATTTGGGAGGAAAAGAGCCACAGATACTTCACAGAATGGTTTTTCAAAGCCCGGGTGGACATTGACATTGGAAGCCTCCATCGCAGAGTTGGTAAGTCCTCCATTCCTACATACTCCAGGAACACAACGTCCTGCTCGACTATCCACCTCACAGTTGTCACCTATTGGAAAAGAATAGAAGAAGAAATGAAATGATCAGAGGGCCGCTGAGACAGCAAAAGCTATAGTAAAAGAAAGAAGTGGGATTCCTGTCATATAAGAACATATGAACATCACACAGATACTATGTTATATTCTGCTGTGTTGCATTACGTTATGTTAATATTAAAACCATGCTATGCCATATTTGTATTCCTGGTGGGATCTCAAGACTCTCTTCACTGTCATAAATGGCCCATCATTTGGTTAAATGGCTACATCTCATCTCTGTAAAACTACTGGACCTACTAAGATGGTTGTCTGAAAAGGCTATTAGATCTATAAGGATTCAGATGGCCTAGCAAGGTTTGTGATTAATCCTACCAAGGTTTCTATCAATACCCCAGTTGTTACATGAAATAGGATATTTGCTGAGGTAAATTGATACTATCACTCCCAGGGTCCTCACCAGTCTCCTTTAGAGGACTTGAGGAAATTGAAGTGATAAGACAAGAGTGTAAGTGGACAACAATGTGGTTCAAATTTGATAAGGCAGTGTGAAGCCAATTTGAAATAATAAACTTTGATGAGATCTTCAGAAACATACACACACCCTGATTTCTCTGTGCTTATTGCCCCTGTTTGCAGACTTATTGCCCCTGTTTCCAGCTTGAATCGTTTCAAGTTGGGAGAGAGTTGACTCACATTACTAACCACTTCCTTCCAGAATTTGATCCTCAAAACTCTAATAAATTAGTTGCAATTTATTTTTGTGTAAGTGTGTTTGTTCGCATGAAGTCTGTTCTGGTCAGACCATCCTGGTTGCTGCTAGTGAAGAAAAATGAATTATGGGACTGTCTGGTAACTTTTTTTTTACTTAGTTACACTGGATCAATTTGAGTTTTGACACCCAAGTACATAGCCAAGTTGTTTGGAGGGTATGTTTAACTAGCATTGTTGCACAATGTAGCTTGTAATTTCTAGACAGAAATTGTTAGAAAATCCCTTTGTGAACATCACAAAGACTACTCTGAGCAAAAGAAAGATGTCTTTTTATCTAAAGATCTAAAAATCAGATTAGACTTCCAAAAAAGCCTTTGCCACAACAACTTGCAACACCAAACTGACTTTGCCTTGTAATGAAAGCTAAATAAGGTCAGCCACAGTTAGAATTGGATAGAAAACCACTGATATGTTCCAGAATGGCAGTCTAGACTGTAGAGAAAAAAATACAGAAAAAGTCAATGGCAAATTATGTCCATATTATTGCCCATGTTGCAACATGGATTATACATGCATGTACCCATGGGTTTACCAGCAGGGATGCCTGACTCAAGGAAGTTTGTACTTTGAAAAAGCCTGCAGTGGATCTTAAAAAAGAAAAGCAATTAGAGGTCAATATTCAAACACCCACAATTGGGTAAAATGATTAAAAAAGTGATGGTAATCATGGAGGAAATGTTGCAATTCACGTGGGATTTCACCTGATTGAAGGGCCAAATTTCAGAGTTGACTGCTCTCATAATTGATGTCATGGATATTTTTGTTTGAGGATTGGGTACCAGAGCTTGACACCAGATATGGCAATCAAATATTTCTCCCTGCTCTGCATTTTAAAGTAGATATACTGTAAAAAAGTAATATATACAGTAGTAATATATTTAGTGTAGAAAATTAGGTACTCATATTATGTCAGGCTACAGAACTTTTCCCATTCAATCAACTAGAAGGAACTTCTGAAAACGATCAAAACGTATCAAAAGGAATCCTTTATTGAGATGAGACAATTCATGTTAAAAGCAGTGTCTAAGGTCTCTCAGGCATGCAGAGATAGATAAGGGAGTTTAAAACCCTCCCCTTATCTTGATGTGTATTTAGTAAAACAAAGAGCCAACATGTTAATTCCCCCCCCTTTTTAGAACAATCTTTTCAGAGTTTCCCAGGACACATCTCACTGTGGAATTTTTATGGTCTCTTCATCTCCTGGCTATCTCTCTCAGAGGTGATAGGTTCGCCATCTGGGTTTCATCCTCCATTGTATCATGTGTAGGTTATACAAATTTGAGATAAGGTTAAATATATTCAGGTTACATCAAGCAGGATTTCTTTCTCAGTCTCCCCCCCCCTTTTTTTTCTTCTTCCTCTTTCACTGAAGAAATGACAGATACACGGATCTGACATACATGTGAAGAAATTCTCCAGTTAAGAGCACCGAAAATGGAATCATGATTTCTGTATAAGTTAATCTTGAGTTTTAAATCCTGGGCTTCTTCCTTCTGCTATTTTAACTCAAAAACTATATGCCTACTTGTGTCTGTTCTAACATATTTGGGCCATCAGTCCCTTGTTTACAAAACATCTTTTCTGGTGAATCAGCAAAACTTATTTCACCAGTTTCAGGCTTACACTAATGAAGAAACTGTTTCTCTTTCAGTCTTTCTTGAATTAGTGGTTTTGATACTGGCGTCCTTCTAGATCAGGGGTGTCAAACTGAAGGGCTGTGGGCCAGGTCTGGCCTGCCAGGTGCTTAAATCTGGCCTGTGGGGCCGGTCTGGAAATATCAAAGGACTGGCCCACGGTGCCTTTGCCAGGAAAAATGGGCCATGTGGAGGCCTTCGTGTGACCCATTTTTGGCTGACAGAATGCTGCTGGAGGTTGGGGAGGCTGAAAATGGGCCACGTGTACCCTGTTTTGGCTGGCAAAGTGCTGCAGGACATCTCATCTTCCCATCTCTCTCCCCCACCCCATGGCCCATGGAGGAGAACTACAATGCTGATCCGGCCCTCGAAGAAATCCAGTTTGACATCCCTGTTCTAGATCCTCTCAGAGATCAGGAATTGAAGATAGTGCTTTGCTGTGGTACCATTTACCTCTCTGTGGTAGAGTCCAAATGGTGTGATTTAAGACAGGTCTCCCTCAAAACAGAAGCTATTATATAAGATCCTTCCGATCTACCTTCAACAGTCACATGAAATGGCCGGGAAAACTTGATGAGGTGGTATTGAAAGGTGTAGCATGATACTAAAATCTACCTATGATGATTTTGCCATCATCACTACCATCCTTCATAAATGCAGTTGTGAAAAAGTGATGGAGACAACTGTGATGGAGATAGTTTTAAGTTGTTGGGTAGCCCTAGAAGGTATCCTTTTCCAAGACAGCATGCAATATGACAATCATGCTTGTGACGGTATAAATAGTATGATTTGTTTCTGGCATTGGCAATTGACAGTGATACACCCATTAAAAGTTAAATTGTAGCTGCAATCTACAGACTTACTCTAAAATATGTAGCTTCTGGGCAACTGTACCATATGAAGTGGGGTTGTATGTGGTGGAGCTATAGAACTCCCAGCATTCCTAATCATGGTGGCTAAAGGCAACTCCAATATATCAGGAGGCTGTCAAATTGGGGAAGATAGTTCTTGAATCATTTAGCCCTGCCTATGTTGTCATTTGCCTGAACAGCCACGTGATGGCACTATTTACCATTCAGTATATGTGGGATTTGTAACCATTCACATGGATCATCCTTCTGATGAGCCAAACTCCTCACTAAACACTTCACCAGCATAAGGTGTGTCAGGTAACCTGGGCATATTTCCTTTCAATATGAATCAGAGTGATAGAAATGAGTTTTCTCTTTACAAGCGATAAATTAATTACAATGTACCGACAATGACCTATTTTTGGCCAATGGACAAAGTCAAGAAGGTGGCTTCATTTTGGGAGTTAAAGTTTGATCTGGACAGGAGAAGGAGAAGGAGGAAAAACAGAAGGAGAAGAAAGAAGAGGAGGGGGAGGAGGAGCACAAGAGACTAAGGCTCTTTTACTTTCACTGAGATTTCATTCTTTCGGACAATGTGCTGGAAAGCTTCACTCAGCATAGTACGGGTGAGCTCAGACAACTGCTTCAATCGCTAAAACTGAGAGCTTAGTCTTCTTTAATTAAACTTGCATTTAACTGAATCACACTCATAATTAGAAATAATCTACACAAGATAGCAAAAACCTCAGAACCTGCATGGAAATTTAACACAGATCTAATTCTAATAGGGAGAGGGAAGAATGGCTGCCTGCCGGATTTTATCCTAGAAAGATAATCAGATAGTAAATGCAAAAACTGTTTCTCTTTACCTTCCCGAAGCAGAAGCATTTTGCCCCATTTTACCACCTGTTTTGCCACAGTTGTTATGTAAGTCATTGCAGTTGTTAAGTCAGTAACATGGTTGTTAAGTGGATCTGACTTCCCCATTGACGTTGCTTGCCAGAAGGTCGCAAAAGGTGATCACATGACCCCAGGACATAGCAAGCATCATAAATATAAGTCAGTTGCCAAGCATCTGAATTTTGATCATGTGACCACGGCAATGCTGCAATGGTTGTGTGAAAAACAGTCATAAGTCACCTTTTTCAGTGCCATTGTAACTTCGAACATTCACTAAATGAACTGTTGTAAGTCAAAGGTTATCTGTAGTTATGGAAAGTCTAACCAGAATTTCTTGATTGGTTAATGTGTTTACTAAACGTTAAAAAATACTCTAAGCAAATCTGTTCTGGCTAATACTTGGATTGCAGAGACAGGAATTGTAAGAAGGCAGTTGCAAGTCACTTTCATATTCTTGAGAAGAAAATCACATGGACAAGTCCACTGAATAGGGAAATTAAGCTTGACTTAACAGCAATAGCACTTAGACTTATATATCACTTCACAGTGCTTTACAGCCCTCTCTAAGCAGTTTACAGAGTCAGCCTATTGCCCCCAACAATCTGGGTCCTCATTTTACCCAGCTTGGAAGAATGGAAGGCTGAGTCAACCTTGAACCTGGTGGGATTTGAACTGCCAAATTGCAGGCAGGAAGCAGGCAGCAGAAGTAGCCTGCAGTACTGCATTCTAACCACTGCGCCAGCACGGCTCTTAAGGGGATATTAGAATATGGAAGATGACAAGATGACACGAGATTTTATGTGTTGTAAAGAATCTTCCAGAGCATAGAGGCCCATGTGTTTCCAATTGACAGAATATTCTGAGAAAATTCTCCTTGAGATGTTCAGACAGGACAGGCAGAATCAACTTTGGCAAGGAGGTGCCTAGGAGTAATGACCTTGATATCAATTTTGAAAGAAAAGCAGCAAGGGTAATGGGACCAGTTAATGTCCTGTTGATTAGCTTTTCAGAAGCACTTAGCTGAGAAACTATGATGGGCTAGATGGGCCTTTAATCAAATCATGGAGACTGCTTTTCTCATGCCCTTGTGTTAGATCATTTCTAAGCAACCTGTCCATCACTAGCACCATATAAAGCTGTCAAACTCACGGCCCGTGGGCTGGATGTGTCACGCTCTGGCCACCCCTACGTGTGGTTTAGCAAAGGGGGGGAAAGTCACAAATGTTACTTGACAATGCCGTGACAATGCAAGTTTGATACCCCTGATATAAAGCAACCCAAATACAGTCTCCTAGGACTGTTGGGTCATAAAACACAGCTCTTTCTAATATCTTTAAGAAAGGTGGAACATTGGGTGTAATCACTTTCATTCCTGTTTTGTGCTTTGCTCGCCTACAGCAGCTTGCCTTAGTCAGCATGATCCCACTGAGGATAATGGAAAAGAGCAGGTGATATATGATCCAGAAAGGAACAGGAATTTATATGCTATGATTGCATTGTCTCCTACAGCTCAGCGCATTAAGGATATAGTAACATTTCCAAATTTGCATCCTAAGTTTCCCTGCTGCCCAACGGCAAATCCTTGCTGAAGTGCAGCCAGATCTTATTGCTGGGTTGCTGGTGGGCTCTCCAAGGCTTACGGTGCTGCAGGATTTCAGCTATTATGCTCTTGGGATGGTGTTCAGAGGAGCTCAGGATTTCATGACTGAGACAACCCTGAATTTGTCCCAGATTATCTCAGCTATGTCTACTAGAGATGGCCATTTATTTATTTATTTATTTTTATTTAGTTAGTTAGTTAGTTAGTTAGTTAGTTAGTTAGTCAATTGCTTACAAGATAACAAGTATAAGGATAAACATAGTTGTGAATACATGAAATGAATACATATAAGAAAAATAAAAGAAACAATAGGACAGGGACGGTAGGCACGTTAGTGCGCTTATGCATGCCCCCCTATAGACCTCTTAGGAAATGGGTGAGGTCAATAGTAGACAGTCTAAGGTAAAAGTTTTGGGGGTTTGGGGAAGAAACCACAGAGTCAGGTAGAGTATTCTAGACAATGACCACTCTGTTGCTGAAGTGTATTTCCTGCAATCAAGTTTGGTGCGGTTAAGCCCTAGTAATAAGCAGGCATATATAATAGAATGAAGGCTATTGCTGAGCACATTCGATTGTGCTCCAAAGATTGTAAGCTGCCCTGAGTCTCCGGAGAAGGGCCGCATATAAATGTGAATTAAAAAACAAACCTTGAGTTTGTATCTGTTGTGTGCTCTTGTATTGTTATGGTTGAAGCTGAAGTATTCATTGACCGGAAGGACATTGCAATGTATGATTTTATATACTATACTTAGATCAGACTGATGGCGGCGTAGTTCTAGGTTTTCTAGGTCTAGAATTTCAAGTCTGGTGGCATAAGGTATTCTGCAACGAGTAGAGGAGTGTAGAACTCTCCTTGTGAAATATTTCTGGACTTTCTCAACTGTGTTAATATCAGATGATGTGGGTTCCAGACTGATGAGCTGTATTCGAGTATTGGTCTAGCAAATGTTTTGTATGCCCTAGTTAGTAGTGTGATATTACCAGAGAAAAAGCTACGTAGGATTAGGTTAACAACCTTAATGCCTTTTGGCTATGTAGTTACAGTGGGCTCTAGCACTTAGATCATTAGAGATGAGTATTCCAAGGTCCTTGACAGAGTTTGGATCAACAAGGTCTTGACTATTCAGCTTGTATTTTATTTTCTGATTTTTTTTGCCAATATGTAAGACAGAGCATTTATTTGTTGAGATTTGAAGTTGCCATTTGTTTGACCATTCTGATACAAAGTTGAAGTCTTTTTGAAGGGTAGCAGTATTGTCTGTGGTGTTGAATAGCTTTACATCATCAGTGAAGAGAACGCAGTTGCTCTTAATATGATCACAGAGTTGCTCTTAATATGATCACAGAGATCCCTTGGGGGACACCACTGTTGACAGGTACAGAATTTGATAGGACGCTCCCAAGTTTGACCATTTGTTGTCTGTTTGACAGGAATGCTTCTATCCAGTTATGCAGTTGTCCAGAGATACCATAAGATTTTAGTTTTAGTAGTAGTTTGTTGTGTACCACTGGCTTTACAGAAGTCTATGTAGATTACGTCTATTGCTTTGCCCTTGTTAGATCTAATGTTTACTTTACAGCAGATGGCACGTGATCTAGATACGGGAGGCATTATCACTAATTCCTAACTGTGTTCAGATCATTTTCTAATTATGATGCACATTACTGAAAATTCTGGTCTCTGCAAGGTTGATTTGGCCGTATTTGAACAGTCAGCCCAAACTGCTTGATAGATCCAGATGGCTTTTTTGAAAGTGCTTGGAGATTTTCTCAGCAGCCTGGTAAATTTTTTTTTTTATTTTTATTTTATTTTTATTCATATTTATATGCCGCCCTTCTCTGGAGACTCAGGGTGGCTTACAATTTTTGGAGCGCAACCCAATGCGCTCAGCAATACTTCATTCCATTGTATATGCCTGCTTATTACTAAGCGGCATTTTCCACTCTGCATCTGGAACAAGAAGGTTACCAGGGCACTGGATGTGATTGTTTCTCTCTTGGATGACTGATCCTGAGGTGCAACCTGGGTTTATCAAGGAGTTTCAGTTAAGGAAATAAGTGAAGAGATGATGATGGAAAAAGCAGATTCCTTTCAGTCTGAATTCAGAGCCAGGAATTCAGCTTTCTCCATTTTGTTCTTGATGTCTCAAGTTAGGTCCACAGGGGGCTGTCAGGAAATAACAGGGAAGGAAATACATGAACTCTTCCAGAGGTGGGTATTCAGCAGGTTCTGACCAGTTCTGGAGAACCGGTAGCGGAAATTTTGAGTAGTTCGGAGAATCAGCAAATACCACCCCTGACTGGAGATTTTACAGTATCCTTCCCCTGCCACACCCACCAAGCCATGCCCACAGAACCGGTTGTAAAAAAAATTGAATCCCACCACTGAACTCTTCTCTAAATGTATGACCTGAAAACCTTTTAAGGGTTCATTACTGCTGATTTGGTTATCTCTTCATAAGACCACACAGAGGCAAGATTGCTCCTGTCAGTGGCAACCTCAAACTCCTTTTGACAAGGGAGATACAGTTTGAGAAACTGGTCCCTCTTTTGCTGTTCCTTTCCACCAAGTGTATAATGTTTCCTTGTCTGCACAGTGAATGTGGGAAATAAAATCTCAAATGATGCTTAGTCTGGTCAATGATATCTCAGTAGCTGTCTCTGCAACAAACACCATTGAAATGTGCTTGCTTCTCTAATATTTCTGTCTTCCTTAAGCATTTTTAAAATATATATTTAGAATTAAATAAAATGTAATTTAGAATATAAGTGGGTTTTTTGCATTTTTAATTTAGTCTACTTTGGTTTTTATATATTTTTTAAAAACAAGTTCTATGATTCTTTTGGAAAATATTTTATTACCATGGGTAATTTAGTACAGAGATTTTTGCTTTTCTCCCCCCCCACACTATATAGTTCTTTTTATATTAGGTTTATATTATATATAAAACTCACTTTTTCCTTTATTTTGGTTGTTTAACTTTACATTTACATTTAATGCACAGTCTTTCACATTCATATGAAAAATATGGAAACTGAAGTGTCTTTTAAAAATACATTTACATATAATATAGTATTTGATTTTAGATTTTTTTAAAATTAGAATATGCATTTTTCTAGAGATTTTCTTGGTTTTGCCCTTGAATTTTCCTTTTTTAAAGAATGCCTCCATCAAAACTTGTATGTGATTTCTTGAAAATTTGTAGTTTTGCGGGCATTTTCTTTATATACAGGTGGAACTCAAAAAATTAGAATATCGTGCAAAAGTTCATTTATTTCAGTAATGCAACAAAAGGTGAAACTAATATACAAGATAGACTCATTACATGCAAAGCAAGATAGTTAAGCTGTGATTTGTTATAATTGAGATGATTATGGCTTACAGCTCATGAAAACTCCAAATCCACAATCTCAGAAAATTAGAATATTGTGAAAATGTTCAATATTCTAGGCTCAAAGTGTCCCACTCTAATCAGCTAATTAAGCCATAACACCTGCAAAGGGTTCCTGAGCCTTTAAATGGTCTCTCAGTCTGGTTCAGTAGGAATCACAATCATGGGAAAGACAGCTGACCTGACCGTTGTGCAGAAAACCATCATTGACCCTCCATAAGGAGGGAAAGCCTCAAAAGGTAATTGCAAAAGAAGTTGGATGTTCCCAAAGTGCTGTATCAAAGCACATTAATAGAAAGTTATGTGGAAGGGAAAAGTGTGGAAGAAAAAGGTGCACAAGCAGCAGGGATGACCGCAGCCTGGAGAGGATTGTCAGGAAAAGGCCATTCAAAAGTGTTGGGGACTTTCACAAGGAGTGGACTGAGGCTGGAGTCAGTGCATCAAGAGCCACCACACACAGACGGATCCTGGACATGGGCTTCAAATGTCATCAGAAGCGTCTTACCTGGGCTAGAGAAAAAATAACCTAGTCTGTTGCTCAGTGGTCCAAAGTCCTCTTTTCTGATGAGAGCAACTTTTGCATCTCATTTGGAAACCAGGGACCCAGAGTATGGAGGAAGAATGGAGAGGCACACACTGCAAGATGCTTGAAGTCCAGTGGGAAGTTTCCACAGTCTGTGCTGATTTGGGGAGCCATGTCATCTGCTGGTGTTGGTCCACTGTGCTTCATTAAGGCCAGGGTCAATGCAGCCGTCTACCAGGAGATTTTGGAGCACTTCATGCTTCCTTCCACAGACAACCTTTATGGGGATGCTGACTTCATTTTCCAGCAGGACTTGGCACCTGCCCACACTGCCAAAAGCACCAAAACCTGGTTCAATGATCATAGGATTACTGTGCTTGAATGGCCAGCAAACTCGCCTGACCTGAACCCCATAGAGATTCTATGGGGTATTGCCAAGAGAAAGATGAGAGACATGAGACCAAACAATGCAGAAGAGCTGAAGGCCGCTATTGAAACATCCTGGTCTTCCATAACACCTCAGCAGTGCCACAGGCTGATAGCTTCCATGCCACGCCGCATTGAGGCAGTAATTGCTGCAAAAGGGGCCCAAACCAAGTACTGAGTACATATGCATGCTTATACTTTTCAGAGGTCCGATACTGTTCTATGTACAATCCTTGTTTTATTGATTGTATGTCATATTCTAATTTTCTGAGATTGTGGATTTGGGGTTTTCATGAGCTGTAAGCCATACTCATCACAACTATGACAAATCACAGCTTGAACTATCTTGCTTTGCATGTAATGAGTCTATCTCATATATTAGTTTCACCTTTTAAGTTGCATTACTGAAATAAATGAACTTTTGCATGATATTCTAATTTTTTGAGTTTCACCTGTATGCCTCTTTGCAAACGATTTCCCCTAATGTATGTCTTTTATTATGCAATTTTCTCTTGTGTATATATTTTTGCACTTTCGTTTTGATGGGGAACTACATTATAAAATACATATTTTCAGAAGGGTGAAAATGAATTGTACTGTATTGTACAATATATATATATATATTAGTTCAAAAGTTCAAAAGCAATATATATGCTAGTTCAAAAAGTAAAAATTGTATGACTGTGTTTTAACAGGCAAACCAAATCAATTTTTCTTTCTTGCTGAAAAAGCAAATAGCCATTCAGCATTATATATGTCTCAAAGAAAGGAAGATATATTTTGTCTGGGTGCAAATTATAACATAAAATGCCCTTTACATGGATATTTTTGTATATAGATAAATTTCAGGAAATACATAGTTGCCTAAATCCTCTCATTGTGCTCATTCTTATGGGAAGACAACAAGATAAAGTCACTGAGAAAGGTTGACAGCTGAAATTCAGCTGAAACTTTGCAGCATTTCCCAACCATGATACGTTCCATTTCCATTGTTGAATTGAAATTCTGGATCTTGTCAAAATTTAGAGGAATGACTGCAACAAAAAGTGAGAAAAAGTACTAATAATAAGACGAAGGAAGGGCAGTTTCCTATGGTATTTAAACTATGTAATCCTGCAGTTTGCTTTAGAGTTAAGGAATAATAAATGGAATTAGAAGTTTGGTGCTAGTTGGTGGAAATACGGTAGGAAAGATATGTGATAGAGAAACTTCAGCTCTGCAAAGGACTGTAAACAGAGGACCTCAAGGAATAAGAACCTAAGGGACAGAATAACAGAATTGGAAGGGACCTTGGAGGTCTTCTAGTCCAACCCCCTGCTCAAGCAGGAGACCCTATAATGGATATCAAACTCGTGGCATCGCGTCATCATCACGTGACGTATCATGACTGTTTTTCCCCTTTGCTAAACCAGTAGTGGGTGTGGCTAGCTTGTGAAGCATCTGGCCCATGGACTGCAAGTTTGACAGCCCTGCCCTATAACATTTCAGACAAATGGTTGTCCAATCTCTTCTTAAAAACCTCCAGTGTTAGAGCATTTGCCTTCTGGAGGCAAATCATTCCACTGATTAATTCTTCTAACTGTCAGGAAATATCTCCTTAGTTCTAGGTTGCTTCTCTGTCTTTGACTAATTTCCATCTATTGCTTCTTGCCATGCCTTCAGGTGCTTTGGAAAATAGGTTGACTGCCTTTTCTTTGGGGCAGTTCCTTAGATATTGGAATATATCACCCCTAGGTCTTCTTTTCATTAAGCTAGACATAACCAATAGGCGGTGCCTGGCTCAATAATAGGGGAGTCCTGGTGGACAATCACTTAAATATGAGTCAGCAGTATGCTGTAGTTGCCAAAAAAGCCAACACAGTCCTAGACTGAATGGACAGAGGTGTAGAATCAAGATTACATGAAGTATTAATGCCACTTTATAATGCCTCCGTAAGACCACACTTGAATTTTGCATCCAGTTTTGATTGCCATGATAATAAAAAAGATGTTGAAACTCTGGAAAGAGTATAGAGAAGAGCAACAAAGAAGATTAGGGGCCTGGAGTCTAAAACATATGAAGAATGGTTGCAGGAATTGGTTATGTCTAGCTTAATGAAAAGAAGACCTAGGGGTGATATATTCCAATATCTAAGGAACTGCCGCAAAGAAAAAGTGCTCAACCTATTTTGGTTTTTCTTGCCTAAATGAAGAACTTTGCTTTTTTCACTATTGTATTTCATTTTGTTAGATAGGGCCCAGTGTTCAAGTCTGTCTGTATCTTCTGTATCTTGAGCCTATCTTCTGGGAATATTGACTAGTCTGTATCTTGAGCCTATCTTCTGGAATATTGGCTAGTCTGTATCTTGAGCCTATCTTCTGGAATATTGGCTAGTCTGTATCTTGAGCCTATCTTCTGGAATATTGGCTAGTCTGTATCTTGAGCCTATCTTCTGGAATATTGGCTAGTCTGTATCTTGAGCCTATCTTCTGGAATATTGGCTAGTCTGTATCTTGAGCCTATCTTCTGGAATATTGGCTAGTCTGTATCTTGAGCCTATCTTCTGGAATATTGGCTAGTCCTGTCAACTTGGTGTCTGCAAATTTGATACAATTTCATGATCTATCCCTTCGTCACTCTAAATCATTGATGAAGATGTTGGAGAGTACTGAGCCTAAGGCAGAGTCTTGGGGTACCCCACTGCATACTTCCCTCCATGTAGATGCAGTTCCATTAAGGGAAGACTCTGCAAAGAAATCAAGAGTTAGTGATAGCTGTTGGGCAGGTTAGAGCACGTAGGGGAATTAAAATTATGAACCTCTGTTCAAATGATGTTTCTCCTAAGGAGCAGGGAGATAGAAACAAAATCCAAGAGTTAAAAAGTTTCATGCAATCTGAGAAGGTCTCAACAAACACAATGGACTTTATCAATTGTTAATTGATAAGATACTAGCAGTCTGTGTCATATGTAATCTGCAGGGCCAACTTATTTCTGCTTCCTAGTCACCTCCACCTTTCCCATATCTCCTCAGTGCAGCCACTCCATACAGTGGATGACATGAAATGCAGCTCATGATGGCTGATGCCTTCTCATAAAATTTGTTAGTTGGATAAGGTATTACCAGACTCCCTCTTCTTTCTTGCCCCTATGGACTAATATGGCTCTTCTCCTGTCTAGGATGGTCCATCCTCTTCCATTAAGGGCACAGTTTATGCAGCAGTGGGGGAGGAAGGGGATACTGGCCTAGCAAGCCTCTTCAGCTGAATCAAGTCTGTCGATCAATACAATGACAGATGTAGCAGCCAGATGACTGTCCCTTAAAGAGACTGCTCAGTCTGTTCACGAAAAAAAAGCACGTGTAGGGAAAAGGTTGCTAGTTTCTCAGTTTGGTAAGACTCTCAATGAATTCAGTAGGTCAATAGCTTAATGTTGTTTAGCTCTTTGCCTGCCTGGGCTATACAACTTATTATATACCTGTGTGTTGTTTGTTTTCTACTTGGCTTAAGACGGGCAAATATATGAATGCTTTAAATAAATGCAAACTGTGAAGTTCCTAATTAGAGGCTTGATGGGTTTTTTTCTTATTAGGTTTGCAAAGGTTGAGAGAGAAAAATTGTTCCCTAGAGCCTCTCCCTCCATCTGGAAATTAGATTTGTTTTAAATCAACTGCAAAGAAGTTAGTTTGCAGAGGGTTGTGGGAGCCAGTTTACTGAACCCAGAACAGCAGTATCATACTCTGCAAACAAGCAGGTTGCCCAGTTCTGCTTGGGCCTCTTTGAACTGCAGAGTACATTGCCATAGGAAAATACATAGGTCAAAAGCTACCCAGTTTCTGTGTCAAATGTCACAAATAGTAATTCCCTTACCCAGCCACCCCCAGGAAAAAAGGATGAGAAGTAAAAATTGCTATATGTAAAGCATTTACTAATTAAAGCAGACAACAATTGGGGAAGAGAAAATGGCACTTGGAGTCTGAACTCCAGAACCATCAGATGTTTGCTTTGATAGGCAAACAAGTAGATTAAATATATATCTTGTACTTTCCTCTGCTGCTGCATTAGTTGTTACGTCCCCTACAAACAAAGGACATGGTACCACCAAAAGAGGCAGGTGCACTGTGGAAAGCCTGAAGTACAGTAATCTCATCAGGGTGGTTGGGCAGGCCATTAATGTTTATAGCTCCTACTTCCTTCCCATCGCAGCTTGCCTTTTCACTTCCTTAAATTTGTGCTCTGCTGTCCTTTGCTCTTCTACCAGCACTGGCTATTCCAGGGTGGTCAAACTCCCGGCCTGTGTGCTGGCCACGCCCCTGCCCGGTTTAGTGAAGGGGAAAAAAGTCCTGCTATATCATGTGATGCCGCCATGATGACGTGAGTTTGACACCCCTGGGCTATTCAATAAATCCCAGCTGCTTTGGGTAAGTCTAGAGGAAGGTTGTCACATTTTAAGTGGACTCTCTCCTCCCACTTTTTGTTGTTGTTGTTGTCGAACAGCATGCTAGCCCTCTTGTCTTTGTTCCTCTTGCACCAGTGGAAGAAGATGGGAAAACAAGAAAAATGGAAAGATGACTGAGATGTTTCTCCTCTTCCCTCTGTTAGAAGGATAGGCTACACAAAAGTCAAATTTTGCACCAACCCAGAAAGCTCAAACTGCCCAAGGAGCTGCTGATACAGTCCTACAGAGGAATTATTGAGTCTGTCATCTGCACCTCTATAACTGTCTGGTTTGGTTCTGCAACCCAACAGGACAGACACAGACTTCAGAGGATAATTAGGACTGCAGAAAAAAACAATTACTACCAATCTCCCTTCCATCAAGGACCTGTATACTGCATGAGTCAAAAAGAGGGCTGTGAAAATATTTACAGACCCCTCACATCCCAGACATAAACTGTTTCAACTCCTTCCCTCAAAATGACACTATACAGCACTGCACACCAGAACAACTAGACACAAGAACAGTTTTTTCTCAAACGCCATCACTCTGCTAAACAAATAATTCCCTCAATACTGTCCAACTATTTACAAGTCTGCACTACTATTACTATTAGCCTTCTCATCACTCCTTATCACCCATTCCCTCCCACTTGTGACCGTATGACTGTAATTTTGTTGCTTGTATCCTTACGATCTATATTGACTGTTTCCTAGTATGATTTGATTGCTTATTGAACCCTATGACTATCATTAAGTGTTGTACCTTATGATTCTTGATGAATGTATCTTTTCTTTTATGTACACTGAGAGCATTTGCACCAAGACAAATTCCTTGTGTCCAACCACACTTGGCCAATAAACAATTCTATTCTATCTATCTAAATTCAGAGTAAATTGGCTATGAATGCCGATAATGGCATTTTTATTCTTTCATAAGAAATAAGTCTACAGTGAACAATAAATAAAAAATAAACAAGTTTATGCCAGAACTAAAAAAAACACTATACCTAGAGACTACAGTAAGAGCCTGGCTGTATTGGCCCAAAGATTCAACTAAAGATCAGTCCTCAATGTATGATCACAACTGAGGTGAGAACTTCTGTTGCAAAGCAATGCAGTCGTTAAGGAAATTGCATCCCAATTTTACAACATTTTTTTGCCATAGTCATTAAATGAATCGCTGTGATTATTAAGTGACTTGGGCTTGCCCCATTGAATTTGCCTGTTGGAAGCTTCCTGAGAAGATTGCAAATGGCAACCATGTCACTGCAGGAATGCCTAGTGACATGAGTGGTCATAAATATTAGAAGTGGCCATAAGTCATTTTTTAGCACTCTCATAAATTGGAATATTCATTAAAGGAATGGTTGTAAGTCAATAACTACTGGTAATCCAGTGTTCATTGACATAACAGTGGCCAACCTGGTACATCTGAGAAGTCCCAGGCATAGAGAGGAAGGTAGCTAACTTCCTCCCCAGCAGCTGGTATTTAAGCTCTGTTGGAAGACCTTATATCAACTGTCCATTGATAATATTGCTTTGCTTGAGCTTTGCTGATACTGCAACTTTTCATTCTTTTCATTCCTTATTTCTAGTTGTATTCCTGAAAAAATATCACTCAATCGAGGATTCCACCCCACTACCAGGCAATACCATGTAAAGGATTAACTCAGCAGCAGAAACTAATTATGGGTAGCAGTTGGAATTTATATTGACAATTGGCTAGTACTTTTGCTGTGAAACATGAGACAGGTTGCAAACTGCTGAAGATGCTTTCAAGGGAGACTTAGAAGTATGAATCTTATCCTGCTAACAATAGCATGAATGTTTCTCTTCCTCTGGCACTTTATTTTCACACTTATAATAATGAATTACTCAAGAAAAAATACAGTTGTAAGTTTTTGAGTAAAGGCAACATTGTCTTTTTTTTCCAAGAGTAAAGCTAGTTACTTTTCCAGATCACAATTAAATCCTTGTGTAATTTAATTACCAGCCAACCCTGTTCTACCCACTATAATGATTTGAGATGAAATTAATTTATGAGAACAGAGATTATTGCTTCTTTATTTCTGGCTGGGCAGGGACCACAAGCCAAACCAAACCAAAAATAAACAAAAGGAAATATTTTACTTATATCATTCTGTTCCAATGTTTAAATCTGCAGAGAGTCATATTATAATCCTTGGCTTTTGTGGGATCACTTTCATCAGGCTGCAACATTTGTTTTGCATAATGACAGGAGTGTGTTTAAACAACTGTGTTGGAACCACAATTTGAGCAATGATTGAGTCTACAAGCAGGGATCCTACCAGTTTGATCCAGTTCTATAGAACCAGTAGCTCCGAAGAGCAGCTGACACCGAACTGGTTTGCTGGGATGAGGTTTTGGTCTGTTGTTTGGCCCTCCTGCCTGCCCGGGCTCTAGGCTGTCCTTTAGTGGCTGCATTTTCCTCCTCAGCTGCTTTGCATAGCACAGCTGAGTGCCGCTCATCAGCTGGAGAAGGTAAATTCTTGCTGGAGCCGGTAGCGCGCGCATGTGCAGCGCACATTTGACATGCATGCGCGCGCTCCCTGAACCAGTTGTTATGCCAGTCAGATCCCACCCCAGTCTATAAGAGACTCCAATGGTCAGCAAGGATTGGTTGGGATAGCTTGCAATAACTCCACACACAGCACAACACAGTATATTACGGTTCTTGAAGTTGATGACTTTAGAAGTGTCCTTAAAGACACCTCAATCACTTACTTCTCCACCCCAAAATACCCAGCAGAAGCCAAGTCAGCCCAGTACTTCAATCCCTTTGTTCCCTGTAAAGTTTACCAATATGGCATACAAAACATCAAATTGCCTGGACCAAGAGCCTTGGTGGTGCAGGCTGTTAAATGCCTAGCACTTAAGTTCCAGCTGCCTGCAATTAGTGCCCACCAGGCTCAAGGTTGACTCAGCCTTCCATCCTCTCAGGGTAGGTAAATTGAGGACCCAAGATTATTGGGGGCAATAAGCTGACTTTGTAAAAATGCCGCTTAGTAATAAGCAGGCATATACAATGGAAGGAAGGCTTTTGCTGAGCGTATTGGGTTCTATCCCAAAAATTTTAAGCTGCCCTGAGTCTTTGGAGAAGGGTGGCATATAAATGTAATTTTAAAAAAAAATTATAGCAGCCCCTATATTCATATAAAAATATATAGCAGAAATCTCCAATGGTCACCATATCTGCTGATTTTAAAACGAGAACAATGTTATCTGACAAGATTTGGTATAACTGTGTTCCCCTGAAGCCAAACTGTGTAGGAAGCCACATGAAAAGGATGCAGATTTCACCCAGCTAGGCATTGATCCCAATTAAGGTCCCAATTGGGATTAATCCTTTATCCCAATTTCTCTTGCCATGCTATGTTGGACAGGAATTTTTATTTTATTTAACATGTGGCATCTACAGAGGTCATGCAATGACTGATATATAAATTTAGTTTAAATATTGTGTTGATAGATAGACAGACCGGCAGACAGACAGACAGATAAATAGATAAAGACAGACAGAGAGATATAGCGATATAGTGATATAGAGATAATATTTGTGGACAATACAATATAGGAGATAATATATTAAATTAAGAAAAAATCATAATAAAAACACCATACTATGGAGCCATACAACTGCAATGAGATAGATGTTATAATTCAATATTTGGGGAAGCTAACCATCTAACTGCTTCTTGTATGGCTGTGGTGAGATCATCCAAGGTGCCTTGAAATTTCCTGAGAGAACATTCATGAACTATTGGACAGGAAGAGAAAACTAGTCTAGAAAACAATCTGGAAGGTTTGGCCAAGTTCAAAATAACAGTATTTAGTGAATGTGATGCTTTTCTGAGTAAGACTGTAAAGAGCAGCTATGGGCAATTGCAGACATACTCAATAAGACTTTCTATACATAGAAACAAGCCATCATGGGAAAAAAACAGTCCTCCCTATAACAACCAGTACCTGAAAAACTGTGTAACATGGCTGGTTAACTTACAAATCTATCATGATTGTTGAAAAATTTCTTGACATGAAGAAAGTGGTAGACAACGATGCATACCATGACTGCATCTTTCTCTTCATCAACACATAACTTAATTAGCTTCTGCTTATACATATCTGATACACAGCAAAATCCTTCACTTGCTAATAAATTTCTGGTCCTCTCTTTCCATCAAAGAGGGGTAGAACTAGCTAGTTTCCAAATTAGTTGCTGTAGAATTAGCATTGCTGGGTATACTACGCAATGCGAGCAGAGCCTCTCCTTAAGAGTGGGTGGGAAGTCTCTCACACCCAAATAATGCCATTAAATAGGAAAGCATTTTTTAAAACTTGTAGCCAACAGCCCCACCTCCATTCCCAGAAGAATGAAAGCCTGACCTGTGAAGTGCTGGCGGCAGATGCAGGTGTAACCTCCTTCCTTGCGGGTGCAGATTCCGCCATTGAGGCAAGGGTTGGAATAGCAGAGGTTAATCTCCATTTCACAGTAATCGCCAGTGAAGCCTTGAGGGCAGCGGCAGCGCAAGCCTGTGATAGGGTGGATGGGTCGGAAGAGGGTGGACAGGGAGGCGATGAAAGGAGACGAGCTGTCGAACCTGAGCACCGAGATGCACTTCATGTAGTTTTGGCAGGGTTCACGAAGGCAAACGTTGTCATCGAAGGGCAATACTTCCAGCATGGAGACTGAGGTGAGGGTCATGCGTTTCATGTACAGCTGTTCCTGAAGCTCTTCTGAACTAAAAAAGTGGCCACTCCGGGGCGACATTGCCGAGAAACTGACGTTCAGCACTTGTCCTCCGACGTCTGTGTCATTCTGGATGTTGAAGATGAAGACATCCTCCTTGGGTGTGGCCAGCACAGTAGCCACACCCTCTAGGAAGTTGGCGAGAAGAGGTGACAAGAAACGCTCCTCCCACATGTTCTCTAGGCGCACTGTGATACTGTTTGCCAACATGTCTTCGGTGATGACAATGACACGCAAGACACACTGGGCTGTCACACTGTGGATCCCATCTGCAAAATGGAGAAGAGAGGGGATTAAAAATAGTGTCAAATCATAAAACATTCCTACACCTGTTTTAGTAGCTGCCATTAAAAAAGGGGGGAGGAAGGAAATCTGGAAGAGCAGTGCAGCAGTTTGAAATCGAAAATACATTCCAACTCTTATCTTTAAAAGATTGTAACTAAAATACCAGACCTTTTGTCTGCAAATATATTTAATTGGAGAATGTGAATGATGACACACAGCCCGTGAATGTGCACAATTGGAGAATCTGGTTTATGAGACACCCGGGGGGGAGGGAACAGGGTCACAGGTGACTGTAAATTACATATGCCAGAGTTGGCTTCATACAGGGCAGTGCCAGTATGTCGCCTCTAATAAATCCTTTGAAGTGTTTTGAAGTTTGGCTTGAGAATCATGATTTAATTAGGGCAATTGCTGGAATCTTGACCAATAAGTGTTCTCAAAAATATTCCTCAACTTACAACAGTTCACTTAGTGACCATTCAAACTTACAACGGCATTGAAATGACAATTTTTCACAATTATGACTGTTGTAACATCCCCATAGTCATGTGATTTGAATGTTTGACAACGGACTTACATTTGTGATGGTTGCAATGCCCTGGGGTCATGTAATCAATTTTTGCAACCTTCTGACAAGCAAAGTCAATGGGGAAACCAGATTCACTTAATGATTGTGTTGCTAATGTAACAACTGCAGGGATTCACTTAACAAATGTGGCAAAAAAAGTTGTAAAATGGGGCAAAACTCGCATAACAAATTTCTCACTTAGCAACAAATGTGGGGCTCAATTGTGATTGTAAGTTGAGGACTACCTGTAGTACAATTTAGCATACAAAAACATGAAACTGTCATTTGTCACACGACCCACTGAAACGTTTGTGTTAGTTTTCATATGGTGAAACCAATCATATGATGGGGGAAAAAATATTACACTAACTGCAAGGTAGCACCCTCCAGAGTGTGGAACATTACGCAAACTCAACCATCTCAATTATTGGTAGTTTTCTGAATGGTGATTATTGGAACTGTAAATGACTCATCAGGGGAGCTACCAGGTAGGAGAAGGCTGGCATATGCCCGCCTAGACAAGTCCAGCCTATACATGTGATGATATGGACTTTATGGATAAAATGGTCAGGCTTTATAGTGTTGCAAAGTTGCAGCCCTATAATAATTTAAATGTGACCTAAAATTAAGATTAAGACTGAGCTGAAATTGTTGTATAAAATTTCTTTAAAATAGGATCCCCACTAGTGACCTTCTGAAGTCATTGGGCATTGTGCTAATATAGCAATAATGAAAGTAGGTTTTATATCATCACAATAATGGTTGGGTGATGCTAAAAAAATGCTATAGCATCTAATGGCAAAATGGCCTATGTATAGAAAAACTGGTCAAAGAGACACAATTCTGGTATATGTAAAATACCACTACATCTTAAGTTCTCTGATTAGAAGGATCACAGAGAGGAAATATATTACAGAAAATGCTTCATCCACTCAAAGGATAAAATCATGACACAGAATGCATTTTTCTAGATAACACTTTGTATGGATTGGCTCTTCTAACTTTCAGGGTCCAGTATTATGTCCGCTATAAATTGTTAGTGTTCAAACCCCTTTATGGTGCTGACATTGCAACCCTATCATCATTTAACAGCCTGAGCTTGGTGGCTCAGGCTGTTAAATGCCTGCATTTAAGTTCCAGCTACCTACAATTAGTGCAGGCTCGAATCCCACCAGGCTCAAGGTTGAATCAGCCTTCCATCCTCTCAGGGTAGGTAAATTGAGGACCCAAGATTGTTGGGGGCAATAAGCTGACTTTGTAAAAATGCTGCTTAGTAATAAGCAGGCATATACAATGGAATGAAGGCTATTGCTGAGCACACTGGGTTGTATCCCAAAAATTGTAAGCCGCCCTGAGTCTTCGGAGAAGGGCAGCATATAAATGTAATTTTAAAAAAAATGGGGAGCTGTTTCTTAGGATGTGCCCCCACATCAAAATCTACAATTACCAGACCAATGAATTGTTCACTTTATGTAAGATAAGCTATTTTCATTGATTTTTCCTGCCCACCCATGGACAGGAACATTGGTTCCAAGGATCTACTTTTCTTCCAAAATATAACTCAATGACAGTCTAGCATATAAGAGAACAGAACAGAAACAGTGAATTCCCAGACATAGTCTGAAGCAAAGAGCATTGACATGGAGGATGGACAAGAGAAAAGAGTGTAAATTATTAGCAATTAATTTTATGGTTACCATACTGTCAACTCAAAATAAACTGACCATGGCTTGCTGGTCAGCCACCAAGGGCAAATTCTACAAATATACAGTTACAAAAGTTTGTGATCCTTCAAGTAATTTAAATCATAAGACATTTTTCATCTATACATTTTTCATGGCAGGGATATATTTCATTGACTCTCAGGCAAAGGGCTGGGGAAATTTACAGCACTACAGAAATGTTTTACAACAACCCTACAGGAATTTGCCATTCACTACTGAACTGAGTGCTCCATCTTAGACATAGTAACTTGTATGCAGTTTGTCATTTGTCTTGTATAGAGAATGCTTCTTTTCCTAATCACATTTTCTTGCCTAAGGATTGCTGGTTGGAAACTATACTTAGGGAGGGGGACATAGAATGTGCCAGGAGAGGAGAAGCATAGATGTGCTATTTACTTCAGCAAAGGCATTCCTAGATTTATAAATTAATGTGAACTTTGGATACATTAATTTAAAAGTCATATATTGATTACATTTCAGACTAATATAAAATGCAAATAATCCGCCAAATGGTTTAGTTCAGCAATCTCCAAATTAAGAGCCTATGTGATATAGTAGTAAAGATAGCTAATGTATTAAATTAGGATCAAAGGAATGCATTTTCAATAACTGGTAGATAACATTATCTCTGGTAATTAGTCATGGTAGGTAATTACCCATATAACCAATTAGTCACTCGAGATGTATGTTTTGAAAAATTCATGAACCTCACGCAACCATTTTTGACAATCCGTCTTTAGTTTTATTATTTTCCTGAATGTATATCGATGCAAATTGATTCCCATGGCTAACCACTAGGTTTGTTGTCAAAATTAAAAAATGGAAAAACTAAAGTATATTTTTCTTTGAATCAAAAGTACCGTGGAAAATTGCTTCAGCCAAAAGATAAACAAAACAGCAAGAGCTTAAACATTTGATTAAAGATCGTTTTATTTCACTATGTTTTCTGCCAGATTAACTTTGGGTAAAAATATTTAATAGAGATGTTCAAAACATTTGCAGGTTTTCCATAAAAGTACACCTGTTTGTATATGTAGGCATCTGTGTATGCAGGTGCACACCCACCCACACATATCCATATTGATATCTATTTTGAAATGAATATATTGTTGTACATAAGCTCCACACAGTGACATTTCATTTGCTTAGCAAGTAAACAAATGAACAGGAATAAGAATAGCAAGCTGTGGATGCACAGTGAATGTGTGCATTGTAGATTGCTTTTTTGCCATTTAGGGGGCCTTTACTAGCCCTGCATCTTCAGGGCTATCTTCTGCAAGAAAGACCATGGACCAAATAGGTCCTGCCATCTAGCCTGTGCAGTTCAGAGAACCCCCAAATTGCACTCCTGGCTGGACCTGCCTACCCCTCCCCTCCCCTCCCAGGAATCCCCAGGCAGCCCGTTTTGGGTGCAGGTAAGTGCAGGGCGTGCATGAAGGCTCAGGGAGACTGAAGAAAAACAGGAACGGGTCAGTTTCCGGCTTCCAGGCAGCCTCTGGAGCCAGGAGATGCTGTTTTCTC
Source organism: Naja naja (assembly GCA_009733165.1). Taxonomy (NCBI): domain Eukaryota; kingdom Metazoa; phylum Chordata; class Lepidosauria; order Squamata; family Elapidae; genus Naja; species Naja naja. The sequence continues at coordinate 67,681,463 of CM019149.1, forward strand.
CCTCCTGGAGGCTCAAGGAAAGCCTCCAGAGACCGGGGAGGGCAAAAACGCTCCCCTGCAATGTGCTGCAGGAGGCCGACTAGATCATGCCCATCATGGCCATGCCCACCCAGCAACCAGGCAGAGAACCCTTTGCTCAAATTTTTGAACCCCACCCCTGGTATATTCAGCAGGGCCATCAACACGAGTATTTAGGAGCTCACCTGAGGTGTGAGCCCTGGACCATCTCTGGGGGTGTCATTGGGTAGAGCTGGAAAAAGCCCCCTTCCTAAAACTTCTGCAGAGCTTAGTGCTGGCCCCAAACATGTCATTGCCTGAGATGAAGAAACAAGCTGGACCCCTCCCTTAACTTTTGGCAATGGAGTCATTTTTTTCAATGGTGGTGATGGAACCACAGCTTTCACTTCTCTGAAAAATGATTGGCTAGGTAGGCAGTGCAAATCATGTCAGATGGAACTGTCAGCTGTCTTCACCCATACCTTGCTTCTCTCTACCTGCGTCTATTGCTAAAGTAGGGCAAATAAAAAGATAAGGCTAAATGTCTATGGAGTTTCTCAGTCATCCACGTCATGGCTGTCCCAAAGATGCTTTTTCAAGAGGCAACTGGACTTTCTGTTTTGTCTTTGAAGACGTTTCACTTCTTATCCAAGAAGCCTCTTCAGCTCACAGCTACCTAATTCTTCAGAGCTGAAGAAGCTTCTTGGATGAGAAGCGAAACAACTTCGAAGAAAAACCAGAAAGTCCAGCTGCCTCTTGAAAAAGCACCTTTGGGAAAAAGATAAGTCTAGTTCGTGGAGCTGCCTTAGACCAGACAAAAGGCTGGTAGTATAACTAGAACATTGGTTTTACTTTGTCTGAAACAACTTCTGAAGTTCTTCCCTTTGAGTGGCTATGTGCATGGATGCATCCTGTCACTCTGTGAGCACGTGACTCTTTCTTTGCTGGGTCCCTCTCTCAAAGTGTTCTTTTTATGCCCATAACAATACCTGACATCAGGCATTGTTTGTGGGAAATAGGATGTGTGGGGTAGTAGTCCAGCCCCAGTGATGAAACAGTCCCTCTCTGGGAAAGAGGTCTCAGAAGAGAAGATATCCAGTTATTGTGCTCCAGGCCACATACATTTACCTTCTTTATACTGTAATTTAGACATATTTCTTTATTTTTTCCCCTCCAGCTGAGAAATGGAAGAATGGACTTGTAGCTATTTATAATCAAAATATGGGTTCTTTTCAGCAGTTTGGAATATTCAACCACTGCATTAAGAGGGCTCTGTAATCCTATATACTAACAGCAAACTTAAATGTCTTGAGTTGTGATCTTAATGTAGCTAAAATGATGGTGTACATGCACAAGAGGGAGACATCTACAGGATTAAAATAATGTGGAAGGGAGGGAGGGAGATAAGAAAGTAAGAGGGGAGAAAGGAAAGAAGGGAGAAGTAAGTCTAAAAGCAAAGAGAGAAATTCATTGAAGATCTGATCTATCAGATCTTGATTAACATTGAAAGGGAGGGAAGGGGGGAGGGAGAAATGGAGAGGCCAGAATCTGCTCTCTTTAAATAGACCCAAATAGGAGAAAGCCTTGCTTCAAGAGAATGCAGACTTTGAAGGCCAACATATACAGGTAGCCCGCAACTGCCCCTGGAGCTACGATTGGCCCCCGACCTCTGCTCCTTCCGCCGCAGCCTAAAGACATGGTTATTCAAACAAGCCGGCCTGGACTGGGGGCTGGGGTCATAGCTTTTAAATGTTATGACTTTGTGTTTTAGATGATTTGTTTGGTTGAACTGGGTTTAATAATTTTTTAAATGATCTTAACTTTTGTATTGTGTGTTTTTATGATGTGAGCCGCCCTGAGTCCCTAGGGAGATAGGGCAGCATACAAGACCAAATAAACAAACAAACAAACAAACAAACATACAGCTATTCATTTAATGTCATTTAATGTCATTTAATGGCACTGAAAAAAGTGACTTATGACCATTTTTCACATTTACGACTGTTGCAGCATTCCCAAGCATTCACACTATCAGAATTTAGACACTTGTCATCTGGCTCATATTTATGATGTTGGTAATGGCCCAGGGACACGTGATCTCCTTTGTGACCTTCTGACAAGCAAAGTCAATGGGAAAGCCAGATTCTCTTTACAAAAGTGTTACTAACTTAACAACTGCTGTGATTCACTTAACAACTGTGGCAGGAAAGGTCATAAAATGGGGGCCAAACTCACATAGCAACTCTCTTGCTTAGCAACAGAATGTGGGTCTCAATTGTGGTCATAAGTCCAGGACTTACTTGTATATCTTCCTGTACATTATAATCATCACCTCGACTAATGGTTATAATTGAGCCTGGAATTACAGTCATAAGTCATTCTGGTCATTAAGTGGGTCATCATATGAGTGTGACCGATTTTACGACCTTTTTTTCAACAGGTACTAAGCAAACGTGGCATGTGGTAAGCATATGTGGTGGTTGTCAGGTGAACATCATTGTCATTAAGCAAACCACTATCCACAATGGTTTTTTTTTTGCCAGAAACTGGAAGTAAATGCTGGTTTCTGACAAAAAAATTGTTGTAAATTGATGTCACATGGCCACAGGATGCTGCAAACAGCCCTAAATGCAATCTGGCTGTGGAGCACCCTAATTGGGATTATGCGACTATGGGGTGGGGGAGCCATTGGAACTTCAAATTTGGCTTGTAAGTACCTTTTTTTTATTCATTGTAACTTTGAATGTTCACTAAGTGACTGGTCTTAGGTCAAGGATTACCTGTAGTTGTAAACTGGATAGGCTTTAACCACCTTCAGTATAAGGAAATCTCAGTTTGGCTAATGATATTTAAGGGGTGTTAGTCTGCCATAAAAATTCTCATTAATTTATCTATCTATAAAATATCTAATGGGGATTAACAGTGGAATCCCTCTTAAAATATACATTAATCTTGCTGTAATACTCATTTTAATAACATTAATCTTACCCCAGAGACTTAATAGAAATTTCAATCATCGAGTTGTTTCTAGTGAAATTGCATCTACACACTTAACTCATTTAATTCAAGATATTGTGATATATTTCAGGAAAGATATAAAGCCAAGTATTTTACAGAGTCGGTCCAAATTGTGAATCCTAACCTCTTGCAGTAAGGGGTAGTAGACTGAAAATAAAGCACTTCATTAGAATTTCATAAAAGTAAGGAATTAAGGCAGCAATGAAAATAAATTCAAGGCAGGCAACTGGGGAAAATGACCAACAAGACAAATGTGATTTTTATGCACACATTCTGAAGCAAATGAGATTCTCAATAATTGTAACAAATGAAGAATCAGAACAACAAACAAACTTGCATCTCTATAAACTGTGATTGATAAACTGCAAAAAAGCAGCATGAAATTTTAAAGCATTTCTCCTAATTCCTAAAAAATGGCAATAACTCAAGTCAACCTTATATTAACTGGCCTGGTTCTCACTCTGAGCAAGGCATAACTAACAATCCTTCCTTTGCAGGTAGGGTTTTATAGGTCTGGGGCAGAGTGGACATGCCTAAATAAATAATTAAATAAGACAGGCAACAAAGTGGTCTGTCATCCATAGATACTTAGCTATCTTCCCTATGATGAGATTTGCTGTATTTTAACTTGTCATATTATTATGCATGCTGTACACATAGTAATTATTTCCTGCTTTACAAAGGGAAATTTGTTTCATTGTTTAGTTATGGATTCCCTCTGTTTTGGTGAAGAATATATGGCCATCTGAGAAAAATCATTTGAGAGAATGAATTGATAGGAACAACAGAATCTAAGGGTTTTGCATCTGGCACTCTTCCCTTGATTATAGTAGTCTCTGAATATCAAACAGAACATTCTCTGCACTACACAGATGGAAAAGGCCCAAAGAAAATTTGTAAGTTTAATAAACATTTATGTTGAAATTAGCATAAGAATGAATCATCAAAATGTTTTTTATATATCTAAATAGCAATAGCACTTAGACTTATATACCACTTCACAGTGCTTTACAGCCCTCTCTAAGCAGTTTACAGAGTTAGCCTATTGCCCCCAACAATCTGGGTCTTCATTTTACCCAAAGAATGGAAGGCTGAGTCAACCTTTGAACCTGGTGAGATTCAATCTGCCAAATTGCAGGCAGATGGAAGTCAGCAGAAGTAGCCTGCAGAACTGCATTCTAACCACTGTGCCATCCTGGCTCAGTATATAAATCCTTCTAAAGCAGCGGTCCCCAACCCTTCCAGCTTGGTGGCCCAGCCCAGCTCATGTGAGTGGCAGGCGCAGGCATGCACACAGCTCCCTTTGTGTGAGTGGTGTGTGTGAGCACCCTCCATTCACATGAATGGAGCTTCATGCATGAGTGGAGGGTTCTTGCACTCACGTGCAAAGCTCCACTCGTGCGAGTGACAGGGTGCTCGCACACAAAATTCCATGTGTGTGAATGGAACTTCATGCATGAGCATAAGTGCCCTCCACTCACATGGAGCTTCATGTGCTTGACCATCTCTCCCAATGCTCAGTTTCAAATAGGCCATGGCCAGTAGTGGGTTGTGGCCCTGGGATTGGGTCTGTTTTAAAGCATATTGTTTTCAATCTACTTTTGCCTCTATTGACCTCCTCTTTTCTGTCACCTTCCCTATTCTGAATTTTAATTCATAAGATCTTAGGCAAGAATTTACAATCTTATTCTATATTATACATTAAGGGCTAAATGAGCAACCATGAATGAAGTGAATCTGTTTCAACATGCTCTTGTTTCAACATGCAACACTGACATGCTCAATGTGTAGAACATTGACCAGAGCCAATATGGACTAGTTTTTAGATGTTGGTCTAAGCCCCAGGGAACTCAGGTTCAAAATCCTTCAACCAGAAGCTCATTGGTGACTTTGAGCTAGTCATTTTCCCTCAGCCTAACTTATCTTTTAGGATAGTTGTGGTAAGTAAACATTGGAGGAGGGAATGTTAAATATGCCACCTGAAACTCCTGGGCAAAAAGTGAGATATGAATCCAACAAGCAAATAAATAAATGATTGTGATTAATAATCAAATGGGTGTGGAAAATATGAATGATAGGTATTGTCCACATCCTTTTTACAGACAATGCTTCTGTGTAGATTTGATTGTAATAAAGCGAGGTGGGTGGCGAGGCTTCAAGTCCGTGCAGTTTTCTTGTCAACAATTTCAAAATATTTTTTTTCTTAAGGCTGAAAGAGAGTCACCCAGATAGCTTCATGCTGAAAGTGGGACTAGAATTTTTGGTCTCCCAGCTTCAAGCTTAGGACTTTCAACCACAACGCTAAACTGGCTCTCAGTAAAAAGTACATACTTAAAAAGTATGTAAGCTTCAAGCAAAGTATATTTAAAAGTCTGGAAAAGGTTCGAACTAGACACTGGAAATTAATATTTCTTTAGGAAATCATGTGCCTTAGCTATGTTCTCCTTGTGTTTTAGAGATGAAACTTAGCAATGAAATGTGGCTTAAGATGAAGTCATGGGTTCTGCCACCTAGCTTTGTTTTCTCAATAAATTTGTGGGTGGAAAAACTCCAGGACTATAAGAGTAGAAGGAGGAATATATTCAGGCCAGCACAGGTTTCCTTTAGTTTTCCAGGCTGACCTTGTCTGAGCTCAGATGGTAATCACGGTTAAGCTTAGTTAGTGCTTGGATAAATGACCTCCAGGGAACACTACAGCTAGGGAGAAACTAAAGCAAAAACTTCTGCACTAGTTCTGAGAAAACTGCACAGACATATTCATAAAATCTCCAAAAGAAAAAGACCAAATGTGGAGGAATCTTTACCTCAAATATGGGAGCTGCAGAATGGCAAGGAATAATAAAGAGTTTCTCTTGATGTGCTGACTAAACTTTGAGGCAGAACATGAAATTGTGTCCATTGGGAAAATGCACAAAGGGATTAATGCTTTGCTTGTCACCTTGGACAGCTCCCTTTAGACCTGACTGGAGTTGCAAGAGAGGTTCCTCTGGACAAATTCAAAATAATTTTTTCACACAATGTGTGAAAGAACTCACACACACCATCCTCCCGGTTTCAGAGCCATCTTTTTAAAGCACCTTCTTCGAACTGGAGATGTGTTACATTAGTGCTCACAATCCCTCAGTTAACACGATAGCTATACCATCTGAAGATTATGGCTTACAATAGACTTTTATTTATTTATTTGATTTGTCAATCACTTACAAGATAATAGGTATAAGTATAAACATAGTTATGAATACATGGAATGGATACATATAAGAAAAATAAAAATAAAAAGAATCAAGGGACAGTAGGCACATTGGTGCGCTTATGCACGCCCCCTACAGACCTCTTAGGAAAGGGGTGAGGTCAATAGTAGACAGTCTAAGGTTAAAGTTTTTGGGGTTTGGGGAAGAAACCACAGAGTCAGGTAGCATATTCCAGACATTGATCACTCTGTTGCTGAAGTTGTATTTCCTGCAATCAAGTTTGGTGTGGTTAACCTTGAGTTTGTATCTATCGTGTGCTCTTCTATTGTTATGGTTGAAGCTGAAGTATTCATTGACTGGAAGGACATTGCAATGTATGATTTTATATACTATACTTAGATTGGACCAAAGGCGGCGTAGTTCTAGGTTTTCTAGGTCTAGAATTTCAAGTCTGGTGGCATAAAGTATTCTGCAACGAGTAGAGGAGTAGAGAACTCTTCTTGTGAAATATTTCTGGACTTTCTCAACTGTGTTAATATCAGATACATAATGTGGGTTCCAGACTGATGAGCTGTATTCGAGTATTGGTCTAGCAAATGTTTTGTATGCCCTAGTTAGTAGTGTGACATTACCAGAGAAAAAGCTACGTAGGATTAGGTTAACAACTCTTAATGCCTTTTTCGCTATGTAGTTACAGTGGGTTCTAGCACTTAGATCATTAGAGATGAGTATTCCAAGGTCCTTGACAGAGTTTGGATCAACAAGGTCTTGACTATTTAGCCTGTATTTATTTTCTGATTTTTTTTGCCAATATATAAGACAGAGCATTTATTTGTTGATATTTGAAGTTGCCATTTGTTTGACCATTCTGATACATAGTCAAGGTCTTTTGGAAGGGTAGCAGTATTGTCGGTGGTGTTGAATAGCTTTATCATCAGACTCTTCAAAGAATGTTCCATGAAAGAAGAGGGATTCAAGTCCCTTCTGATTAAGATTCTGCAATTCTGCTATAGTCTGGGGTGGCCTTCAAATCAATGGAAGTTGTGAGAACTGCTGTAACAATTTAGGCCCAAGATATAATGTGAACCACTCTTTACTATATTTAAGTATCTGGTGCAGACAGAAACAGCCTATAATGATTATTTTGAGGCAAGGCAAGCCTAATAAGTAAGGTTGCTCCCCTTTCAAGCTCTGACAGGAAACGGTCTCTTAAGAAAAAAGAAAGCTCGTTCTAAGAGAAAGAAAGAGAGGAAAGAAAACCCCGTAGCAACCAAATCTTGCTACAGAATATCCTTCTCTGTCTGACTTAGATCTGATTGTCTCCTTTTCTCTTTGCAACTCTTGGGCCAGACACCAGCTCTTTGAATTTCTCTAGGGTGTTTGTAGTTTACAGAACACGCAGATTTAATGATTGCTGCTGGTTTTTCTTTTTGCCCCCTGCTGTTGCTACTGTTGTTTCTGTTTGATTTTTGTTTGTCCTTTAAAGAGTGATATTTCAACCCTGCAAATATCCAAAAGAATCCTCCGGTGCTGACACCAGGGACCCTGGTACTCAGGAGATAAGGCTGGGGAGGGAGGAGAATCAGAGAGAAAGCAGAAGCAGTGCAAGGAAACAAGAGCTAATCTCTTTAGTAGCAGGCTGGGCTGATGTGCGGAAACTCAGAGAGCATCAAGGATTCCATAGTTCAACCCTGAGCTACAGACATTCTCTTCTATAGGCTGATGTGCTTTGCTCTTTTCCATCTTCCCCTTTTAGTTTCATGCAAAGGATCGGGTGGCCTTTCTGACTCAGGGACAAAGCTGGAGTATGTATATGTTTGAGCAGAGAAAGGGAGTCAGCCATTATTCGTCCCTGATCTGTGCCAGAATTTGCTAGGATTTGATTTCAAAACGACCAATGTTCAGCCAAAGGTGCTATGGTAAAGCATTTGAAAAACAGATTGAAGAGTTGTTGAGCATACACGGAGTGCATTTTCCTTTTTAAATACACAAAGGGAGCAGGATTTTCTATTTAAAGACTGGCATTTCGTGCATTTTGAAGCGGTATATAAGTCTAAGTGATATTGCCCCAAAGGTGCTTATTTTCAAGAGGCAACTGGACTTGCTGGTTTTTCTTCAAAGACGTTTTGCTTCTCATTCAGGAAGCTTCTTCATCTCAGAAAAAGCACCTTTGGGACAACCATGACCTGGATGACTGAGAATCTCCATAGACTAAGCGCTATTTCTAAAATCTTCAGATTATTCAGAACCAGAGGTGGGTATTCAGCAGGTTCTGACCAGTTCTGGAGAACTGGTAGCAGAAATTTTGAGTAGTTCAGAGAACTGGCAAATACCACCTCTGACTGGCCCCACCCCATCTATTCTCTGCCTCCCAGTCCCAGCTGATCGGCTGGGTCTTCTTTGGAAAGCAGGTTAGTGAGGTGGGGAGGGAATGGGATTTTGCAGTAACCTTCTCCCAGGAGTGGGGAGGGAATGGGATTTTATAGTATCCTTCCCCTGCCATGCCCACCAAGCCATGCCTACAGAACCGTTAGTAAAAAAAAATGAATCCCATCAATGTTCAGAAAATGAACAAGTGTTTTTTAGGATGCCTCTTATGGATAGTCTCCTAGTGTCCTTTCAGCCTTTAGGTAAATTCAAAATTTCAAACTATTAATTCAATACAATATCTTTATGCTTCACCAGAATGGAAGTGATTCAATTGCCAGAATGCTTGGTTTCTGTTTCTAAAAAGGGTAAGGACATTGCCTTGTCCTTCTAAGGAAGGGGTCCCCAAACTTGGCCACGTTAAGACTTGTGGACTTCAACTCCCAGAATTCCTCAGCCAGCTATGCTTGTTGAAGTCCACAAGTCTTAAAGTTGCCAAGTTTGGGGACCCTTGTTCTAAGGCATTTAAATGTCTTGGCTCACCACAAGCATGGGGACAGCGTTATAAGTGCTGCCCTCCATCTGTGGAGAACAAAGCCTTTTAGAAAAGAACGCCTGATGCAGTAGGGAATTCACAGCCGATGTCTCTTGCTTGTTGATTCTTTCTGAACCATCCATGAATAGTTCCTATCCTTGAAAGGTGCAAAGTTCAAGCCTTCATAGCAAGTCAATAGCAAGAGATGTTGGAAACACATTTTCACTGACAAGACATTTCAACAACATTTCACCATCTTATTTTATGTTTGATTGCTATTTGTTGATCAAAACAATTTCCCAGAAATATTGTTAAGTGTACATGCTGCAAATGAATTGCTTTTTTGAGTCTGTTCAAACAAAGAAGTCCTCACCCCCAAAATCAAATCAAGGTTTCTAACATTTTAGAGGAAAGATGCTATGAGGCAATGGCGTTTAAGGTATAAAAAAGTAACTTAAATTTTATACATATAATTGGCTAAAAAGTAAGGCAATTTGGTAGACATGCTATAAATAAGTGAAGTTGGGAAACATCCAAATTAAGAAAAAGAGCAGCTCAAGATTCAGAAGAAAGTTTGATCCATCCAAATCTGAATTTTGCACACTGATACAGAAATAACCCACTATGAGAGAATGAACTGAAAGATTGAGAGTTGTTTCAATTGATAAGAGATCTGCTATATTTAAAAATCTGATAGATCACTGTTGGCAGCATAGAATTTCAATTTCCTGTCCATCTGCTACCCATGAGCTGAAAGTGGAGGAATTATATAACTGTGTTGTTCCTAGTCTGTTGTAGATTGACATCTGCTATAAATATCTATGGGGTAAAGGTAAAGGTTAAAATGATCCATCCCAATGAATGATCCCATGGTATCTAATCAATCCAGTTTCTCTAAATGCAATTGGGGAATTTTCTATCTTATCATGTGACAACATTGCTAAAGCCTTGGCTGATCTGCAGAGAAGGCCTGGGCTGTTGACATTATGGGCCCTCTGTGCCTCCTTTCCTCTTTAAAGGGCTCGATTGCACATTGGTTTATCAAGGAGCTACAAGAGATGAAGCAAAGGGCTAGCATAGAAAGGGAGGAGGCTCTTATGATGGGTTGGACATGGAATGGGCCCCTCTTGCCATCCTACACTGTCATGGTGGGAAAAGGGATACTTCTGTCTGCCTTCACTGTGTCAGCGCAGAATAGGCTGCTAATACTTTGCTATAGAGTGCAGTATCTCTTCCGCCAAGAGGCTGGAGGAGGGAGCCGAAACAGTTGGAAGCTCACTGTGAACAATTTATATCAATCAATCAGATTCAGCTTAATCTAGACTCCAGTGCTGGGTCAGGTCACAAGAAAATAGCCTTGGCAGCTGCTTGTCAGGTTCCTCTTAATTCTTTTCAGCTTGTAGATCTTACGGATGGAGACAGGGTACAGGAGAGAATGAGGGGCCATCATTTGCTTGCTCAGGTTTTACCCACCCAAGCTGATTTCTGCTACATTAAGGAAGGTGATTGATATATTTTTGGATGCAGGATGTGTCCCTGCATACCTAAAGTTAACAGCTTAAAAGATATCTACTGAAAAAGCCTTCTCTGAACCAAAATAAATTGAGATGGGTGGCCATGTAAGTAAATTAATAAATAAACCTGCCACTTCCTTTTGGGACATGCTCAAAAGGTATCCAAGGCATCTACTGTTTTACATTTAGGGTGTTGACCTACCTATGGAATCCCTCAGGACTCATCCTCTTTGCTGCTTAACATCTAAATGAAACTGCTGGGTATAGTTATTTGGAGCTTCTGAATGGTGCACTATCAGTGCTGATGACAGTCAGTTCTATTACTCTCTACCTTCTAACTCAGATCTCTTCAAACCTGACAGCTTTAAGGCTTGTGGACTTCAACTCCCAGAATTCCTCCTCCAGTCATTTTAGCTCAGGAATTCTGGGAGTTGAAGTCCACAAGTCTTTTTTTTTTTTAAACAAATTTTATTCAATTTTAACAATTTTTTAAAACAGCTCTTTTCAGTAGACAGCATATCAGTCATCACTTTTACATGCAAATGTGACAGTAGATCTATATTCATTTTAAACATTTAACTTCACTTCTATTCCATTTTAGCGACAAAGGGTCAAAGAAATTAATCTAATCTCAAATCTTAATCTCAATCTGTATAGCCCCCCAGTTCATTTCGAGTTAATTGCAAATATACATATATATTTTAAAAACTTCATGTATAAATCTTACAAATAACAATATATTTGCCCATCATATTAAAGATAAAGTTCATCCATGTCTATCCTTTAATTATCTTCACATTGTTAATACTTAATCATTTACAGAATTCTTTTGTCCGTCAGATTTGCCCTTTCATCACCTATTCTCCCATAATTCTAAATCCACCCATGTTAACACTAAAAAGAATGAAAACCTAGACTTGCCCTTTTACTACTTCGAGAGTGACACTCAGTGGTTAATATAGTAACATAATCATAATCATTCCCTTTAAAACGAAAGATAGAGAAAAAAAAGAAAAGAAAATGAAAAAAAGCCCCTACAATATATCTCTAATCAGTTGGGTTCTGCAACACATATCCCCCTAAAATTTATTTATAGTTCCAAAATAATAATGAAAATAACTAATCTTGGTTATTGACAAATCTCATTTTTTACATTTTCTAAAATCATTTCAATCAATTCAATTCATCTAATCATCATTTGTTTTCTTTTCAGATAAGAAATGAAAAATGTGACCTTTACCAGTAAAATTGTCAGTAACCCCTATTGTTTTACACTTTTATAATTACAATATATTCTTATTACCATTTCATGAACTTCCGTTGAGCCTTTCTCGAACAGGCGCGCGGTTTAGATTGTCCACGACCGCAGCCTGGCTCTTTGCGCTGAGAGCCCGATCCTGCAAGGTTCGGGCTGAAGCTGCCTCAGAAGGCGGCGGAGAAAGGGAAATCTGCCAGCCAGAGTGAGGGGAGCCGATCTCCCCTTTTGGGTCTGGTCTTTTCCTCCGAAGACGCCAAGAAGCGGTGGTCAAAATGGCCACCTCAAGAGAAGGTCTCAACGGATCTAAGATTGGTGCAGGAGGAAAGAGAGAAGTCGACAGCAGAGGAACCGGAGTATCGGATGGTAAGATCAAGGCACCTCGATTAAGATAAAGATGAGTTTTTAAAAAGAGAAACAGAAGGCAAGAAGTTCCAAGTGAAGAAAAATAAGTAAAATATTTTGACAGCTATAAGGGCTTCAACCGGGAAAGGAAGAAGCCAGCGAAGAATTTAAGTTTGGGGCTCGGAAAACTTTGATTATCAAAATAAAAGAAAAGGGTTAAGACTCTGTAGAAAGTGCCACTTTGTGGAGAAAAATTGGAAGTTAGAAGTAAGAAACTATCTTGTTCCTTTGTGGATTGGAGTTGCTACATTTTAAAGAGACGAGACTTATAGAAAGTGAAAGCTTGAATACACAAAGACGGATTGCTGGACTAATTGGCATATTGATATAGACTCTGGACCTGGGTTAGGATTATAGAAAATTTAAAGAAGAAGAAATAAGGAAAATTAAAATTTTGGTGGTCATCCAAAGAATTAAAAATGGAGTTTAAAAGTATGAAAGAACTGTTAGGAAGTGACTGAACTAACTTGGCATGTTGCAGAAAATATGGGCATTCAAATGCTGAACAAAGAAGAAGAAGCCTGGAAAGGGTGGAGCCAGCACAAGAGAAAGCCATCTTAAAAAAGACAATTAACACAAATAAAAGGGAAAGGAAGGGTGGCTAAAAAACGGAACCTAAGAAAGTATCTAAAAAGGGAACATTTATGAAATTAAGCATGTTAGAAAGGTTCAGAAGGAAAGGAACAGAAAGGTAAAGAGAGAGAGAGGATTCAAACTGATAGAGAAGGGGAGAGCAGGATAATAGGGAGGAGAAGGAGCCAGCACAAGCTTAAAGCCATTTTAAGAAGACAATTAACACAAAGATTAATACAAATAAAAGGGAAAGGGAGGATGGTTAAAAAAATGAAACTTAAGAAGGTAATTAAAAAGGAACATTTATGAAATTAGGCATGTTAGAAAGGTCCAGAAGGATAGA
>CM019149.1:67695660-67732035 GCA_009733165.1 Naja naja
TGTAGATTTGATTGTAATAAAGCGAGGTGGGTGGCAGGCTTCAAGTCCGTGCAGTTTTCTTGTCAACAATTTCAAAATATTTTTTTTCTTAAGGCTGAAAGAGAGTCACCCAGATAGCTTCATGCTGAAAGTGGGACTAGAATTTTGGTCTCCCTTCAAGCTTAGGACTTTCAACCACAACGCTAAACTGGCTCCAGTAAAAGTACATACTTAAAAAGTATGTAAGCTTCAAGCAAAGTATATTTAAAAGTCTGGAAAAGGTTCGAACTAGACACTGGAAATTAATATTTCTTTAGGAAATCATAATAGTGCATGTGCCTTAGCTATGTTCTCCTTGTGTTTTAGAGATGAAACTTAAAGCAATAAATGTATTTAGATGAGTCATGGGTTCTGCCACCTAGCTTTGTTTTCTCAATAAATTTGTGGGTGGAAAAACTCCAGGACTATAAGAGTAGAAGGAGGAATATATTCAGGCCAGCACAGGTTTCCTTTAGTTTTTCAGGCTGACCTTGTCTGAGCTCAGATGGTAATCACGGTTAAGCTTAGTTAGTGCTTGGATAAATGACCTCCAGGGAACACTACAGCTAGGAGAAACTAAAACTTTCTGCACTAGTTCTGAGAAAACTGCACAGACATATTCATAAAATCTCCAAAAAGAAAAAGACCAAATGTGGAGGAATCTTTTACCTCAAATATGGGAGCTGCAGAATGGCAGGAATAATAAGAGTTTCTCTTGATGTGCTGACTAAACTTTGAGGCAGAACAGGAAATTGTGTATCCATTGGGAAAATGCACAAAGGGATTAATGCTTTGCTTGTCACCTTGGACAGCTCCCTTTAGACCTGACTGGAGTTGCAAGAGAGTTCCTCTGGACAAATTCAAAATAATTTTTCACACACATGTGTGTGAAAGAACTCACACACACCATCCTCCCGGTTTCAGAGCCATCTTTTTAAAGCACCTTCTTCGAACTGGAGATGTGTTACATTAGTGCTCACAATCCCTCAGTTAACACGATAGCTATACCATCTGAAGATTATGGCTTACAATAGACTTTTATTTATTTATTTGATTTGTCAATCACTTACAAGATAATAGGTATAAGTATAAACATAGTTATGAATACATGGAATGGATACATATAAGAAAAATAAAAATAAAAATAAAAAGAATCAAGGGACAGTAGGCACATTGGTGCGCTTATGCACGCCCCCTACAGACCTCTTAGGAAAGGGGTGAGGTCAATAGTAGACAGTCTAAGGTTAAAGTTTTTGGGGTTTGGGGAAGAAACCACAGAGTCGGGTAGCATATTCCAGACATTGATCGCTCTGTTGCTGAAATTGTATTTCCTGCAATCAAGTTTGGTGTGGTTAACCTTGAGTTTGTATCTATCGTGCTCTTCTATTGTTATGGTTGAAGTTGAAGTATTCATTGACTGGAAGGACATTGCAATGTATGATTTTATATACTATACTTAGATTGGACCAAAGGCGGCGTAGTTCTAAGTTTTCTAGGTCTAGAATTTCAAGTCTGGTGGCATAAAGTATTCTGCAACAGTAGAGGAGTAGAGAACTCTTCTTGTGAAATATTTCTGACTTTTCAACTGTGTTAATATCAGATACATAATGTGGGTTCCAGACTGATGAGCTGTATTAGTATTGGTCTAGCAAATGTTTTGTATGCCCTAGTTAGTAGTGTGACATTACCAGAGAAAAAGCTTTAGGATTAGGTTAACAACTCTTAATGCCTTTTTTGCTATGTAGTTACAGTGGGTTCTAGCACTTAGATCATTAGAGATGAGTACTCCAAGATCCTTGACAGAGTTTGGATCAACAAGGTCTTGACTATTCAGCTTGTATTTTATTTTCTGATTTTTTTTGCCAATATATAAGACAGAGCATTTATTTGTTGATATTTGAAGTTGCCATTTGTTTGACCATTCTGATACATAGTCAAGGTCTTTTGGAAGGGTAGCAGTATTGTCGGTGGTGTTGAATAGCTTTACGTCATCAGACTCTTCAAAGAATGTTCCATGAAAGAAGAGGGATTCAAGTCCCCTTCTGATTAAGATTCTGCAATTCTGCTATAGTCTGGGGTGGCCTTCAAATCAATGGAAGTTGTGAGAACTGCTGTAACAATTTAGGCCCAAGATATAATGTGAACCACTCTTTACTATATTTAAGTATCTGGTGCAGACAGAAACAGCCTATAATGATTATTTTGAGGCAAGGCAAGCCTAATAAGTAAGGTTGCTCCCCTTTCAAGCTCTGACAGGAAACGGTCTCTTAAGAAAAAGAAAGCTCGTTCTAAGAGAAAGAAAGAAAGGAAAACCCCATAGAAACCAAATCTTGCTACAGAATATCCTTCTCTGTCTGATTTAGATCTGATTGTCTCCTTTTCTCTTTGCAACTCTTGGGCCAGACACCAGCTCTTTGAATTTCTCTAGGGTGTTTGTAGTTTACAGAACACGCAGATTTAATGATTGCTGCTGGGTTTTTTTTGCCCCTGCTGTTGCTACTGTTGTTTCTGTTTGATTTTGTTTGTCCTTTAAAGAGTGATATTTCAACCC
Organism: Naja naja; assembly: GCA_009733165.1. Taxonomy (NCBI): domain Eukaryota; kingdom Metazoa; phylum Chordata; class Lepidosauria; order Squamata; family Elapidae; genus Naja; species Naja naja. Next base: position 67,698,230 of record CM019149.1, read on the forward strand.
TGCAAATATCCAAAAGAATCCTCCGGTGCTGACACCAGGGACCCTGGTACTCAGGAGATAAGGCTGGGGAGGGAGGAGAATCAGAGAGAAAGCAGAAGCAGTGCAAGGAAACAAGAGCTAATCTCTTTAGTAGCAGGCTGGGCTGATGTGTGCGGAAACTCAGAGAGCATCAAGGATTCCATAGTTCAATCCTGAGCTACAGACATTCTCTTCTATAGGCTGATGTGCTTTGCTCTTTTCCATCTTCCCTTTTAGTTTCATGCAAAGGATCGGGTGGCCTTTCTGACTCAGGGACAAAGCTGGAGTATGTATATGTTTGAGCAGAGAAAGGGAGTCAGCCATTATTCGTCCCTGATCTGTGCCAGAATTTGCTAGGATTTGATTTCAAAACGACCAATGTTCAGCCAAAGGCTATGGTAAAGCATTTGAAAACAGATTGAAGAGTTGTTGAGCATACACGGAGTGCATTTTCCTTTTAAATACACAAAGGAGCAGGATTTTCTATTTAAAGACTGGCATTTTGTGCATTTTGAAGCGTATATAAGTCTAAGTGATATTGCCCCAAAGGTGCTTATTTTCAAGAGGCAACTGGACTTGCTGGTTTTCTTCAAGACGTTTTGCTTCTCATTCAGGAAGCTTCTTCATCTCAGAAAAAGCACCTTTGGGACAACCATGACCTGGATGACTGAGAATCTCCATAGACTAAGCGCTATTTCTAAAATCTTCAGATTATTCAGAACCAGAGGTGGGTATTCAGCAGGTTCTGACCAGTTCTGGAGAACCGTAGCAGAAATTTTGAGTAGTTCAGAGAACTGGCAAATACCACCTCTGACTGGCCCCACCCCCATCTATTCTCTGCCTCCCGAGTCCCAGCTGATCGGCTGGGTCTTCTTTGGAAAGCAGGTTAGTGAGGTGGGGAGGGAATGGGATTTTGCAGTAACCTTCCCCCAGGAGTGGGGAGGGAATGGGATTTTATAGTACCCTTCCCCTGCCATGCCCACCAAGCCATGCCTACAGAACCGTTAGTTAAAAAAAAAGAATCCCATCAATGTTCAGAAAATGAACAAGTGTTTTTTAGGATGCCTCTTATGGATAGTCTTCTAGTGTCCTTTCAGCCTTTAGGTAAATTCAAAATTTCAAACTATTAATTCAATACAATATCTTTATGCTTCATCAGAATGGAAGTGATTCAATTGCCAGAATGCTTGGTTTCTGTTTCTAAAAAGGGTAAGGGCATTGCCTTGTCCTTCTAAGGAAGGGGTCCCCAAACTTGGCCCGTTAAGACTTGTGGACTTCAACTCCCAGAATTCCTCAGCCAGCTATGCTTGTTGAAGTCCACAAGTCTTAAAGTTGCCAAGTTTGGGGACCCTTGTTCTAAGGCATTTAAATGTCTTGGCTCACCACAAGCATGGGGACAGCGTTATAAGTGCTGCCCTCCATCTGTGGAGAACAAAGCCTTTTAGAAAAGAACGCCTGATGCAGTAGGGAATTCACAGCCGATGTCTCTTGCTTGTTGATTCTTTCTGAACCATCCATGAATAGTTCCTATCCTTGAAAGGTGCAAAGTTCAAGCCTTCATAGCAAGTCAATAGCAAGAGATGTTGGAAACACATTTTCACTGACAAGACATTTCAACAACATTTCACCATCTTATTTTATGTTTGATTGCTATTTGTTGATCAAAACAATTTCCCAGAAATATTGTTAAGTGTACATGCTGCAAATGAATTGCTTTTTTGAGTCTGTTCAAACAAAGAAGTCCCCCCCCAAAAAATCAAATCAAGGTTTCTAACATTTTAGAGGAAAGATGCTATGAGGCAATGGCGTTTAAGGTACAAAAAAGTAACTTAAATTTTATACATATAATTGGCTAAAAAGTAAGGCAATTTGGTAGACATGCTATAAATAAGTGAAGTTGGGAAACATCCAAATTAAGAAAAAGAGCAGCTCAAGATTCAGAAGAAAGTTTGATCCATCCAAATCTGAATTTTGCACACTGATACAGAAATAACCCACTATGAGAGAATGAACTGAAAGATTGAGAGTTGTTTCAATTGATAAGAGATCTGCTATATTTAAAAAATCTGATAGATCACTGTTGGCAGCATAGAATTTCAATTTCCTGTCCATCTGCTACCCATGAGCTGAAAGTGGAGGAATTATATAACTGTGTTGTTCCTAGTCTGTTGTAGATTGACATCTGCTATAAATATCTGTGGGGTAAAGGTAAAGGTTAAAATGATCCATCCCAATGAATGATCCCATGGTATCTAATCAATCCAGTTTCTCTAAATGCAATTGGGGAATTTTCTATCTTATCATCTGACAACATTGCTAAAGCCTTGGCTGATCTGCAGAGAAGGCCTGGGCTGTTGACATTATGGGCCCTCTGTGCCTCCTTCCTCTTTAAAGGGCTCGATTGCACATTGGTTTATCAAGGAGCTACAAGAGATGAAGCAAAGGGCTAGCATAGTAAGGGAGGAGGCTCTTATGATGGGTTGGACATGGAATGGGCCCCTCTTGCCATCCTACACTGTCATGGTGGGAAAAGGGATACTTCTGTCTGCCTTCACTGTGTCAGCGCAGAATAGGCTGCTAATACTTTGCTATAGAGTGCAGTATCTCTTCCGTCAAGAGGCTGGAGGAGGGAGCCGAAACAGTTGGAAGCTCACTGTGAACAATTTATATCAATCAATCAGATTCAGCTTAATCTAGACTCCAGTGCTGGGTCAGGTCACAAGAAAATAGCCTTGGCAGCTGCTTGTCAGGTTCCTCTTAATTCTTTTCAGCTTGTAGATCTTACGGATGGAGACAGGGTACAGGGAGAGAATGAGGGGCCATCATTTGCTTGCTCAGGTTTTACCCACCCAAGCTGATTTCTGCTACATTAAGGAAGGTGATTGATATATTTTTAGATGCAGGATGTGTCCCTGCATACCTAAAGTTAACAGCTTAAAAGGTATCTACTGAAAAAGCCTTCTCTGAACCAAAATAAATTGAGATGGGTGGCCATGTAAGTAAATTAATAAATAAACCTGCCACTTCCTTTTGGGACATGCTCAAAAGGTATCCAAGGCATCTACTGTTTTACATGTAGGGTGTTGACCTACCTATGGTATCCCTCAGGACTCATCCTCTTTGCTGCTTAACATCTAAATGAAACTGCTGGGTATAGTTATTTGGAGCTTCTGAATGGTGCACTATCAGTGCGCTGATGACAGTCGGTTCTATTACTCTCTACCTTCTAACTCAGGTCTCTTCAAACCTGACAGCTTTAAGGCTTGTGGACTTCAACTCCCAGAATTCCTCCTCCAGTCATTTTAGCTCAGGAATTCTGGGAGTTGAAGTCCACAAGTCTTTTTTTTTTTTTTAAACAAATTTTATTCAATTTTTAACAATTTTTTAAAACAGCTCTTTTCAGTAGACAGCATGGTCCCGAGTCATCACTTTTACATGCAAATGTGACAGTAGATCTATATTCATTTTAAACATTTAACTTCACTTCTATTCCATTTTAGCGGACAAAGGGTCAAAGAAATTAATCCTAATCTCAAATCTTAATCTCAATCTGTATAGCCCCCCAGTTCATTTCGAGTTAATTGCAAATATACATATATATTTTAAAAACTTCATGTATAAATCTTACAAATAACAATATATTTGCCCATCATATTAAAGATAAAGTTCATCCATGTCTATCCTTTAATTATCTTCACATTGTTAATACTCGTTAATCATTTACAGAATTCTTTTGTCCGTCAGATTTGCCCTTTCATCACCTATTCTCTCCATAATTCTAAATCCGTACCCATGTTAACACTAAAAGAATGAAAAAACCTAGACTTGCCCCCTTTTACTACTTCGAGAGTGACACCTCAGTGGTTAATATAGTAACATAATCATAATCATTCCCTTTAAAACGAAAGATAGAAAAAAGAAAAAGAAAATGGAAAAAAGCTCCCTTACAATATATCTCTAATCAGTTGGGTTCTGCAACACATATCCCCCTAAAATTTATTTATAGTTCCAAAATAATAATGAAAATAGCTAATCTTGGTTATTGACAAATCTCATTTTTAGGCATTTTCTAAAATCATTTCAATCAATTCAATTCATCTAATCATCATTTAGCTTTCTTTTGTAGATAAGAAATGAAAAAATGTGACCTTTTACCAGTAAAAATTGTCAGTAACCCTATTGTTTTACACTTTTATAATTACAATATATTCTTATTACCATTTCTTCATGCAGAACTTCCGGGTTGAGCCTTCTCGGGAACAGGCGGCGGTTTGTGATTGTCCACGACCGCAGCCTGGCTCTTGCGTCGGAGAGCCCCGATCCTGCAAGGTTCGGGCTGAAGCTGCCTCGTAGGGCGGCGGAGAAAGGGAAATCTGCCAGCCAGAGTGAGGGGAGCCGCATCTCCCCTTTTGGGTCTGGTCTTTTCCCTCCGAAGACGTCAAGAAGCGGTGGTCAAAAATGGCCACCTCGAAGAGAAGGTCTCAACGGGACTAAGATTGGTGCAGGAGGAAAGAGAGAAGTCGACAGCAGAGGAACCGGAGTATTGGATGGTAAGATCAAGGCACCGGATTAAGATAAAGATGAGTTTTTAAAAAGAGAAACAGAAGCGGCGCAGTTCCAAGTGAAGAAAAAATAAGTAAAATATTTTTGACAGCTATAAGGGGCTTCGAACCGGGAAAGGAAGAAGCCAGCGTAAGAATTTAAGTTTGGGGCTCGGAAAACTTTGATTATCAAAATAAAAGAAAAGGGTTAAGACTCGTGTAGAAAGTGCCACTTTGTGGAGAAAAATTGGAAGTTAAAGAAGTAAGAAACTATCTTGTTCCTTTGTGGATTGGAGTTGCTACATTTTAAAGAGACGCAGGACTTATAGAAAGTGAAAGCTTGAATACACAAAGACGGATTGCTGGACTAATTGGCAATATTGATATAGACTCTGGACCTGGGTTAGGATTATAGAAAATTTAAAGAAGAAGAAATAAGGAAAATTAAAATTTTGGTGGTCATCCAAAGAATTAAAAATGGAGTTTAAAAGTATGAAAGAACTGTTACAGGAAGTGACTGAACTAACTTGGCATGTTGCAGAAAATATGGGCATTCAAATGCTGAACAAAGAAGAAGAAGCCGTGGAAAGGGTGGAGCCAGCACAAGAGAAAGCCATCTTAAAAAGACAATTAACACAAATAAAAGGGAAAGGAAGGGTGGCTAAAAAACGGAACCTAAGAAAGTATCTAAAAAGGGGAACATTTACGAAATTAAGCATGTTAGAAAGGTTCAGAAGGAAAGGAACAGAAAGGTAAAGAGAGAGAGGATTCAAACTGGATAGAGAAGGGGAGAGCAGGATAATAGGGAGGAGAAGGGAGCCAGCACAAGCGAAAAGCCATTTTAAGAAGACAATTAACACAAAGATTAATACAAATAAAAGGGAAAGGGAGGATGGTTAAAAAATGAAACTTAAGAAGGTAATTAAAAAGGGAACATTTATGAAATTAGGCATGTTAGAAAGGTCCAGAAGGATAGAGTGCAGAAAGGTAAAGAGAGAGAGAGGGATTCAAACTGGATAGAGAAGGGGGATAGCGGGACAAAAGAGAGGAGAAGGAACAAGAAACAAGAACAAAAGATAGAGAGACATGGGAATTACATAATAAAAGAAACTTGTTTGCACAGAGACAATGGCTAGCGTATTTAGAAGTCCACAAGTCTTAAACTTGCCAAGTTTGAAGACCCTTGCTCTAACTCCAAGGAAGCAAATCAGCACTCTTGAAAAATTGCCTAACTTAATAATGTGCTAGATGAGAAAGAGCAAGATGAAATTAAATTCAGGTAAGATGGAGGTGAAGGAAAAGCTGGATTTTGGAAGTTTTAAAGCTCACGGTGCGGGCTGTACTTTCTCAGAACATCTGTCCAGATTTCAAGTGTTTCTTGGTCCTGAGCTAGCCATACTACATGTGGCTGATATGGCAAACAACTTATTTATAGCTACTGCAAGAACTGTGAGCCTTCCTGTATTAATTAGACTTAGCAATGGTTTTCCATGTGTTGGTTACAGCACACATCCAGACTACTACAACATACATTATATGGGGCTTTAAATATGTCTGGAAATAGCAGTAGTCACTAAATATGGCAGCCAGGCTGCTGACTGTGGAATTTATGGTATCACAGATGGTCTATATTGACTACCAGTTGCCTTCTGGCCTCAATTTAAGGTATTGTTGACCTTTGGCTTGATTATCTCTAGGATCATGTTTCTTGCTATAAACTTGTTAGTTATCTACCTGTCAGTAGAAGCAACTCTTCTATTGCCAGAAGCTCAAATCTCTTTTATACAGAACATGGTTTTTCTCTTGTGTGGCTCCCAGACTTTAAAATGCACTCCCTAAGAAATACGTTGGCTCCTCTAACAATATTGTGAAAAATACATATCTTCCATCAAATTTTTTTATTTGTTTTTATTATTTTAACAATAGACTTTGAATTTGGTTTTATTTTAATACGAATTACATTTGTTCCTGTTTGTAATTTGCATTTTTATTATTATATGGGCCAGCCTGAATGTTGTATTAAACAGAAAAGATAGAGAAGAAACAATAACTCCTCAGTGTCGTATTCCATATTCATTGCAGAAATTGCTGAATGTCATGGTATTGTAGAAGCGTTTATGTGTTGAAGAGACTGAGGCTAAGGTGTGTGTGTGTGTGTGTGTGTGTGTGTGTGTAAAAGAGGGAGAGGGAGACTGAGACATGGTGGCAACAGTGAGAGAATTAAAAGCTAGCTGATGTAATCATTAGCTTCCCTCCCACTAAGGTTTTTACTGTTACAGTCCTAGCTCTTCTCCAACTGATTTCTGGTTGTTTCATCTGTTTCTGATTGCTTATGCTAACTAGGTGATACATTCCTGCATTATTACTGCTTTCTTTGGATAGGAAAAGAAAATATGCTTAGAGTTTGATTTAATCTGCTGTCAACCCTACTGTTTTGGCCATATGATGACTTGGTCAGTCTGAATTCTAAACCTGGCTTTGTTGTTTCATAGCTTTACTCAAAGAAATGGTTAAGAACACAGCTATCAAAGATACCAATTGTCCAGTCCTTCACGTTAAGTGCACAATAAAAGGTTTGCTATTTTCTTTGCCATGTCATTAGAGTGTAGCTATTAAACAAAATTCTTAACTGGGTAGCAGGTTAGCAGACGTAAGCTCTTGTTAAGTTTAAACAGAGGAGATGAAATAGCTCATTTGGGAAACTCTCTGCTTAACATTTACCTATACTAAGCAAAATAGTCATTAACCATTTTCAGCAAATGGTAGCAAATTAACCATTTTCAGCAAATGGTAGCATCTGACTGGCCTCAGATTGTGAATCTAAGCAGATCCTGGTCTTAGTTGGAGTTCCAAACAGGAAATAGCAGAGCTGTAGGCTAGACAGATCATTTTTAAAAAAAAGCACCATAAAAGACCACAACTGCAAATCTCTTCAGTATTATCAAGAAGGTGATATACAGTAAATATGCCGATGAAAAATTAGGCATTGAATTAATTTCAATGTCATCTGTCATCTGCACCTCTATAACTGTCTGGTTTGGCTCTGCAACCAAACAAGACAGACACAGACTTCAATGGATAATTAGAACTGCAGAAAAAAATCAATTGCTACCAACCTGCCTTCCGTTGAGGACCTGTATACTGCATGAGTCAAAAAAGAGGGCTGTGAAAATATCTACAGACCCCTCACATCCTGGACATTAATTGTTTCAACTTCTACCTTTGAAAAGATGCTATAGGGCACTGCACACCAGAACAACTAGACACAAGGACAGTTTTTTTGTGAATGCCATCACTCTGCTAAACAACTAATTCCCACAACACTGTCAAATTATTTACTAAGACTCAGAGGTGTTATTCATTAGGTTCTGACCAGTTCTGGAGAACCGGTAGCAAAAATTTTGAGTAGTTCGGAGAACTGGCAAATACCACCTCTGACTGGAGATTTTACAGTATCCTTCCCCTGCCATGTCTACCAAGCCATGCCCACAGAACTAGTAGTAAAAAAATTTGAATCCCACCACTGCTAAGACTGTGTTACTATTATTCTTCTCATCCTTCCTATTATCTTACTCTTCCAACTTATCACTATAACCATGCTGCTTGTATCTTTATAATTTGTATTGTTTTATTTGTTTCCTAGTATGATTTGATTGCTTATTAGTGACCTATGACTATCACTAAGTGTTGTTGTATCTTATGATTCTTGATGATTGTATTTCTTTATGTACACTGAGAACCTATGCACCAAAGACAAATTCCTTGTGTGTCCAATCAAACCTGGCCAATAAAGAATTCTATTCTATTCTATTTGAAATTGTTGTACCCAGAAGCATCATAGTCCCTCTTCTTCTTTTTATTTATGGCCTGATGATCAAGGAGATATTTAATTGGTTTCCTTTCCTGGAATGTTTAGAAACCCAAACCATAAAACCAAGACTGGAACTCTCATGATCATCTTCCATGGGGTTCAAGGCACCCGCAATAATTTACAGGTTCAAGGGTTAAAGGAGCATATCAAATGGGAGACCACAGTCTTAAGGAGAAATGCTGTTCTTGGCTCTGAGATTGGCTTTTAAGTGGGTGGAACATAGGGCAGATTTATTGAAGGTGGAGGTTTAAAAGATCCCATACATTTCTAGTCCTGATTAGGGAAAATTGCATGCTCAAAGCAGAGGTGGTATTCAGCAGGTTCTGACCAGTTCTGGAGAACTGGTAGCGGAAATTTTGAGGAGTTCAGAGAACCGGCAAATACCACCTCTGGCTGGCCCCACCCCATCTATTCTCTGCCTCCCGAATCCCAGCTGATTGGCTGGGTCTTTTTTTGTTGCCCTATCCAGGAGAACGGAGCTGGAAAGCAGGTTAGTGGGGTGGGGAGGAATGGGATTTTACAGTAACCTTCCTTTGCCACGCCTGCCAAGCCACGCCCATAGAACAGGTAGTAAAACAATTGGAATCCCACTACTGGCCCAAAGCCATCCAAGGCATTGCAATCACTACTCTTTTTTATTGTGTTAAATGAATTGACAGTTCAGATGGTAGAACTGTAGCTAGAGCAGATGAGATATTTGGATATGTCATCTGCTCTTGGATTATTTTTAAAAATTGCAATGTGGTGTACAGTTCTGAATATTTTGGGGTTTCCAAGAAGTCTCCTAATCAGCACTGGCCTTGCTGAGACCTACATACAGTAGGATTGTTTTTTGTTGTTGTTGAAGCAACAGGTTTATGGACCTTGATGTTATTGTTGACTGAAGAACATTGGAAAGAATACTGCTATAGCTGTGATTTCTTAAGTTGATTGCAATGCAAAATGCATTTTCCTCTTAAAGATTTGTAATAACAATCATGCCAAATAAAATACCCTATTAAAAATATCAAATGACTAACAGTGACATTTGGCTGCAACTAGGGTTAGTAAAATGAGAAAAAGATTTGATTCATGGGGCACAATCCATCAGAAAGATCTCCCACTGAAATACACTAGTTGTGTTCAAAAGTCATTATGGACTTGCAAGACCATGGTTCTTTCTATATGAGAGCCTGTTAAAATGTCTGAGATAATATTCTTCTGTCATCAGCTGAATGAGAAATTAAAATGCTAAAGGAAAGATTAGAGCAAGATAAGTTTCATACTGTCACACCAATGGATTATTCCTTCCTGTGACAAGTGCCCATCAACAGGGAAAACTAGCATTCATTGGTGGAAGAAGCCTAGTGAAGTTACATTTTTATGTTGAATTAGCATGACTTTATTAGTTTATTTTTATTTTAAGAACTTGCATCCTTAAAAGGTATAATAACACAAAAGCTAATCTTTACCTAGAAGTGTTTTGTTTAGCAAAATCTTTCTTTCATTTAGTATTGACCATTAGATTCATAGTTAGTTTTCTCCAACTAGAATACTGCTTTTTCCCCATTACCTTACTGTTTCTTCCCTAAGACAATAAATAAATGAAGTGAACAAATGACAATACATTCATGAAATGAACAACTGACATCCATTATTTATTTATATTTATAATTGGACTTGTATGCCGCCCCCTCTCCGCAAGGACTCGGGGTGGCTCACAATTAAAACACAATAATTCAACAATAAATATTTTAAAAAAGATTAAATCGAACAAGCCCAATCACCAAGAACCATTAAAATAATTTAAAAATTATTTTATGGGGGAAAGGGCTAATGTGGGACAACCTATTTCACCTTGGCTGTAAATAATAAAGTAACAAATGCTAATACATTTGCCATACTTTTATACCTGAACACATTTGTTTGGAATTCGGAGAATGGAACATCTTCCTTAAGTCTGAAAACTAATGTGCCATGAACTGCACTTCCCTATTTGGATAATTGCTTTGTATAACAGACCTATATGAGAGAGAGAGAGAGGGAGAGAGAAGGGGTAGGGAGGGAGAGGGAGAGAGTCAGGGGGAAAGAGGGAGTTTTTCCTTGAAGATATTTTTTAATATTTATGATATCTTCTAAATACTTGCAATGCAATCCTAGCAATAGCTCCAGCCTTTCAAGTAACTTGCAATCTGTTCTGCTAAAGGGCAGCAGATGGTTAAGAGAAGGACCCTTCCCCCTCCCCACCTTTCAACCTACATACAAAAGATCTGGAAACATCAACCCTGCCCCCCCACCACAGGAGTAATTTTAATCAGCTGCTCTGAATAAGTGGCATGCCTGGCAATTGATGAAGAGGTGGAGCTAGTGAATATTCACACTTTCTGGTAGCCTGGAGAATTCCTCACGTGTAGCTTTCAAGGGATAGCAGCAGCTGGTTTGGCACACAATAGTCAGTGTGCAACAAGCTTATCCCTCTGCCACTTTTGAATATTGGAGAGAGAGAAACATTCTGAGGCTTGTGGGCTATCTGGTTCAGAGATCTGGGGGAAAGTCGGTCCCTAGGGGTAAGGCCTTCTCTGTGAGGGCGCCCACTCTGTGGAACCAGCTTCCTCTGGAGCTACGATTGGCCTCTGATCTCCGCTCCTTCCGCCACGGCCTAAAGACTTGGTTATTCGAACAATCCAGCCTGGACTGAGGGGGGTGGTTTAGTTTTAAATGTCTTGTGATGGGGTTTTAATATTATTTGGTCGAATTGTGTTTAATAATTTTTAATTTCTTTTAACTTTTGTATTGGGTGTTTTTATGTGAGCCACCCTGAGTCCCTAGGGAGATAGGGCGGCATATAAGACAAATAAATAAATAAATATTTTGTGGCTCTTTGTGTTTCTCACAGGAAGGAGTCTCTTCTTGAAGAACTACTATTTTTATCACATAGTTCATGTAACGCAGGGCCTACATAACCAGCTTATTCTCCATATTCTCTGGTATCTCTAGTCAACTCTAAGCAGCATGGGTTGAAAAATGATTTCAGTAACTGGGTAGGATCAGATGTATACCCAACTAACATTTTATTTATTTTTGTGATGTGTCTGTGGCAGCTGTTTTAAAAAAATCCAATCCAATCATCAGGATGAACCTCTGGTCATTGATTAGAGTGGGCCACCTGGCACCTACGTCTTTAATGCAAATCCAGGGAATAGCATAGAGGTCGTTTGGGTGTATTTTTTTCCTTCATTTTGGTTTAGCAAAGAATCATGCTCAAGTTGGAAATAGATTGCTGTTCAGCATCCTGACCAACAGAGGTAGGGAAGAGGCAAAAAGTAAGAAAGGTGCTTAGGATGGGAGCAACAAGGCCTCATATAATGCATGTTTCTGGGTAGTTGTTAGTATTGTACTGTAGGAAGGGAATATGAAAAAGACACATAAAATCATAAGGAGATACATTGGGAGTAGCCAGGAATGACAAATACCACAGTCAAAAGCTATTAAGATCAGGAAGTTTTCCCAGGGTAAGCACAAACACCTTAGAATAAGAAATTAACAACCCAAAAAGGAAAAGGACAGATAAGGAAATTGAATCGGAAATCCAATCAAGCCATAGGAAGCACTCCCACTAGCATGCCCAAATAAGGAATAAACCTACTAAGCACAAGAATCAAACAAAAATAAAACCATTAAAGGTGATTCAAACACAAAAGGATTCAAACACGAAATTCTAAAGGAAAAAGGTATAAAAACCTCCAGTTACACGAAGTCAGGCAGCTAGCCCAGGAACGCATACCGCTGCCGCCGCACCGCGTGTATTCCTTCCTGCAGAAAATAAAGACCTTGCTTTCAGCAGCTGTTTCTGTTTCCATCTCTACGCCGAGCCGGCGACGCTTCCCAGCGGGAAAATTCGAACCCAGCAGAGCTTTCTCAACAAAATTATTTCAACAATTGGCGACCACGAAGGGACTCCCAGCCAACCCAGCCACCGGACGGGGCCCGGAGATCGAATCCCAGCCGGCACGGACCTTCTTTGTCCGGGGAGAATATCCACGGACCCTGCCCGGGGCAAGCAGGTAGTAAAGGGAGTCTCCGAGTTTTCTCGACAGCTGCTCGAAAGCGGGTGAGTACCATCCTAAAACATAGCTCTTGAATTAAAGGGAGCGAGCGTGAGAGAGCGTGAGAGAGCGTGTGCGTGCGTGTGTGGTTTTTTTCTGAACGAACAGCTGAGTGTCACTTTCCTGGCCGATCTCCAGCCGCACCTCCGTCTGTTGCTAGCCTCACCGGGCCGTGACCGACAGACAGGAGAAAGCAAGGGGGTCGCCAGAGGTGAGGCCCTCTGTTCAAAAAAAAAAACCGATAAACGTGATTGTTTTAGGTTGAGGACTGAAAAGAAAAAAGGGGGAAAAGAAAACCCTGTGCATATCGTAAAGCGAAGCCCGAACTCTAGACAGTTGTGTAATTTGGATGCTAAATTGAGTACCAGTACTTGCTTACAAAAGCAAGTTTTCCCGGATTTGAGCTCTTCCAAATCCGCTAAACGGGCCTGAAGGAAAGAGGCACGGAGTACCAGTACTTATCTGGGGGCAGAGAGTCTCACGGGCTGTTTTTGGGGAAGGGAAAGAAGTCTGCACAGGCAGCATACCCCAGTCCGAAAACCTTGAAAGAGAGAGAGAGAGAGAGTCTCGTGGTTTTTAAAAGGAGCGCATACTTTGTGAAATATTCTGTAGAATAGAGAGAGTTTTTTAAGTATCTCATTTCGTTGCATAAGGTGCAACGACCAAAGTCTCCCTCAGACACCTTTTTTTCTTTGCTCTTAAAAGTTCTTGTGTCTGAAACTGGTCGCTGACCCGACTAAGCCAAAGTGTTAAACCCCACATCGGAAAGGGAAACATGGGAAGCGGTAGTTCGAGGGTCCTGAATGGAACCCCCCTGGGAGAGCTGTTGGAGGCTTGGGATAAGCGGCAGATACCGACCCTAGCCGGCATGAGCAAGAGAAATGTAAAAACATATGTAAAAATGGGCTTCGCTGAGAGACGAGACAGGGAAACAAATTTGGCCACAAGATGGTACTTTTAATTTTCAAACCATAAAGGAGCTTAGATCGAGAATCACACCCAGCCAAATGCCCTATTGGTACTGCTGGGCTGAATTAGCCAGATCCAAAGAATTAAAAGAGAAAGGGAAAGAGACGCTGCAGGAGACTTTCCTCACGAGAGAAGTAAAATGAGGCTAGAATCATGGCCCCCTCTTGAGTAGACCGGTCCAAGGAAGACAGAGGGTGAGCGAGAATACGTGGTAACCCATGTACCCTTTTCTGCATCTGATTTAGTAATTTGGAAAAAGGACACCCCACTTTTAGGTCTGATCCCCAAACAGTAATCCGGACAATAAAAACAATAATAGATAGCCATAATCCTTCTTGGGAGATATGACCCAACTAATTCAAGTCTTTCTAACAAAAGATGAACAATTGAAACTATTTGAAAAACAGAGGAAATAGCTAAGCGGCCAGCCATTCGTGTGCCAGGACAAAGAAACGGCACGAGTTGCCTGGCCCCAAGAACGTCCTGATTGGGATTATAACGATACCAGCCATTGGGACACTTACACTAGTGCAAAAGCAAACCTGTTAGAAGCACTAGAAGAGATAGGGAAAAAACCTTTAAATTGGTCAGAATTCCAAAGAACAACACAAAGAGACACAGAGAACCCGGACGCATTTTGGGTCCGCCTCTCTGAGGCAGCTACCACTTTCGACACTTAGATCTCAGCTGCCAAAAGGATCAAAAGATCCTTGCCTCCGCTTTTGTCGACCAATCAGCTGGCGACATCCGCGATCATTTTCACCAGATCGTGTCAAACTGGTCATCACTAGAAATATCTGAACTGCGGAGAATAGCGAACTTCGTTTATGACCAGAGAGAGAAACTAAAGGAAAAGGAAAAAGATAGGAAAAGGAGAACTGAACGACAAGAAGACCTCGCATTTTGCAGCCATGAATTATGGGAAACCTACAAGCCACAGATTCCCCAATTACATAAGGGACTGCCAAGGGTGTGAAAGAGAAAACCGACACCCCTCTGAATGTACACATTGTTTTAAATGCGGGGCGGGGCACACCAGCCGACACTGTAAACGGGAAGTCCAACGGACTAATTACCGGGACACCTGTCCCAGACCCCCCTTCCCCAGAAAGGATTCTTCCCACCGCAGCCCCAGAGAAAATACCAGAACACCATACCGGGACCAGAAAGGGATAACAATCGAGGGAACTGGTGACTAGAAGGGGAGGATACAGAATACAAAGCCACCTTTAGTGGCCTTGCAATCCCCTTGAGGAATGGCCCTGAAGGGGAACCTATGTTAAAAGTCTTGATAGAAGGGAAACCATATGAATGCTTAATAGACACAGGGGCAACAACGTCACTTATTACTAACCCCCTTTCAAAAATGCTATATCACCAGGGGCCAGGGACAATATCATGGGGTTGGAGGGACAGTCATTCCTGTGGAACATACCATAGATGTAAAGGTGGAAATTGGCCCTTTCAGTCTAAATCATTCATTTACTATATGCCCTCAGTCCCCCTCTCCTCCTGGGAAGGGATGTACTATGTAAATTAGGAGCAAAATTACTTGCAGCAAGGCTGGATTAACTCTTGATATCCCGCCAAACGCCTACTAGTGGTAACAGAAACTCCTAACCAACTACCTGAAGACCTCAAGACCCTGCCAATCCACCTATGGGGATGGGACAACACAGAAGTAGGATTACTCAAAGGGGCAACCCCAGTCACTATCCAAGTCAAGAAGGGACCACCCCATGTATACCACAATATAAGATCCCAGCTGAAGCAGTTCTACCTATCAGGAAACTAATAAAAGCATATCTTGAACAAGGGGTCCTCAGAAAATGTACATCCCCCTGCAACACTCCCATCTTTCCGGTAAAAAAGGCAAAGGTAGATAGTGAAGGGAACCCCATCTTTCGTTTTGTACATGATTTGCGCCGCATAAATAATCATGTCATCCCACGTGCTCCCATAGTGCCCAACCCAGCAACTATAATAACAGAAATTCCAGCCACTGCCACTTTTTTTCAGTCATTGACCTATGCTCGGCTTTTTTAGCATCCCAGTAGACCGAGCATCCCAATATCTTTTTGCTTTTACCTGGGAAGACCAACAATACACCTGGACTCGCTTGCCTCAAGGCTACACTGAGTCACCCACTCTGTTTTCCCAAATTTTAAAACTGATCTTTCATCCATTTCCCTACCACATCAGTCAGCTTTGATTCAATATGTGGATGATTTACTCATAGCATCCAGCACTAAATTGGCCTGTAAGGAAGACACCTGGCATCTCTTAAGAGCATTAGCAGACAGGGGACATAAAGCCTCCCCTGGGAAAATACAATATTTAAAACAAGAAGTCACATACCTGGGGTACATTATTGCTCCAGGCATAAGAAAATTGGCACCCAGCCGCATACAAACCATCTTGGACATGGAGCCACCAAAACAAAACGACAAGTTAGGGCACTGCTAGGAGTCCTAGGGTTTTGTAGACCTTGGATTCCTTCTTTTGGGATACTTGCTAAACCTTTAACACAACTAACAAAAAGGACATGCCTGATCCCATTGAATGGTCTCACTCACTAGACCAGACTGTCCAAACAATAAAACAAACTCTAGCATCTGCCCCCTGGCTGCCTGACTATAGGAAGCCCTTCACCCTCTTCATTCACGAAAAATCAGGTATTGCTTCAGGTGTCTTAACGCAACCTTTGGACACACTAATCGACCTGTAGCATACTACTCAGCTACATTAGATCCAGTAGCGAAGGGAGCAGTTCCATGCTTAAGGGCAGTTGCTGCCACTGTAGAAATAGTAAAGAGATCTAAAGATTTAGTACTAGGACATCCTCTAACTTTGAAGGTTCCCCATGAGGTATTTGCCATCCTTCTAAAATCCCAGACCCAAGCATTCACTCAACAGCGACTAGCAATATGAAGCTGAGTTATTCACTGCAGACAACATAACTTTTGAAAGATGCTCCACCTTAAACCCTGCCACATTGCTCCCAGCAGAACAAACTACTGAATGTCTCCATGATTGTCTCCACCTAGTGCATGATGCTGAACTACCCCGCCCTGACCTGACAGATGTCCCACTAGAAAACCCAGACTTAGAACTTTTCACTGACGGTCCTCATACATACATAAAAACAAAAGGGTGTCTGGAGCTGCAGTAGTCTCACTGCATGAGATCCTTTGGGCATCCCCCCTACCTCCCTCACACAGCGCCCAAGCAGCAGAACTTATAGCTCTTACAAAAGCATGTGAAGCTGCAACAAACCAATCCACAAACATATACACTGACTCCAAATATGCATTTGGGGTTTGCCATGCCTCAGGAACCATATGGAAACAACGGGGGTTCTTAACCTCGGCAGGGCAACAAATAGCACATGCAACCCTGGTAGCCCAACTATTAGAAGCCATCCAATTGCCAAAAACTTTAGCAGTTATTCACTGCAAAGCACATCAAAAGATGACTCATTAATAACAAAAGGCAACCACTACGCAGACATAACAGCCAAATGGGCAGCAACACAACCACTAGCCCAACACTTCTCAACACCAGCTTTATCAGCCAACCCTAAAAACCCTACAAAGATTTCTTAGATCATGGGAGGCAGAACAATGGGAGGAAAAATTAGGTGCAACCTTTAAAGACAATTTTGGAGGGTTCCAGATGGAAGGCCCATAGCCCCACGACGCCTTCTCAGGCTAATATGCCACAGGTTACATTCAAAAGGACATTGTGGGACACAAGCTATAGTTGATGCTATTAGGAGAGAATGGTATGCACCAGGAGCATACAGTGAGGCCACGAGAGTTGCTACCACTTGTAAGACATGCCAGGCTAACAACTCTACCTCTAGGAAATCCATTCATGAGGGGGTAGGCCATGGGCACAGCCCTTTGAAAAATACAAATGGACTACATACAACTCCCCAGAGCAAATGGGTACCAATATGTCCTTGTATGCAGGGACCAACTGACGCATTGGATAGAGGCCTTTCCCTGCAGACACGCCACCCCTTGAAACAGCCAGGCATCTCCTTAAGGATATTATACCCAGATTTGGAGTGCCCAGCGTTGTGGACATGGATAGAGGTAAACACTTCATAGCTCAGATCCTCACACATATATTCCAAGCTCTGGGCATCACACAAAACTTACATGTGCCATATTCCCCAACTTCCTCTGGGGACAGAAAGAGCAAATAGAGAAGTAAAGACCCTACTGGGCAAACTCTGCCAGGAAACACACCTTCCATGGCCACAGGTGCTCCCAATTGCTCTCTTCTACATCAGGACTAGACCTAGAAGAGATATAGGAATTTCGCCTTTGAAATCCTTTTTGGCCGACCACCCGACACACTAAAAGGTCTGGACCCACACTCCCTTTGTTTAGAAAGGGGATATGGTTCTCTCCTCTTATCTTTCAGCCTTACAGAAGAGACTGCAGACCCTGTGGACCCAGAGCTCACTGACACAGACCTTGCCCCTGGAGGAAGCACTACACCCATTTGAACCAGGAGATTGGGTGTGGATCAAATTCTTCACGAGAACCTCACCCCTACAACCCAGATGGAAGGGACCCTACCAAGTCCTGTTGACCACACAAACAGCCATCAGAGTTGCTGAGAAGGACTCCTGGATTCACTGGACGCATGCCAAACCTGCAGTCATAGATCACAGCCCAACACCAACACAACCAATCCCACCACTCAAGTTGAAGAAAGACCCAGAAACAAACGGGTGGACATTACAGGCACTCTTTGAATCCACAGAACCAGAACACCAACCTACAGCCTCTTGAACATAACAAACTGAACTACAACATTTTCTTCAACAGCTCAACCCCTTTCAGAAGAGGAAGAGACAACGAACTGTAACTTCTTGTTATCTCAATTTTCAAACTTTAATATTTAAATTTTGTTTCTTTATAGACCTTCTTTAAAAAAAAAGGGGGAGAGGGGACAGTGGAATTAAGCATGGGGAAAAAGAAGCCCAATGTAAAAGCATCATGTAACTTGTATTTCATATTTATATCTGTAATACTTGTAACATATGTAACAGCATTTTAGAACCAAACCTCATCCCAGAGAAAGGAAACATATGGGAATATTTAGCAAGAGAAGTACTCAATACCACTAATTTTTGCCTAGCAGGAGGGAAATCTGTCAAGGACATTTTAACTACATGCCTAATGGGAGTAGCATCTAGACCACATGACATCATTAACTACACTACATTTAGAAACCTTCCCGGCTCCTATGAGAGCATCTTCCACTGGGGTCACCCTTCAAAGAACAAAGACCACACCATGTACACCCTTACACATAGCTACAGTAACTACCAGAACAATGCTTTAACGTCATAGGATGCAGCACACCAAAGGTCACAAAATGCATCAGCTTAAGTAACACAGAGCTAAAATGCAATCACACAGAGACCATATCATTCTCATATAGTTACCTGAGGCTCCCACCAGGTTGGTTTTTCCTCTGTGGCCTAAAAGCCCATTCATACCTTCCAGCCAATGCCACTGGCGCCCTTGCACCTTAGGAAGATTAACCATGCTTATGCCATCCCTACAGAAGCGACATAGGAGAGCCTTCCAAACCTTAGACCCGGACTGTAATTCCAAAGTCTCCCTTCTCACAAAAACAGAATATGTCTCATTGGCAATATCACTAGTGGGAATTCCAGAAATCTGAATAGCCTGGCATGTACCCTAGCCAAAGGTTTAAATTCGACTTCTCATGCTCTGGATGCCCTCAACAGAGAACTGAGGGAGGTCAGAGAAGCCACCCTGGAAAATAGGGCAGCAATAGACTTTCTGCTCTTGAAGCACAACTATGGCTGCGAAGCATTCAAAGGGATGTGTTGCTTTAATCTAGACGAAGCCTCAGGACTTGTAGGAGGGACATCCACCACCTGGAAGAGCTAACCCAAAATATTGGTCACGAACAACCATTCTTAGATTCTTCGTGGCTCTTCTCATGGTTACCAGATCTCCATTGGCTTAAAGTCCTTGTGACAACCATAGTCACTATCTGTGTTCTTGGAACCCTCCTATGTTGCCTCTGTCGATGCATACCACCCTGCCTCAGTTGCCTAAAACCTGCATCCCCACCCATAAACCTGAACAAAAGGGAAGACAAGCAGCCATAATGATGATGCAAATCGATCACGAATACCAAGTATACTCTGACATTCAATTAGAAGAATCCATATAAAAAAAAAAAAAATGAGGGATTGTAGGAAGGGAATATGAAAAGACACATAAAATCATAAGGAGATACATTGGGAGTAGCCAGGAATGACAAATACCACAGTCAAAAGCTATTAAGATCAGGAAGTTTTCCCAGGGTAAGCACAAACACCTTAGAATAAGAAATTAACAACCCAAAAAGGAAAAGGACAGATAAGGAAATTGAATCGAAATCCAATCAAGCCATAGGAAGCACTCCCACTAGCATGCCCAAATAAGGAATAAACCTACTAAGCACAAGAATCAAACAAAAATAAAACCATTAAAGGTGATTCAAACACAAAGGACTCAAACACGAAATTCTAAAAAAAGGTATAAAACCTCCAGTTACACGAAGTCAGGCAGCTAGCCCAGGAACGCTGCCGCCGCCGCTGACGTGTATTCCTTCCTGCAGAAAATAAAGACCTTGCTTTCAGCAGCTGTTTCTGTTTCCATCTCTATGAGAGCGGCGACGCTTCAGCGGAAAATTAACCCAGCAGAGCTTTCTCAACAAAATTATTTCAACAGTAAATGACTCAAGTCCTCTGTGTGCACAAACCTTGTAGTCAGAGAGGGGAGGGGCTAACTCACGAGTAACACAAACACCCCTGACACTAAAGATGTAGAAAACCAGCTGAAGTTTATTCTTCCCAGGTCCTTAAGATTCAGGGTCAGGAGTTAAAAACAAAACAGTCTCTTTGGAGTGCCAGTAATCCAAACCATGGACACATAAGAAAAAAGTTTTAAACCTAAAATAGAACAGGCAGCATAATTTGAGGCTTGATGCCCTACTTCACACACTAGTAGACTCAATTCTGACAGAACAATTGATCAATGGAATAGCTTGCCTCCTGGAATTATGTGTGCTCCATCACTGGAGGTTTTCAAAAACAGACTGGGATTTGATCAGGATGGTATAAGGCCTTCTGCCTTGAGCATAGGATTGGACTAGAAGATCTCTGAGGTTCCTTTCAGCCCTATAATTCTAGGTTATATAGACACCCCAGACTCAGCAAAACACTGGATGCCTTCTTGTTGAAATTCTGGCCCATGTCTTTCCTCACATAAGGAATCCCAGTACAAGAACCAGGTATATTGTACAATATTGTACAGTAAAGGTAAAGGTTCCCCTCACACATAGGTGCTAGTCATTTCCGGCTCTAGGGGGCAGTGCTCATCTCCGTTACAAAGCCAAAGAGCCAGTGCTGTCCAAAGATGTCTCTGTGGTCATGTGGCCAGCATGACTAAATGCCGAAGGTGCACGGAACGCTGTTACCTTCCCACCAAAGTGGTCCCTATTTTTCTACTTGCATTTTTATATGCTTTTGAACTGCTAGGTTGGCAGAAGCTGGGACAAGTAATGGGAGCTCACTCCATTATGCGTTGCTAGGGATTTGAACCGCCAAACTGCCAACCTTTCTGATAGACAAGCTCAGCGCCTTAGCCACTGAGCCACCCGTCCCTCATATTGTGCAATAGTGCATGACAAATAAACTGGATCCCAACCAGCTAGCGTAGACAAGTGAGGACAAGTGGAGAATATGTTTATACAGGGCATGATAAGGGAATTTCAAATGTTTCCTCTGCAATCTGGGTCCTCATTTTACCCACCTCGGAAGGATGGAGAGCCAAATCAACCTTGAACTGGTGAAACTCGAATGGCCAAACTACTGACAATCTGCAGTCACTGGAATTAGGCTGCAATGCTGCATTTTAGCCACTGTGCCACCACGGCTCTTACAAAAGTCATTTGGGGAGATTCTGGTTTTGGGTCACCAAAATTTCCGGTATACTGAATCTGATAAATTATAGTTCATCCAGGACAACCACACTTCATTCACCCCCCAAAAAAACTCTATTCTTGATAAAGGATAAAGCTACTGATATTACCACAAATTTCTAGCCAAGTATAAACATCTAATTGATTCCTAACATGGACCTTCTAGAAAGGAAGTACTTTGGAGGATACATACTTTCACAATGTGTTACATTAATTTAATTAATTAAGGTGCTTCTTCCCTTGAAACCTTAAATGCAGAGATTAAAACATTCAATCTGGGAATACTACCAAACACCAACTTAACTCCCAGGGGTTGTTGTTGTGTGGAAAATAGGAGGAGGAAGGTATGTTGGATATGTTTGCTGTCCTGTTTGTAAACATATTTAAGGTGAGAGACAAATAAATAAATAAACCTAATGTGTAGATCTCCCTGAAAATAACCACCTTGGAGTTATGACCATCCTACAAGGAGCAAATCTGAAAGATGGAATCTCTATAAAAATACGAAGGTGAATTCAGGCCTAAAATATTTTGATTGATTTCAGTGGAATAATGCATATTGTTTTTTTGATGGCACGACAGCAAACACATGCTGGTGCATCTAAATACCTAATGATGTTTAGAGAACGTCAGCTGTTTGTAATAAATGGAAATTCAAATGGCAAATTATTGCCCCCTCTCTGAGATATTTTGCTGCTATAATGGAGAATTCTAGCTGCAAAGGAATGCTGATGACATGCTGGAATTGCTCGCAATTATTCAAGTGATCCACCAGACTTGTTCAGTGCCCACAGCCACTTAGGAAATTATCATCTAGTTTCTATCCTTCATGAATATGAATATTTGCAATCTGGATGCAATATCTGAACAAGGAAAATATTTATTCACATTAACATATATTAACTTACCCCAAAAAGGTTATCCTATATTTGGCATGCAGTAATGACATCTTTATGATTAGGTGTTTTTATTTTGGGATTATAGGTGTTGTTGAGACATATATTTCTATCAGTGGTGGGATTTAAAAAATTTTTGCTACTGGTTCTGTGGGCGTGGCTTGGCTTGGTGGGCGAGGCAGGGGAAGGATACTGCAAAATCTCCATTCCGTCCCCACCCCACTAACCTGCTTTCCAGCTCTGTTCTCCTGTGCAGGGCAACAAAAGAAGACCCAGCCAATCAGCTGGGACTTGGGAGGCAGAGAATAGATGTGGGGAGGGCAGTCAGAGGTGCTATTTGCTGGTTCTCCAAACTACTCAAAATTTCCGCTACCAGTTCTCCAGAACTGGTCAGAACCTGTTAAATACTACCTCTGATTTCTATCCACTTTAGACCAGTTATCTTCTAGATGGTGAGTGTTGTAACTGTTGTGTTATTAGAAACCATTTGAAGTACCACCTGTAACCAGAGGCCTACAACTATTTGATTCTGGTTTCTATTCAGAATATACCACAATATATACCATCTGCTTAGTCAGAGCCTGTGATACAATTGCATCTCTTCTGACTCATCAGAGATGTAAAAATGAAGGATTCCACATCCAAGGCCTGCAATGTTCAAGGATGGATCAACAAGATATATCATATACCTTTGAGTAATCTTTTATAGAACGGTTGTAGGAAAAAGGGACAAAACATCACTTCTTCTCATCTAAAATCCCCAGGGGAAATAATACATTCCTACATGTCATCCATGATCTTAGTAAGAGTTATGTCCCTGTCACAAGCCTTGGTTGGGCTGCCTTGTTCTCTTTTTCAGACAACTCCCCAATCTGAAGATGCTGCTCAGAATTGACAACAAGGGATGACACTGAAGTATCAACAGAGGACATGGACTTTGTAACAGACCCAGAAATCAACTCAACCTCTACTCAGCCTAAGCCATTAAAGGATTGAATAAGGTCAGCCGCAATATCAAGCATTCATCTTTCAATGTTATATGTCATCAATTTTATTCATTTCTTAAATATACGTCCTGCCTATCGTTCAGGAGCTCAAGGTAGCACACACAACATTCCCTCTTTCATTTTCTCCCCTGGGAATAGGTTGGGCTGAGAGAGAGAAACTGCCCCAAAGTCACCTGATGGTTTGGTTTCCTTGGCTGAGAGTAAATTTGAACCTGGTACCAGTTCAACTACTATACTACAGAATTGCTATTTGTGCAAAATTCATTCCACATAGGAGAAATAAACAGCGTTCTCAGTGCAAAACAATAATTGTACATAATACTGACATCAGAAATTGCAACATTCAAGGCATTCGATCAATGAACTTAAAGTGGCTATGCCTTTCAAAGGAATTTTGAAGGTGAATCTAGCAAAAACCTGCCAAATTTATACTTACTAAAAAGTTTCATTCCCTCATTCTTATCAGTGGTGGGATTCAGGTTTTTTTTACTACCGGTTCTGTGGGCGTGGCTTGGTGGGCGTGCCAGGGAAGGATACTGTAAAACCTCCAGTCAGAGGTGGTATTTGCTGGTTCTCCAAACTACTCAAAATTTCCACTACCGGTTCTCCAGAATTGGTCAGAACCTGCTGAAACCACCTCTGATTCTCATGGAATAAAAATTCTTTTTAATTCCTTCACATATATTAACTATCAGTGCCAGGAAATTTATTAATGTTGAATGATCACTATAATTTAAAACACATATTTACTTTTATTTTAATTGTTCCTGTTGATGTTTTGTCCATTATAGTTATTTCCCCTCACTTTTAACATTTACATGAATCTTCCCTTTACATAGAAGTTTGCTTGTATGTATATGTGAATATAAATTTTGCATTGCAGAATATTCAATAGTTTTTAAGACACCAAAAATCTCTGCTGGGAAGATTTATCTGGGACTACAAGTTTGAGTCTTGGGCCATAGGCTCCTCAAGCAATTTTCCTAATCACTAGAGATATCTGCCAAAGCCAGGTGGATGCAAAGGAAATAGAGTTTCTTCACAACTTACATAGTAGCTGTATTAGTTAAACAGGAACTGGATTTGGCCAAAGAATCAGAACCAGCCTTCCAGCTTTACTTGACCCAGCTAGATAGATGACATCAGAAGCAGAGTGGAGCTTAATTGATACCACTCTTGTCTTGTGAAATAGATCGATATCCATATTAGCTGCTAACCACGGTAATTTTAGCGGGCACCAGGGTGAAATTGATGCCACATGTCCAAAGCATGCCCAGAGGCTAGAATTAATGAAGGATAAAAAATCCTTCACTGGAATTAAACCTATCTACATTCTAATATCAGTATCACCTTTTAAAATAAAAAATTGACTGCATCCTGTTTTGCAAGCAAATGAATGTATTTCTGTTACAGTCTAAGACTGTCAGGCATAATTGAGTAATACAACAAAGCTAAGATTTTCATCCATTAAGATCCATTTCACAAACTATCCCTTTCCTTTTCTCTCTAAGACCTGACTAATTGTTCAATTGATTTCAACCACCAGGTTGATCCTTGGTTCCACTGTATCAAATTGGAACAGAAGCTATTCTGTAGACAACTGAATTTAAAAACAGAGCAATAATAAGATTTTAAAAAATCTGCAAGAAATCAGTTGTTCTCCAACGGAAGGGCCAAAACATCCCGAATAACTACCAAATCCAACCAGAGGCCCAGGGCTGCCCCTCCCCTCCTTGCCCTTCCCCTATTCATAGCCTGAGGGGTGGCTTCTTTGCCTAATTCACTTTCCATGCTTTTTGCCTTAAGCTTTTCTTTCCTTATTTTCACATTGGAAAAATGAGAGCGTCCTCATTCCACGAGCTGTGTTGTTCTGAGTGACTTTAAGGCAAAGCCTGAAAATGTGTTTTTTTCCCACCTTTGTGCAAGCCTTTAAGCGCATTCAGAGGTTGAGTTTACTCGAGTGCACCCTGGCAGGCTCCTGGAAAGGTCAATGTGGCTCTCAATCATCAGCCTGCATGGCTCTCCCTCCTCCCCCCTCCCTCAGGGGGCATGAATATAATATTGCACTACCCTGCAGTTACAATTAACCCCTGAGGAGCCCTAATCGAGCACTGAGCCTGAGTTGACTGCCCTGAACATGTCCACCTGGCCTGTCCCTATCTTCGGAAGGAAATGGGGGTTGCCTTTTCCCAACCTTTTCCCAACCATTCCCCCCTAATCATCTTGTGGCAGGAAGAAAAAGGACGCAGTTAACTAGGAAGTGGAAACAGACAGCCATGAATAATGCAAGTCTCCTTAGACACAGCTGAGTAACGAAGGCTGTGAGATACAGATTTAACCTTCTCTTCTCTTTCTCCTTCTAGAAGACCTCCCTGCACATGCTTTCTACAAGTCACCCAAGGATCTTCTTCTTCTTCTTCTTTTTTACATCATTAGGGATCAGTTGTAAACATGCCACTTATTTATTGTTAAAGTGACACTTCCACCCACATTCTATAAAACATCTCAACGTGGCTAGCAACTGAGCGTGAACATTAAAAATGCAACAACATTTAAACTGTCATGTACCACGAGGTACCACAGCACTACCTGAAGAATGCAAATGCTGGACTCATCCTCCATCCTAGCCCAAAGGCTGGCCTTAATAGCCTTCCAGAAGGTAAGCAGGATAGGAGTTCCTCCATCTTCTTGACCGTGGTGGAGTGGTGGCCTTATAGGAAGAGCTTAGAACTGGAAGACCTTGGGCTATTAGAATCTTATTCTTGGCCTTGTTATACATTTTCCTTGACTGCATTTGGCTATTGGTGTAAACCAAGGGTCTTCAAACTTGGCAAGTTTAAGACTTTTGGACTTCAACTCCCAGAATTCCCGAGCTAACATGACTGGAGGAGGAATTCTGGGAGTTGAAGTCCACAAGTCTTACAGCTGTCAAGTTTGAAGAGCCCTGGTGTAAACCCTTCTGACTTATTGTAAGAAATGGTTGTAACAATGGTTGTCCAATGTAGGGGAAGGTTATAGAGATATATGTATTTACATAAATGCAGAGCTCATATATTGTAAAGATAATATGAGTTTCTATCAGCATTTCCTCCCCCCAAACCCCGATAATTTGTTGATAGTTACAAGAATTGGTATGTAAATCTATTTTCTAAACAGATTTTAGAAAAGAATGGACAAGGCAAATGACCAACCAACAAATGATTATTTTGCATTAATATGAAATAGAAGAAGATGAATAGCGAGTCTGAGCAGAGAGGACAAAGAAATGATTATAGCCAAGTCATAAATATTGACATGACATGGTAATCAGACCCATCTCATTATTTAATGAGAAAGGGCTGGTTTAATTAAATCTAAGCAAGAAGCCAAACCTTGCTTATGAGATAGTTGAGGCCTGGGCTAAACCTAAGATACCTAATGGTGGAAAGTGTTTCCTTCTTGCAGTAAAGAGGAGTGATTAGTCAAGCTTTTGGCTCACTGGCTGAATCCATGAGATAGCCAAAGCAATATCCAATCAGTCATGTGGGGTGGGGGGGGAGGTTCAAATTATTTTGCTTTTTTGGAAGATAAGATGAATAAAATGAAAGACAATGGCTTTTGAAAAATGCACTGATACAGAAGCTTTAGATGCATTTAGCACATATATCCAGCACTTCATTCTTAAAAGGAAATGCACTGTAGCTATAAACGTGCCTAGAAGTTATGTTCTATGTCCCAAGAATCTTTGTACCTTAAGTCAGATCTGTGACTCCTGTTGTTTATTAGGGGAAAGAAACAGTCCAAGCTGACACATTATCTTCGTTATGAATTTTTGTTATGGGCCTGAGCCTTTCTTTAAGGCATTTAATGCAATGCATTCTCCAAATTATGTCCTGCACATTTATTGTTGCTTAAGCAATGTGTTTAGGGGTTCAACTGAACCTAAGAACCTCAGAACTGTTCAGGCAAGCCCCCAAAACACATTGAATATGTGGCAATAAATGTGCAGAATATGATCTTGGGAATACATTGCATTAATTTCCTTGAAGACAAAATGCAAGTTGTAAATGGTTTTAAATTGATCATCATACTACCCAAATTCTTCAAGCCTCTGAGTGTGTGTATGTGTGGGGGGAGGAAGGAGGAGACAGAAAAAGAAAGAGAGAGAATATAACATTTAAAAACAAATTGCAAGTTTTCAAATCCATCAAGGCTTCTTCCCATCCAGACAAAGAATGTTTAAGTACCAGGAAAATTACATCAATCTGCCTGCTATCCATGTGAAAACTCTGATGCCTTCATGTTATTGGCTAGTCCAGAGGCAAAATAGTAAAACATAATCCAAAATGGCAATTTTAGCTCAAAAACACTGTCCTCGTTAATACCTAATTCTTCCTGCCTTTTCCTGAGTTCCAATTATCTAGTAGGCAGAGAAAGCTGCAGTCAGACAAACTCCCAGTTTCATCACTTGTTGCTAACTTATGCTTCCGCTAACTCAAAAGCCACAGAGGATCATTATAACTTTCCAAGGGTTCATATTTGATTAGACTATCCTTGCTATAGCATGAAAAGAAACAGAGAAAATGAAGCCAGCAGCATCTCCATTCTCTGTGCAGCAGGCAGGTTTAACTTATCAATTTACATCCTTTCTCCTTCCTTTGTGTGCACTTTAATCTAATTTAGACTGTAAACTCTTCAGGGCAGGAACTTGGCTCCATCTAATATATTATGAAATGAGTCTGCCATGAGATAACAGGAAGCAATCAAATCTTGCTTTTGGTGCCCACTGAGCTATTACACCCTAAAGGAAACTAGGAAAAATAAATAAAAGCTCTGCTAATATAATTAACTATCAAAGTCTCTTTATACTTGCTTGCTTTCTCCTATCTCTGCCTTCCATAGATTTAGCAAAACAAACAAGCTGTTTTATTTTTTATTTTTTTATAATTCAAGGAAATCCAACTTTGATGCAATATATTTTAAAAAATGAAAATCATCTTTACCTGTGACAGTCACCAACATGGAGGCCACTAAGGGACGATTGTTGTCCAGTTTACGGCTGAGTCGGAGTTCTCCACTGGTCTGGTTGACAATTAACAAGTGCAGTTCATTTCCGCGTTCAAAGGTATAAAACAGTTTATCAGACACATCTGGGTCATAGGCAGGGATCTTCCCTATCACACCGGAAGGAAAGGTGTTGGATTTGTTGGAGATATAGTTGTTAAAGAGGATCTGGAAATTTTTCAGAATGGGAGTGTTATCATTCTGGTCAATGAGTTTCATGTGGACTGTAGCTCTGCTGACAAGGGGGGCAGAAGTGGCCTGAACCACAATGATGTACTCAGGCTTGGTCTCATAATCCAAATCAATGAGGGCAGTGAGCTCACCTGAAAATATGTCCATCTGGAAGATCTCAGGGATATTGCCTTCCACAATTTGGTACATAATCTGGGCATTGGGTCCTTCATCTGGATCCAGGGCTGTTATCTGGGCCACGACAGAACCCACAATGCTATTTTCCTTCACAAAGACTTCAAACTCCTCAGCCGGAAAAACCGGGGCGTTGTCATTAATATCTTGCACCGACACTTGGATATGGACAGGGGTTCTTTGGGGAGGCATCCCCCTGTCCACAGCATAGGCAGTGAGTTCATAAACAGGAATGCTTTCCCGGTCTAACCTGCGGATGGTTCGAATAATCCCAGAGGTGGGCTCAATAATGAAATCTCCATCCCCATCCTCTCCATTCTGGAATGTGTATTGCACCCTTCCATTGGCATGGGCATCCCTGTCAGTGGCAGAGATCTGAAGCACACTTGTGAAGGGAGGGCTGTCCTCGGAGATGACGCCCTGGTAGTGAGCACTCACAAACTGAGGGGCATTATCATTGACATCGTTCACCATGATTTCCACATAGGTTGTGTCTGCTTTCTGGGGGATCCCGTTATCTTTCGCTGTGATGGCCAGGGTGTAGGTGACTTGGTCCTCATAATCCAGCTCTGCCTGCAAGGTGATGGCACCCGTGTTTGCATCAATCCGAAACTGGGGGATATTGTCTTCCAAGTAGTAGGTAATCCTGGCATTTTCTCCCACATCGTCATCTGTGGCACTGATCACCACCACCGTGCTACCAATTGGACGGTCCTCATTCACGCTTACTGAATAATGGGCACTCTGAAACACTGGCCTGTGGGTGTTGGCATCCGTAATGTTGATATGAACATGGCAGTTGTCGTGCAGGGTCCGGTCAGAGGCTGTCACTGTTAGCACAAACCGCCTCTCTTGTTTGTAATCCAAGGGCAAAGAGAGGGTGATTAATCCCACTCCTCCTTGAGTGCTGATAGCAAAACGGTTCCGTGTGTTCCCACCCGTTATCTGATAGCTGATGGCACTATTCACATCCCGGTCAATTGCTGTTACACTAAGAACACTAGTCCCCACATGGCGTCTTCGTTGAGGCGAATGAGATACTCTTTCTGGGTAAATTCGGGCCGGTTATCGTTTACATCCATGACAGTGATGGTGACACTAGCAGAAGCAGATAAAGAGGGAGAGCCATGGTCCCGGGCTTCTACCCCAAAAAAGTAGTGCTGCACAGTCTCTCGATCCAAAGGGCCACTCACAGTAATCCAGCCCGTGGCACTGTTCACTACAAAGGGAGTATCAGAAGCGACGCCAGTGAGCTTGTATTCAACACGCGAGTTCTCTCCATAATCCGCATCCACGGCCTGGATGTGGATTACTGAATGGCCCAAGGGGGCATTTTCCAAGACCGATATTTGAAAAGGGGTGCTGACAAAGATAGGAGCATGATCGTTAATGTCCACTACTTGGATGCTAACCATGCCGGTGTTATTGGACAAAGGAGGACGTCCGGCATCCTGGGCACGGATCCTCAAGGCATATTCTCGTTCAACTTCAAAATCCAAAGGAGCTACCACCTGTATTTCCCCAGTGACACTGTCTATTGAAAATTGTCCCCTGCTATTACCACTGATGATGTTATAATGAACTAAAGCATTGTTGTCTTTGTCTAAATCAGTGGCGGTGACTCTTAAAATTTCTGAATGGGGCCTTATATCTTCTCTTACCTGGACTATATACGCTTTTCACTAAATTGTGGGACATTGTCATTTTCATCAAGAACTGTTATATACACTCTAACTGTGGAGGACAGAGGTCCGGGCTCCTTACCTTGATCGTTTGACTCCACCACCAAAGAATACTTCTCCATTTTCTCCCTATCTACTTGCCCACTTGTAGTGATCAGCCCTGACCGTGAATCTATCTCAAAGACAGAGTGAGCGGCTTGTTCATTGACAAATCGATATCGGATGTGGGCATTGGGTGGAGAGTCCACATCGGTGGCCCTCAGCTGCAAAATGGGATAGCCTTCTTCTACGTTTTCCCGGATTGTCTCTCTGTACTCACTCTGCTCAAATACTGGGTTATGGTCATTTCTATCTGCAACTGTGATTGCAACCATGGTCGTGGCAGAGAGACGGGGAATCCCATGATCTATAGCAGTCACTCGGAAGTAGTGTAGGTCCATATTTTCCCTATCCAAAACTTCAGTGGTACTGATGAGGCCATTTTGGGAATCAATGCTGAAGAGTTCCAGAGACCTGCTGTTCATCAGAGCATCCATGGAATAGATTAGCCGCCCAGCTTCCCCGGAATCAGAGTCTTGGGCTGCCACCGTTATCACTGGGGTGCCTGAAGGCTGGTTTTCAGCCACCTGGACTTGGTAATTATACTGAGGGAAGAGGGGGTGACGATTGGCTGCCCTACGAACCCTCAGCAAGGGCAGAGGCGCCCCTTCTCTTCGGCTCCTTTTCTTGGCACACGTGGAATAGGTTATTTCACTCTGTAGAGCTGGATGAGGGGCTTTTAACGGCAGGGAGGGAAAGAATCCCGGGATTGACGGACTCCTAAAATTCACCTCAAAACAAAGAGTTTGTAAACAGCCTTTGGTAGAGTGGAATGGAGGGAAAGAAAAGAGGAGCTCGCGCCTTCTCCGGTCTACGTTCGGATTGGCTCCCAGAAAAGCACAGGGAGCTGTCCGAGCTGCTGAAACCGCCGAAGCGGCTCTCGCCCAGCCTTTTCTGGTCCAGGTACAAAGGCAGTATCGCTCCGGGCTGCTCCCACAGCAGTCGCCGGCGCAGCAGCTGCGGGAAATTCCACGGGGCACCGGTTGCCCCAGGCAGAGCTGAAGGCAGGTCAGCAGGGTGAACCACCTGCAGAAAGGCGAACGAGCTCCCGGGAGAGAAAAGGAAGCCAGTCTCATAATCGGGGACCACGGAGGCATGGGAGGACTGCCGCCTTTTCTCCTAGCTCGGGTGGCCGAGCGCTCGGAGCTCCTCAGCAAGGAGCGGTCGGTGCAGTTCTGAAGGCGGCGAGATGGCTTTGTACACAGGTGGACCCGCCGGATACGGGTTGGAGTCCTGTTAAAACGGGTCGGATCCCGGCGATTTGGGGAGGGATCCTTCATCCCATTGGACACCCCATTGTCCGGCTGGCTCGAGCCCCTCCTAGGGCGTTGATTGGAAGGGCTCAGTAGACGCCCCTCTGCGCGGAATCCACCCCAACCACAGCGAGCCTCGCCAAACATGCCCAGGTAGTCCGCGCACGGCTTTTCCCGAGCCTTGCCGGCCTCCGGGGATCCGGAAGAAGTGCGGAAGCATTTATAATCCACAAGCAAGAGGAAGCGCTGCCCAGCTCTCCCAGGGTACCAACCAGGCAGCGGATCGTCCTCTTTTCCCAAGGTGGGGTCAGGGATCCCCCGCGAGAAAAGCTGCTGTTCTTCTTCCTTTGCCCCGCCAGAGGTTGCGAGAGGGAGCCCGCGCAGCACCGATCGTCCTCCCGGAGCCTGGCGGACGGCGAGGTTTCCTTTAGTTCCCCGAAGAGAGCGCAGCCCGGCCAACCACCGCTCGGCTTCTCCGGCTTCGCCCGGTGGATGCAGCCAAGCCCCTCTGCCCGCTGGCTTTCCCAAGCTGAAGCGAAACAAAGGGAGAAGCAGCAGCAGCAGCAGCAGCTCAGGCGGCGATCCTGGCGAGGACGGCGCTGGTTTGGTCCCGGAGGTTGAGGCGGCGGTTCAGCCATGGTCCTCGGCCCTTTCCCGCCCCTCTGCCCGGCTGCCCTGGCCTGGCGCTGCTCCCCCGGCCCCGCCTCGCTTCGGGCTCTGCCGCCTTGCCAGGTTCGGTTGCCGCCACCACCATCTATCTGGCAGCGGCGCCGCTGCTTTTTCCGTGGCTCTCCCGCTGCGTGCCGACGGCGGAGGCAACAGCATCGCCTCCTCCCGCAGCCTCAACATGGCTCCCGGCTGCCCTGATGGTCCGTTCCGCCCTCCCGGCTAACCCCCCTCTTGTCGCCCTACCGTGGTAGCGCCCACCCGTATAGCGTAGACGGGTGAAGCAAACCCTCCGCCATCTTCACTGTGGGCAGGTTGGGTCGTGGGGGAGAAGAGGCTGGCAGGATGAGGGTGGCGATCGTCTCGCTAAGACTGGCGAAGGGATGCAGGTAGAAAGGCCGCTAAGATCCGGAGGAGATTACGAGAAGATCCCGTCTGGATTCAATTCGGGGCGTTCGACCGTGGAGGGAGCTGTCCAACGTGTTGATTTAGAACTCCGGGATCCAATCAGGGATGCCAAAGCAGTTGACGGCGAATCGATAGAGGAAGGCTGGGCGATCATCCAGGAGGGTGTTTGGTCGCATGGGCGTGTCCTAGAGAGCCTCTTCTACTCAGGCACGCCCACTTCCAGTTGTGGTAGTAGCACAGGTACCAGAATCCGCAGCCAGTCATGGTTGACTTACCTCCTCTGGAGGAAACCTAATGGAGCAAAGCTGCCTTGGCGCTATTTATTCCTCAGTTTATTTTGCACACACTGTCAGGTTTCTTTAATACATTTATGTATGGGCAAAGAACAGAACCTTATATAGTAAATTACATATGTCCTACCAGTCAATGACTACTTCAGCTTCAACCATAACAATACAAGAGCACACAACAGATACAAACTCAATATTAACCACTCCAAACTTGATTGCAGAAAGTACGACTTCAGCAACAGAGTGGTCAATGCCTGGAATGCACTACCTCACTCTGTTGTTTACATCCTCTAACCCGCTCCTTTAACCTCAAACTATCCACTATTGACCTCACCCCATTCCTAAGAGGTCTGTAGGGACGTGCATAAGTGCACCCTCATGCTATTGTCCCTGTCCTGTTGTTCCCATTTATTCGTTACCTATTTCCTGTATTCTTACTCATGTTTATACTTATACCTATTATTTTTAATTCTAGCACTGTGCTCACCTAGAATAAGCTAGGGCCTCATCCTCTGAAACCTTCAGAGAGTTATAAGCTCTGATAGAGAGTCTTTAAAGGTAGAAATTAACATCCAAATGACTTATAG
>CM019149.1:67733035-67846095 GCA_009733165.1 Naja naja
CCAGTTCTCCAGAACTGGTCAGAACCTGCTAAATACTACCTCTGATTTCTATCCACTTTAGACCAGTTATCTTCTAGATGGTGAGCGTTGTAACTGTTGTGTTATTAGGAACCATTTGAAGTACCACCTGTAACCAGAGGCCTACAACTATTTGATTCTGGTTTCTATTCAGAATATACCACAATATATACCATCTGCTTAGTCAGAGCCTGTGATACAATTGCATCTCTTCTGACTCATCAGAGAT
Source organism: Naja naja (assembly GCA_009733165.1). Lineage (NCBI taxonomy): Eukaryota > Metazoa > Chordata > Lepidosauria > Squamata > Elapidae > Naja > Naja naja. The sequence continues at coordinate 67,733,283 of CM019149.1, forward strand.
GTAAAAATGAAGGATTTCACATCCAAGGCCTGCAATGTTCAAGGATGGATCAACAAGATATATCATATACCTTTGAGTAATCTTTTATAGAGTTGTAGGAAAAGGGACAAAACATCACTTCTTCTCATCTAAAATCCCCAGGGGAAATAATACATTCCTACATGTCATCCATGATCTTAGTAAGAGTTATGTCCCTGTCACAAGCCTTGGTTGGGCTGCCTTGTTCTCTTTTCAGACAACTCCCCAATCTGAAGATGCTGCTCAGAATTGACAACAAGGGATGACACTGAAGTATCAACAGAGGACATGGACTTTGTAACAGACCCAGAAATCAACTCAACCTCTACTCAGCCTAAGCCATTAAAGGATTGAATAAAGTCAGCCCAATATCAAGCATTCATCTTTCAATGTTATATGTCATCAATTTTATTCATTTCTTAAATATACGTCCTGCCTATCGTTCAGGAGCTCAAAAGTAGCACACACAACCCTCTTTCATTTTCTCCTGGGAATAGGTTGGGCTGAGAGAGAAACTGCCCCAAAGTCACCTGATGGTTTGGTTTCCTTGGCTGAGAGTAAATTTGAACCTGGTACCAGTTCAACTACTATACTACAGAATTGCTATTTGTGCAAAATTCATTCCACATAGGAGAAATAAACAGCGTTCTCAGTGCAAAACAATAATTGTACATAATACTGACATCAGAAATTGCAACATTCAAGGCATTCGATCAATGAACTTAAAGTGGCTATGCCTTTCAAAGGAATTTTGAAGGTGAATCTAGCAAAAACCTGCCAAATTTATACTTACTAAAAAGTTTCATTCCCTCATTCTTATCAGTGGTGGGATTCAGGTTTTTTTACTACGGTTCTGTGGGCTTTGGTGATGCCAGGGAAGGATACTGTAAAACCTCCAGTCAGAGGTGGTATTTGCGGTTCTCCAAACCTCAAAATTTCCACTACCGGTTCTCCAGAATGGTCAGAACCTGCTGAAAGCCACCTCTGATTCTCATGGAATAAAAATTCTTTTAATTCCTTCACATATATTAACTATCAGTGCCAGGAAATTTATTAATGTTGAATGATCACTATAATTTAAAACATATATTTACTTTTATTTTAATTGTTCCTGTTGATGTTTTGTCCATTATAGTTATTTCCCCTCACTTTTAACATTTACACGAATCTTCCCTTTACACAGAAGTTTGCTTGTATGTATATGTGAATATAAATTTTGCATTGCAGAATATTCAATAGTTTTTAAGACACCAAAAATCTCTGCTGGGAAGATTTATCTGGGACTACAAGTTTGAGTCTTAGGCCATAGGCTCCTCAAGCAATTTTCCTAATCACTAGAGATATCTGCCAAAGCCAGGTGGATGCAAAGGAAATAGAGTTTCTTCACAACTTACATAGTAGCTGTATTAGTTAAACAGGAACTGGATTTGGCCAAAGAATCAGAACCAGCCTTCCAGCTTTACTTGACCCAGCTAGATAGATGACATCAGAAGCAGAGTGGAGCTTAATTGATACCACTCTTGTCTTGTGAAATAGATCGATATCCATATTAGCTGCTAACCACGGTAATTTTAGCGGGGCACCAGGGTGAAATTGATGCCACATGTCCAAAGCATGCCCAGAGGCTAGAATTAATGAAGGGATAAAAAAAATCCTTCACTGGAATTAAACCTATCTACATTCTAATATCAGTATCACCTTTTAAAATAAAAAATTGACTGCATCCTGTTTTGCAAGCAAATGAATGTATTTCTGTTACAGTCTAAGACTGTCAGGCATAATTGAGTAATACAACAAAGCTAAGATTTTCATCCATTAAGATCCATTTCACAAACTATCCCTTTCCTTTTCTCTCTAAGACCTGACTAATTGTTCAATTGATTTCAACCACCAGGTTGATCCTTGGTTCCACTGTATCAAATTGGAACAGAAGCTATTCTGTAGACAACTGAATTTAAAAACAGAGCAATAATAAGATTTTAAAAAATCTGCAAGAAATCAGTTGTTCTCCAACGGAAGGGCCAAACATCGAATAACTACCAAATCCAACCAGAGGCCCAGGGCTGCCCCTCCCCTCCTTGCCCTTCCCTATTCATAGCCTGAGGGTGGCTTCTTTGCCTAATTCACTTTCCATGCTTTTTGCCTTAAGCTTTTCTTTCCTTATTTTCACATTGGAAAATGAGAGCGTCCTCATTCCACGAGCTGTGTTGTTCTGAGTGACTTTAAGGCAAAGCCTGAAAATGTGTTTTTCCCCACCTTTGTGCAAGCCTTTAAGCGCATTCAGAGGTTGAGTTTACTCGAGTGCACCCTGGCAGGCTCCTGGAAGGTCAATGTGGCTCTCAATCATCAGCCATGGCTCTCCCTCCTCCCCCCTCCCTCAGGGGGCATGAATATAATATTGCACTACCCTGCAGTTACAATTAACCCCTGAGGAGCCCTAATCGAGCACTGAGCCTGAGTTGACTGCCCTGAACATGTCCACCTGGCCTGTCCCTATCTTCGGAAGGAAATGGGGGTTGCCTTTTCCCAACCTTTTCCCAACCATTCCCCCCTAATCATCTCGTGGCAGGAAGAAAAAGGACGCAGTTAACTAGGAAGTGGAAACAGACAGCCATGAATAATGCAAGTCTCCTTAGACACAGCTGAGTAACGAAGGCTGTGAGATACAGATTTAACCTTCTCTCCTCTTTCTCCTTCTAGAAGACCTCCCTGCACATGCTTTCTACAAGTCACCCAAGGATCTTCTTCTTCTTCTTTTTTACATCATTAGGGATCAGTTGTAAAACATGCCACTTATTTATTGTTAAAGTGACACTTCCACCCACATTCTATAAAACATCTCAACGTGGCTAGCAACTGAGCGTGAACATTAAAAATGCAACAACATTTAAACTGTCATGTACCATGAGGTACCACAGCACTACCTGAAGAATGCAAATGCTGGACTCATCCTCCATCCTAGCCCAAAGGCTGGCCTTAATAGCCTTCCAGAAGGTAAGCAGGATAGGAGTTCCCTCCATCTTGCGACCGTAGTGGAGTGGTGGCCTTATAGGAAGAGCTTAGAACTGGAAGACCTTGGGCTATTAGAATCTTATTCTTGGCCTTGTTATACATTTTCCTTGACTGCATTTGGCTATTGGTGTAAACCAAGGGTCTTCAAACTTGGCAAGTTTAAGACTTTTGGACTTCAACTCCCAGAATTCCCGAGCTAACATGACTGGAGGAGGAATTCTGGGAGTTGAAGTCCACAAGTCTACAGCTGTCAAGTTGAAGAGCCCTGGTGTAAACCCTTCTGACTTATTGTAAGAAATGGTTGTAACAATGGTTGTCCAATGTAGGGGAAGGTTATAGAGATATATGTATTTACATAAATGCAGAGCTCATATATTGTAAAGATAATATGAGTTTCTATCAGCATTTCCTCCCCCCAAACCCCGATAATTTGTTGATAGTTACAAGAATTGGTATGTAAATCTATTTTCTAAACAGATTTTAGAAAAGAATGGACAAGGCAAATGACCAACCAACAAATGATTATTTTGCATTAATATGAAATAGAAGAAGATGAATAAGCGAGTCTGAGCAGAGAGGACAAAGAAATGATTATAGCCAAGTCATAAATATTGACATGACATGGTAATCAGACCCATCTCATTATTTAATGAGAAAGGGCTGGTTTAATTAAATCTAAGCAAGAAGCCAAACCTTGCTTATGAGATAGTTGAGGCCTGGGCTAAACCTAAGATACCTAATGGTGGAAAGTGTTTCCTTCTTGCAGTAAAGAGAGTGATTAGTCAAGCTTTTGGCTCACTGGCTGAATCCATGAGATAGCCAAAGCAATATCCAATCAGTCATGTGGGGTGGGGGGGTTCAAATTATTTTGCTTTTTGGAAGATAAGATGAATAAAATGAAAGACAATGGCTTTTGAAAATTGCACTGATACAGAAGCTTTAGATGCATTTAGCACATATATCCAGCACTTCATTCTTAAAAGGAAATGCACTGGAGCTATAAACGTGCCTAGAAGTTATGTTCTATGTCCCAAGAATCTTTGTACCTTAAGTCAGATCTGTGACTCCTGTTGTTTATTAGGGGAAAGAAACAGTCCAAGCTGACACATTATCTTCATTATGAATTTATGTTATGGGCCTGAGCCTTTCTTTAAGGCATTTAATACAATGCATTCTCCAAATTATGTCCTGAACATTTATTGTTGCTTAAGCAATGTGTTTAGGGGTTCAACTGAACCTAAGAACCTCAGAACTGTTCAGGCAAGCCCCCAAAACACATTGAATATGTGGCAATAAATGTGCAGAATATGATCTTGGGAATACATTGCATTAATTTCCTTGAAGACAAAATGCAAGTTGTAAATGGTTTTAAATTGATCATCATACTACCCAAATTCTTCAAGCCTCTGAGTGTGTGTATGTGCGTGGGGGGGGGGAGGAAGGGAGGGAGACAGAAAAGGAAAGAGAGAGAATATAACATTTAAAAACAAATTGCAAGTTTTCAAATCCATCAAGGCTTCTTCCCATCCAGACAAAGAATGTTTAAGTACCAGGAAAATTACATCAATCTGCCTGCTATCCATGTGAAAACTCTGATGCCTTCATGTTATTGCTAGTCCAGAGGCAAAATAGTAAACATAATCCAAAATGGCAATTTTAGCTCAAAAACACTGTCCTCGTTAATACCTAATTCTTCCTGCTTTTCCTGAGTTCCAATTATCTAGTAGGCAGAGAAAGCTGCAGTCAGACAAACTCCCAGTTTCATCACTTGTTGCTAACTTATGCTTCCGCTAACTCCAAAGCCACAGAGGATCATTATAACTTTCCAAGGGTTCATATTTGATTAGACTATCCTTGCTATAGCATGAAAAGAAACAGAGAAAATGAAGCCAGCAGCATCTCCATTCTCTGTGCAGCAGGCAGGTTTAACTTATCAATTTACATCCTTTCTCCCTTCCTTTGTGTGCACTTTAATCTAATTCAGACTGTAAACTCTTCAGGGCAGGAACTTGGCTCCATCTAATATATTATGAAATGAGTCTGCCATGAGATAACAGGAAGCAATCAAATCTTGCTTTTTGGTGCCCACTGAGCTATTACACCCTAAAGGAAACTAGGAAAAAATAAATAAAAGCTCTGCTAATATAATTAACTATCAAAGTCTCTTTATACTTGCTTGCTTTCTCCTATCTCTGCCTTCCATAGATTTAGCAAAACAAACAAGCTGTTTTATTTTTTATTTTTTTATAATTCAAGGAAATCCAACTTTGATGCAATATATTTTAAAAAATGAAAATCATCTTTACCTGTGACAGTCACCAACATGGAGGCCACTAAGGGACGATTGTTGTCCAGTTTACGGCTGAGTCGGAGTTCTCCACTGGTCTGGTTGACAATTAACAGTGCAGTTCATTTCAGCGTTCAAAGGTATAAAACAGTTTATCAGACACATCTGGGTCATAGGCAGGGATCTTCCCTATCACACCGGAAGGAAAGGTGTTGGATTTGTTGGAGATATAGTTGTTAAAGAGGATCTGGAAATTTTTCAGAATGGGAGTGTTATCATTCTGGTCAATGAGTTTCATGTGGACTGTAGCTCTGCTGACAAGGGGGCAGAGTGGCCTGAACCACAATGATGTACTCAGGCTTGGTCTCATAATCCAAATCAATGAGGGCAGTGAGCTCACCTGAAAATATGTCCATCTGGAAGATCTCAGGGATATTGCCTTCCACAATTTGGTACATAATCTGGGCATTGGGTCCTTCATCTGGATCCAGGGCTGTTATCTGAGCCCGACAGAACCCACAATGCTATTTTCCTTCACAAAGACTTCAAACTCCTCAGCCGGAAAAACCGGGGCGTTGTCATTAATATCTTGCACCGACACTTGGATATGGACAGGGGTTCTTTGGGAGGCATCCCCTGTCCACAGCATAGGCAGTGAGTTCATAAACAGGAATGCTTTCCGGTCTAACCTCGGATGGTTGAATAATCCCAGAGGTGGGCTCAATAATGAAATCTCCATCCCATCCTCTCCATTCTGGAATGTGTATTGCACCCTTCCATTGGCATGGGCATCCCTGTCAGTGGCAGAGATCTGAAGCACACTTGTGAAGGAGGGCTGTCCTCGGAGATGGCGCCCTGGTAGTGAGCACTCACAAACTGAGGGGCATTATCATTGACATCGTTCACCATGATTTCCACATAGGTTGTGTCTGCTTTCTGGGGATCCGTTATCTTTCGCTGTGATGGCCAGGGTGTAGGTGACTTGGTCCTCATAATCCAGCTCTGCCTGCAAGGTGATGGCACCCGTGTTTGCATCAATCCGAAACTGGGGGATATTGTCTTCCAAGTAGTAGGTAATCCTGGCATTTTCTCCCACATCGTCATCTGTGGCACTGATCACCACCACCGTGCTACCAATTGGGCGGTCCCATTCCACGCTTACTGAATAATGGGCACTCTGAAACACTGGCCTGTGGGTGTTGGCATCCGTAATGTTGATATGAACATGGCAGTTGTCGTGCAGGGTCCGGTCAGAGGCTGTCACTGTTAGCACAAACCGCCTCTCTTGTTTGTAATCCAAGGGCAAAGAGAGGGTGATTAATCCCACTCCTCCTTGAGTGCTGATAGCAAAACGGTTCCGTGTGTTCCCACCCGTTATCTGATAGCTGATGGCACTATTCACATCCCGGTCAATTGCTGTTACACTAAGAACACTAGTCCCCACCGCAGCGTCTTCGTTGAGGCGAATGAGATACTCTTTCTGGGTAAATTCGGGCCGGTTATCGTTTACATCCATGACAGTGATGGTGACACTAGCAGAAGCAGATAAAGAGGGAGAGCCATGGTCGGGCTTCTACCCCAAAAAGTAGTGCTGCACAGTCTCTCGATCCAAGGGCCACTCACAGTAATCCAGCCCGTGGCACTGTTCACTACAAAGGGAGTATCAAAGCGGCGCCAGTGAGCTTGTATTCAACAGCGAGTTCTCTCCATAATCCGCATCCACGGCCTGGATGTGGATTACTGAATAACCCAAGGGGCATTTTCCAAGACCGATATTTGAAAAGGGGTGCTGACAAAGATAGGAGCATGATCGTTAATGTCCACTACTTGGATGCTAACCATGCCGGTGTTATTGGACAAAGGAGGACGTCCGGCATCCTGGGCACGGATCCTCAAGGCATATTCTCGTTCAACTTCAAAATCCAAAGGAGCTACCACCTGTATTTCCCCAGTGACACTGTCTATTGAAAATTGTCCCCTGCTATTACCACTGATGATGTTATAATGAACTAAAGCATTGTTGTCTTTGTCTAAATCAGTGGCGGTGACTCTTAAAATTTCTGAATGGGGCCTTATATCTTCTCTTACCTGGACTATATACCGCTTTTCACTAAATTGTGGGACATTGTCATTTTCATCAAGAACTGTTATATACACTCTAACTGTGGAGGACAGAGGTCCGGGCTCCTTACCTTGATCGTTTGACTCCACCACCAAAGAATACTTCTCCATTTTCTCCCTATCTACTTGCCCACTTGTAGTGATCAGCCCTGACCGTGAATCTATCTCAAAGACAGAGTGAGCGGCTTGTTCATTGACAAATCGATATCGGATGTGGGCATTGGGTGGAGAGTCCACATCGGTGGCCCTCAGCTGCAAAATGGGATAGCCTTCTTCTACGTTTTCCCGGATTGTCTCTCTGTACTCACTCTGCTCAAATACTGGGTTATGGTCATTTCTATCTGCAACTGTGATTGCAACCATGGTCGTGGCAGAGGCGGGGAATCCCATGATCTATAGCAGTCACTTTCGGAGTAGTGTAGGTCCATATTTTCCCTATCCAAAACTTCAGTGGTACTGATGAGGCCATTTTGGGAATCAATGCTGAAGAGTTCCAGAGACCTGCTGTTCATCAGAGCATCCATGGAATAGATTAGCCGCCCAGCTTCCCCGGAATCAGAGTCTTGGGCTGCCACCGTTATCACTGGGGTGCCTGAAGGCTGGTTTTCAGCCACCTGGACTTGGTAATTATACTGAGGGAAGAGGGGTGACGATTGGCTGCCCTACGAACCCTCAGCAAGGGCAGAGCGCCCTTCTCTTCGGCTCCTTTTCTTGGCACACGTGGAATAGGTTATTTCACTCTGTAGAGCTGGATGAGGGGCTTTTAACGGCAGGGAGGGAAAGAATCCCGGGATTGACGGACTCCTAAAATTCACCTCAAAACAAAGAGTTTGTAAACAGCCTTTGGTAGAGTGGAATGGAGGAAAGAAAGAGGAGCTCGCGCCTTCTCCGGTCTACGTTCGGATTGGCTCCCAGAAAAGCACAGGGAGCTGTCCGAGCTGCTGAAACCGCCGAAGCGGCTCTCGCCCAGCCTTTTCTGGTCCAGGTACAAAGGCAGTATCGCTCCGGGCTGCTCCCACAGTAGTCGCCGGCGCAGCAGCTGCGGGAAATTCCACGGGGCACCGGTTGCCCCAGGCAGAGCTGAAGGCAGGTCAGCAGGGTGAACCACCTGCAGAAAGGCGAACGAGCTCCCGGGAGGGAAAAGGAAGCCAGTCTCATAATCGGGGACCACGGAGGCATGGGGGGACTGCCGCCTTTTCTCCTAGCTCGGGTGGCCGAGCGCTCGGAGCTCCTCAGCAAGGAGCGGTCGGTGCAGTTCTGAAGGCGGCGAGATGGCTTTGTACACAGGTGGAACCGCCGGATACGGGTTGGAGTCCTGTTAAAACGGGTCGGATCCCGGCGATTTGGGGAGGGATCCTTCATCCCATTGGACACCCCATTGTCCGGCTGGCTCGAGCCCCTCCTAGGGCGTTGATTGGAAGGGCTCGAGTAGACGCCCCTCTGCGCGGAATCCACCCCAACCACAGCGAGCCTCGCCAAACATGCCCAGGTAGTCCGCGCACGGCTTTTCCCGAGCCTTGCCGGCCTCCGGGGATCCGGAAGAAGTGCGGAAGCATTTATAATCCACAAGCAAGAGGAAGCGCTGCCCAGCTCTCCCAGGGTACCAACCAGGCAGCGGATCGTCCTCTTTTCCCAAGGTGGGGTCAGGATCCCCGCGAGAAAAGCTGCTGTTCTTCTTCCTTTGCCCCGCCAGAGGTTGCGAGAGGGAGCCCGCGCAGCACCGATCGTCCTCCCGGAGCCTGGCGGACGGCGAGGTTTCCTTTAGTTCCCCGAAGAGAGCGCAGCCCGGCCAACCACCGCTCGGCTTCTCCGGCTTCGCCCGGTGGATGCAGCCCAAGCCCCCTCTGCCCGCTGGCTTTCCCAAGCTGAAGCGAAACAAAGGGAGAAGCAGCAGCAGCAGCAGCAGCTCCAGGCGGCGATCCTGGCGAGGACGGCGCTGGTTTGGTCCCGGAGGTTGAGGCGGCGGTTCAGCCATGGTCCCTCGGCCCTTTCCCCGCCCCTCTGCCCGGCTGCCCTGGCCTGGCGCTGCTCCCCCGGCCCCGCCTCGCTTCGGGCTCTGCCGCCTTGCCAGGTTCGGCTGCCGCCACCACCATCTATCTGGCAGCGGCGCCGCTGCTTTTTCCGTGGCTCTCCCCGCTGCGTGCCGACGGCGGAGGCAACAGCATCGCCTCCTCCCGCAGCCTCAACATGGCTCCCGGCTGCCCTGATGGTCCGTTCCGCCCTCCCGGCTAACCCCCCTCTTGTCGCCCTACCGTGGTAGCGCCCACCCGTATATCGTAGACGGGTGAAGCAAACCCCTCCGCCATCTTCACTGTGGGCAGGTTGGGTCGTGGGGGGGGAGGGGGGGGAGAGGCTGGCAGGATGAGGGTGGCGATCGTCTCGCTAAGACTGGCGAAGGGATGCAGGTAGAAAGGCCGCTAAGATCCGGAGGAGATTACGAGAGGATCCCGTCTGGATTCAATTCGGGGCGTTGGACCGTGGAGGGAGCTGTCCAACGTGTTGATTTAGAACTCCGGGATCCAATCAGGGATGCCAAAGCAGTTGACGGCGAATCGATAGAGGAAGGCTGGGCGATCATCCAGGAGGGTGTTTGGTCGCATGGGCGTGTCCTAGAGAGCCTCTTCTACTCAGGCACGCCCACTTCCAGTTGTGGTAGTAGCACAGGTACCAGAATCCGCAGCCAGTCATGGTTGACTTACCTCCTCTGGAGGAAACCTAATGGAGCAAAGCTGCCTTAGCGCTATTTATTCCTCAGTTTATTTTGCACACACTGTCAGGTTTCTTTAATACATTTATGTATGGGCAAAGGAACAGAACCTTATACAGTAAATTACATATGTCCTACCAGTCAATGACTACTTCAGCTTCAACCGCAACAATACAAGAGCACACAACAGATACAAACTCAATATTAACCACTCCAAACTTGATTGCAGAAAGTACGACTTCAGCAACAGAGTGGTCAATGCCTGGAATGCACTACCTCACTCTGTTGTTTACATCCTCTAACCCCGCTCCTTTAACCTCAAACTATCCACTATTGACCTCACCCCATTCCTAAGAGGTCTGTAAGGGACGTGCATAAGTGCACCCTCATGCTATTGTCCCTGTCCTGTTGTTCCCATTTATTCGTACCTATTTCCTGTATTCTTACTCATGTTTATACTTATACCTATTATTTTTTAATTCTAGCACTGTGCTCACCTAGAATAAGCTAGGGCCTCATCCTCTGAAACCTTCAGAGAGTTATAAGCTCTGATAGAGAAGTCTTTAAAGGTAGAAATTAACATCCAAATGACTTATAGCCTGGCCATTTAATCACCTTTCTCTGATCAAATCTACCCTCCTGGTCCAGATATAATGAGCTAAAATTATTATCAAAGGATCAAATACTTACTTATTATCTTGTAAGCGATTGACAAAGCAAATCAAATAAATAAATTAAATGAGCAAGTCTAAGGATTCATAGAAGAAAAGGGTTGAACTAGGGGGTCCTTGGTGCTCTCTGAGCTTGGTGGCTTTCTTGCAGATGTTTTAATTACCCAACTGGGTAACATCATCAGTGCTCCTGTAAGGACTCACTTGAGAGGTTCTTACTCCTGTTGTAGAATATACAATCTTTACCTTCTGTAGGTGTTATTGTGCTGGTTAGAGTTATAGTGCTAATTACTTGTTAGAAAACAATAGATGCTATTATGTTTTCTATTTGTTCAAATACCGACGTTTTTTTTCAGTTTCCATATGAGCCTAAAAAAAGGGATGATGAAGAAGAAAATGATTGATAAATCTAAGGATTGCACTGAAGAAGCCCTGTTTTCATTATTTGTTTCATTAAAACGAACATTTTTTCCTGCTTCATACAAAAACCTGAAAAATGACAGGCTACTGTAGTAGGAAAGGTGCAATGTCCATACTTGGGACAAAGTCTAAAATATTTTTTTAAAATAACTTTCAGTGCTTTGTGTAGTCTAATGTGTTATAAGGCAGGGGTGTCAAACTGGCGGCCTGCAGGCTGGATGCATCATGCACAGGTTATGCCCACCCCAGCTCCGTGAATGGGGAAAACATCATGAAACATCATCTGACAGCAATGTGATGCAGTGAGTTTGACACCTGTGTTCTAAGGTGCTAATATTCTGACAGGAGACAAAGCACTTTTAAGTATATCTCAACACCCTACTACACCAAAGACAGCAAATACTTAATTTCGTTTTGTTTTATTGTGTGTTCTACTAGCAAAAGTTAAGACAGGTTCCAGGATTTGATCAGGGGACCAGCATACCTTGGGCCTTGGGTGGCTCAGGCTGTTAATTGCCTGCACTTAAGTTCCAGCTGCCTACAACTGCTGTAGGCTCGAATCCCACCAGGCTCAAGGTTGACTCAGCCTTCCATCCTCCCGGGGTAGGTAAATTGAGGACCCAAGATTGTTGGGGGCAATAAGCTGACCTTGTAAAAATGCCGCTTAGTAATAAGCAGGCATATACAATGGAATGAAGGCTATTGCTGAGCGCATTGGGTTGTATCCCAAAAATTGTAAGCTGCCCTGAGTCTTCCGAGAAGGGCGGCATATAAATGTAATTAAAAATAAAAAAAATTAAAAAAAATACTGAAAGCAAAGTGCAGTTGATATGATTCGTCTGTATATATATAAAAGCAAAAAAGCACTCACGCATCATCACAAAATCTCCAGAACAGTAAAGCCTACAAACTTGAAATTTGGCACGTATGTTCCTCTTGGCTTCTAGGTGCTCACTAAGAAAGGATTTTTTAAAATGACCATCACAGCATTAGAATTTCGTATATTATTATTAACATGCTCTGATGCTAAGGAGTTCTACTCCCCCTCCCCACCTGAAAAGAAATCTTTTCCAAATGCAAAACACAAGCAGAGGAGAGGAGTTTCAATTTCAATTTCACAGCACCAAGCAGCTTTAGTACAGAACAGTTGAGCTAAGCCACGCCCAAGCTCCTTGTTGTCTCCTTCTTGCTCACACAGCAAATACTGTTTTGGTTTCCGAACAGCCTTCAATTCTGTCACACACTAACAGGACACTAGCCAGATGAATACTGATGGATGCTGATAGGCAGAGGCATAATTTTTTTTCTTTATTTTCTTCCCCCAAAACTAAGCCTGGCCACATAGTTTCGTAGTGAAGCACGGGTATTGAGCTAGTTATTAATAATGTTGATTGAAATCATTAAGATAGCATAAAACATGGAAAGAATAGAATGGCAATTTAATGTGACTTTAATTGTTAGAAAGCTCAAATAGCAACTTCCCTTTGACAAGTTGGTGGTGACGCGGGGGAGGGCCTACTCTGTGGTGGCTCCCACCCTATGGAATCAGCTACCTCTGGGACTCCGCCTGGCCCCCGACCTTCGCACCTTCCTCCACGACCTGAAAACTTGGCTTTTTGAGCGGGCTGCTCTGTGCTGACTCCTCTTGGGGAGGGTTGTTTTATAATTTGTTTTAGTAATTTGGCTTGTTGGGTTTAATTCTATTTTAGGTAATTATTTATTGTGTTGGTTTTAATTGTGAGCCGCCCCGAGTCCGTTCGGGAGAGGGGCGGCATACAAGTCAAATTAATAATAAATAAATAAATAAATAAGTTCTGTAGTTGCTAAGCTGTCTCTCTGTAAAACACTCAGTTTTTGGGGGGACCCTGGATACTGAGTTCAATCACAATTTGCTATTGTCAGTGAGCTACTACCACTTAACATCCTTAGAAATATTGTGACACCTGCTTCGAAGGAAGACAGAGTCAGTTTGCAACTCTTCTAACAAAATTAGATTTCTCCATACCTGCAAAATACATATAAGATTATAGCAAGCTTGCATGTAACGCATAGAAGGCTGACATGAACACCTTTGCTTTGCTTTGAGTTAATTGTATGAGGCCTTTTTCTTTCTTGTTTGTTTTCAATATTAGGGCTACTGTTGTAGGTTGAAAAAGTCTTAATGGCTACCACATGATAGCAAAGGAAGGTTTATATTTCTTCAGAATTGTCATCTGGATTTTTGTAGCCGAAATCTGGCAGTTCTAGTAATATTCCTGTAATGATTTTTTCTGAAGCTGGGAAAGAGGCAGGAATTGTGAAAGATATTGAAGGTCCAGCATAGGTAGAAATTCCTCCCTCATCTGGTACATCTCTAGCTGCATCACCTATTCATCAAAGAGAATGAAGAAGACAAAGGGGATCCTAAATATGAAAGTATTTAGTTGTCAAGGGTCTTTGTGTGTGTGTGTGTGTGTGTGTGTGTGTGTGTGATGATGATGATGATGATGATGATGATGATGATGATGATGGGGAATCTAGTATTAAGAGACATCTGAAAGACGTAAGGGTACTCAAATTAGCTTAGAGGAGATAACAAGAATGATGTTAAGGCAGAGGACGAAGTAAGTAGAAAGATGGACATAAGAAGACGGTGAAGAATAAACCTACAAGGAAATGTTCAGTAGAGCAAACTGAAAATGGATGCTTCCTGGTCGTGAGCTGTAGGCTACGGGTGTACCAAAGCTTATTTTGGGTTACAGGGGCAAATAATTTTAGTTCCCATTAAAGAATTAAAGTACAATTCTACATTAAATTGTTTTTGCATCAGGAGCTGAGAATTAGGAAAAAGAACAATGAGAAGCAAAGGGGAGGAGGGAGGAGTTTATATTGCTGCTTTTAGAAAAGGTGTTAAGAAAATATAAAAAGATGCCTGTGCCATATGGAAATAGTCCTGCAGATATGGGCCAGATTTAAAGCAGACTAATTAAAATCAATCTATCACACTTGTAGACTACTCAGAATGACTCTGGGCAACAGTCATATTAAAATCATAAATAATCAGTCCATAAACTAAAAACACAAAAAGGAAAAGATGCTCATAGAAAAAGACAACAGACACAATCAAACAGTAACAGTCACAAACAGCAAAATCAACCCACAATGGGCTTATACCATACTTTGGCCCAATGACTAAAGAAAAGTCCAAGCCTTAATAATTATCTAAAAGAGAGAGGGTCCATGCTCTTCAGATTACTGGAGGGAATGTTGTTCAGTGTAAGAAAAAGCCCATCTCCTGGACCCCATCAGATGAATTGCTTTAATAGACTGCACTTGAATCATGCCAACTGTCAGATATTATGGCATGGGGACATTATAGGAGGAAGATGGTCCCCCAAGTAACAAGGCTGTGTGTTATGAGAAGCTTTACAGATGACACCAGCATTTGAATTGCACTTTGGAAGTCTGTTCATAACCAGTGTATATCACAAAGCACAAGTATTCTGTGGGCATACCATGACATACCCAAAACTGCTTGTGCCATTGTATTCTCAATGATATGAAGCTTCCAAGTGGTCTTCAGGGGCATCACTATGTAGGAGAGAAAGCGAGGGAGGGGAGAGGGGGTGGGGGTAGAGCAGACAGCAGACAGACAGATGATAGAACACACACATTTCTGTAAAAATCTTACTGGTCACAGCCTCCATGTGCTCCCCAAGAGTTGCTATGAGTCTGGGATGGTCTCCAAATTGTGCATCAGTTGTGTCTGGAAAAGTGCAACCCAGTAAACCTAAACATGGAGAATCCCCAGAAGTGGGAAGTCCATGAACTCAGAGCCACTTTTTCTCCATCTAGAACTTCACAGCTTCTAGATACTGGGAGAAGACTTTGGCAACATCACTTGGTTGACCAAGAATCCAGATATCCAACTGAGGACCATCAGCACATTGATCATTGTTGACCTTGGTTAACAAATGCTAAGAATTTCAATTACAGTAGTAAAAACTAATACAAACTAACACTAAAGAAAATAGAATGGAAAGAAAGAATAAAAAGTCCAGGGGGAAAAGAGAGAAAAAAAAATATAATAAAGAAAAAGAAATATATAAAGAAATAATTTCCAACCCTTGTCACAAGAAGTATAAATAAATTTAGTAACTTAATCCCCTGTAAGGTTACAAATAGATAGCTCTTCATCTCATATCCCATCGCTTATCTATAAGCAAATCCATTAAACATTAATTTTTTAATCCCAGTGTCAGCAAAAAGTCCACAAAGGGTTGCCAGAAAGTTGCAAAAAAAGGTATCCCTTTTACACCTAAAAGTTTAAATCTTTAATTCAATCAAATGTTGATATATGTTGATTTCTCTTCAATTTTTCTTTATCCCACTGCACAATTTTTTTTCAAGACTAACAAGACTCTTTTGTAAATCCAATAAGAAAGTATTTTCTAAGTCATTCTCTTGGTTTATCATTGGTATTTCCCTTTTAATTTTTAAATCTTCTACAAGTTTCTTTTGTATATCCAGTGAAGTGTCCTTTTCCAAATCATTCTCTTTTCTTGTCATTTATTTTCATAATATGTAGTTTCTCTATCTTGTCACATAAAATTTGTTTCACATCTATCATTCTTGCATTAACATCTTTTAAACATAGTCTATCCATAGAAGCAGATATCACTACTGACAATAGTTACTGATTCTATAGTACAGACTGATATTGCAGTTATTAACTTCTGGCTCCATTCTTCAAACATGCTTTTTTAAATATTTCTGATGTTATAACATTTTGTGTCATGTTGTACATCCAAGTATTAACTGACATCAACATCATGTTATTTTTTTTCTTCTGCTTAAAATCTTTAGTCCCCTCTAGCATACAAGTTCTTAAGCTTGTAATGATTTTTTCTTTTCTTCAGAGCTTGAAGATAAATTTACTTGATGAAGACTTTCCCAATAAACAAGACTTTCTCTTGTTTCAAACAATCTTTCTTGTTTCATCTGCTGAAACACCTTGGAAAACCAAGAAGCCATCCAGGATCAAAATACAATGAGAGGTCACAGAGAAGCATTCTGATCTAAGATCTGTGTAACCAGTCATTAAGACCTCAATTAAACTCTCCAATAGGTTCTTGGGGAGCGGGGGCATAACTTCCCTCTGAAACCCTTCTGAGTCAATTAGTCACCTATAGCAGACTGATATAATAAGTCTCATCTTTCTGTAGAGAGTGGGGAAACAGCACTGATACGCCAAAAAGCAATCAGAGCATGATGTGCTTGTGATATAGGATTGAGGATTGTGTCCTTCACTTTCAAATCATGTCAAAGTTACACTAAGATATTTTATTTTATTGTATTTATGCATTACATAAATGTACAGTATATAGCCACTCAACTTACACATAGGTGACTCAATATACCATTTTCATTAATTGTAGGAATCAGCCCTCAATGTGCGACAGGACCAGAGGTGGTATTCAGCAGGTTCTGAGCAGTTCTGGAGAAGCGGTAGCGGAAATTTTGAGTAGTTCAGAGAACCAGCAAATCCCACCTCTGATTGGAGATTTTATAGTATCCTTTCCCTGCCACGCCCACCAAGCCACGCCCACAGAACCGGTGGTAAAAAAAATTGAATCCTACCACTGGACAGGACCATTGTGGCTATGAACTATAGAACATCACATGAGGACAAATGGAAGTCTTCCAGAACCAATCATGTGATAGATTATTAGCAGGGCAGGCAGAGATATTTCCTCACAGCAGGGAGATTGGTTTAACAACAACAAACCCATCTGCTCTTTAAAACTGAGCTTCAATCACAGGAATTCACATCCAGTTATTTTGGGGACAGCGCCACTGAAAGCTGTTAAAACTTACTGATCGACAACTGCTGCTCTATGCCCTCTGCCTTATGGTTGCAGCTGGTACCATGCTTAAAACTTTAGTGAGCAAAATTCATAGAGGGGAAAATCCCTCTTCTGGTTCCACCAGGTCTTGGTTATAGACACCAGGTTAGCTGTCTCAGCCACAATAAGATTGTGAATTACAACAAAACTCAGATTCAGCTCCACCGCTTCCTGTGATGCTCAGCAAGGCTGTGTTCACATCCTGTGATTAGTCATGGTTTACTGAACCAACATTTGCTCAATTAACCAATTTCCCGAGTTTACACAACATACACCAAGTCAAATATTAAGCACAGGCTCTAGTTTCAAATAGCACTCTTGGTTAAAATAGTTGACTAGTTTGTGGTTTAATGTGCTGTGAGAACACAGACTGGTATCTTAAAATGCCCAAACAGGAGTTTGGGTGTATGACTGTGGTGGCATAGCAGGATATATGAGGTAAGGAAAACCATGGGTGCTTGGAGGTAAAATATAATAAAAGGGCTTCAAATGAATTATTGTTGCACATAATTAATACATGTTGCTCAGTAGAAATCTAGATCTAGAATGACATCAGACAGTTTTGTGCCTTCCAGATGTATTGGTTAACATCTTCCATCATGGTGAGGTGGATGATGGTGGAGGCTAACCTGTTTCTCCTGCATATTTCGCATATTTAGTATTCCATCCTTCAATTTTTCCCTACAACCATAATCTAAAGTCTCTCAATCGCCTTCTGTATCTGAAGGTAGATTTGAATGGCTGGTTTAGTGAAGAGAAGGACCAGGGGAGACATGATAGCAGTCTTCCAATATTTGAGGGGCTGCCACAGAGAGGAAGGGGGTCAAGCTATTTTCTAAAGCGCCTGTAGGCCAGACAAGGAATAATGGATGGAAACTGAACAAGGAGAGATTTAACCTGGAAATAAGGAGAAACTTTCTGACAGTGAGAACAATCAACCAATGAAACAGTTTGCCCTTGGAAGTTGTGGGAGCTTCACCACTGGAAGCTTTCAAGAAGAGACTGGACTGCCATCTGTCAGAAATGGTATAGGGTCTGCTTGGGTGGGGGGGTTGGACTAGATGACCTACAAGGTCCCTTCCACCTCTTAATCTGTATCTGAACCCAGGTCTCCCTGATCCTTATCCAACATCTTAACCACTACATCACACTCTCTCTCCCAGCACATTTCAAGAGCACTAACCTGAGGAAGGCAGGCCTGATGAAATTTCAGCATCCTTAATCTGTCTTGAGTGTCTGCGGGCTGCCCAGTTTATTCATTCCTCTCCACCATGCCTTCTATTTACATTTTGGCAAGCTAGCATGCAAGGAAGATGCCAGCCACTTCCAGGCAAACAATGTGGGTTTAACTGGAGCTTCTCATTTTATAGTGCTACAGTTGGATTTCTCTTCAAAATAGATTTTAAGTCTTCAGAAGAGATGGAGGTGGGTAAAAATTAACTTTCCAGGAAGCTCATTTTAAAATTAAAATAGAGAAGGGGAAGATTGCATTTAGAGTGACATGTACACAGTGTAGATTACATATAGGAAGCATGGAATTTGTTTTTACTTTATTTCTTTTTGCTCACTAAAATTTATATTGAAAAGTAGACTGAATTCAACTCATTGGCTTTTTTCCTAAATGTGCATTCTACAGTGAACCATTCTCTCCATCCAAAATGACGAAGGGAAAGATAAATGCATTTGGTGCACTCTACCTAAACTGCCTGGCTCAATAAACTAAACAGGAAGGAAATTATATTGGTCTATATTCATCTAAAATCCCTCCTATCCACACTGGCAACTGAATCTTCCTTTAGGTGTTATGATATCTTCATTGCTTTGGTGCGCATCAGATAACCAAGAGAACAAGAGGGAAACTAGATGTTTCTGCCTTGTATTTTGGAACTTCTTTTTGTCCTTAGCAAAGATCACCTCTTTCTGTTTCCCCACATCTGACACCTCCCTCAGTAAAATATAAGATCATTCTTTTAAAATGTCTATAAAGGTTATGGGGGAGCTCTATCTTGGTCAGGATGTGGCGAAGGGGGAAGAAGTTAACTGTTTGGAATCTCATTATAAATAAACCTCCAGCTACTTTTGACTCTGTCTGTCCTTCCGTCCGTCCGTCCGTCTGTCCATCCATCCATCTGTCCATGTGTGTGGTGATGTGAAGAAAATGCTTGCAACTGGTACACCCTTTCCTCATTTAGCCAACTGAATTCTATTCCAATAACTTGATTATTAAGTGAAATGGTTGAATACATCTCTCTCCCTCCCTCCCTCCCTGTCTCTCTCTCTCTCTCTCTCTCTCACACACACACACACACACACACGGAGGGAGGGAGGCAGGGAGGGAGAGATACACACACACACACACACACACACACACATATATATATATTTGTTTTCATAGATTTTCATGGGTAAAGGTATGTAGGTCTTGGTGTATTCGGGTCTTGTCCCGTGTAAGATTGAGAATACCTTGGCGACATTTCGACGAGATCCCACTCGCCATCTTCAGGCTGGTGTCTTCGGCTTTGTGCTTCTGCTAGCAAAGTGTGATCTGAACTGCCTCCTCTTTATAAATACTGACCAAAAAATAGCCAACATCTTAAGAAACCCCAAAGACAAGATCCAGCTAGAAAACCAAGGAGTTTATGAAATACCATGCAAAATTTGCCCAGCCACATACATTGGACAAACCAACAGGAGAGTAAATGCTCACATTGCAGAACACAAGAACACAGTCAGAAAAGAAGAAAAAACTTCCTCCCTTTTCCAGCACCTTAAAGCCACAGGACATGAAATTGATTTTGAGGGATCCAAACTTATCTCCAACACTGAACACTTCAACAAGAGGATAATTAGGGAAGCCATCGAAATAGAGAAACACCCCCATAACATGAATAAATGGGATGATACTTCCCGCCTACCAGACATCTAGAAACTAGCCCTAATCAACAAACGAGTCCCAGCCACGAAAACCAACACCGGACCCAAAATAACACATGATGCCACTACCAATCTCCCTCACCAGACTCAAACCCAAGTCCACCCCACAAACAAAAGGCAACCACCGTCCAGAAACCAGACCATAGCTGCAACTCCAGCTGCTACACCCCCTCCAACCCCAAACTAAGCAAACTGACACACGCTATAAACACATAGCCAGACCTCAAACTCGAGCCAAACCAAGGCCCGAATGTCACATCACAGCCTTCCACCCAGGATACTACATCATGGAACTCAGGAGATTACAACACAAAACCTCAGGAGGTTGCAACACAGACAACGACCCAGGAGATAACCTCACAAGACCCAGGATGTCACAACAATAAAACTCAGAAGGTCATCACACAGCCCACTACCCAGGTAGCTAAAACACAAAGGCTGAAGGACACACAGCCACTACCTCAGCCACACAGGCTCTTACAAAAAAGCCAACCAATCAGCAAACACCAATTCCATCAACCAATCAAGAAGCGACAATACAGCCAAAAACACAGCCAACCAACCCGCTTACAGCAGAGCCAGCACACCACACCTCCCCTCCAGTATTTATAGAGAGAAGGCAGTTCAGATCACGCTTTGCTGGCAGAAGCACAAAGCCGAAGACACCAGCCTGAAGATGGCGAGTGGGATCTCGTCGAAACGTCGCCAAGGTATTCTCAATCTTACACGGGACAAGACCCGAATACACCAAGACCTACATACATACATACATATATATATATATATATATATATATATATATATATATATAATATTTAGGTTTCTTTAGGTATTTTCCCATGTAACAGTTGTGCTTTTATAGCGACGTTTCGGCAGAATCCCATCTGCCATCTTCAGGCTTGTGTATTGGGTTCTTTATTAATCGTGTGTTTCAGGCTTGGCGGCCTTTGACAGTTTGAATTTGGTTCTGGCCCTGTGTTTTATTTCAATGGTCCTCTTTTCATCCCTATTGGCTGGGAGTCTAGGTCTGTGTTCATTGGTGCTCGAGTTGCTGTGTTCTTGATTGGCCGGCAACATTGTGTTTTGTGTGTTGGGGGCATGTTTGGGTTGGAGGTATTGGGGGGGTTGTTTGTGTCCAGGTGTCATCTGGTTTGTGTCACCTGGACACCAGGTTTGTGTACACACACACACACACACATATACATATATATATATATATATATATATTTGTTTTCGTAGATTTTCACGGGTAAAGGTATGTAGGTCTTGGTGTATTCGGGTCTTGTCCCGTGTAAGATGAATAAACGGGATGATACTTCCCGCCTACCAGACATCTGGAAACTAGCCCTGGTCAACAAACGAAGTCCCAGCCACGAAAACCAACACCGGACCCAAAATAACACAGGATGCCACCACCAATCTCCTTCACCAGACTCAAACCCAAGCCCACGCCACAGATGAAAGGCAACCACCATCCAGAAACCAGACCATGGCTGCAACACCAGCTGCTACACCCCCCTCCAACCCCCAAACTAAGCAAACTGACACACGCTATAAACACATAGCCAGACCTCAAACTCGGAGCCAAACCAAGGCCCAGAATGTCACATCACAGCCTTCCACCCAGGATACTACATCACAGAACTCAGGAGATCACAACACAAAACATCAGGAGGTTGCAACACAGACAACGACCCAGGAGATTACAGCACCACACCCAGGGACGTCACAACAATAGAACCCAGAAGGTCATCACACAGCCCATTACCCAGGTCGTTACAACACAAAGGCTGAGAGACACACAGCCAGCACCTCAGCCACACAGGGTCTCAGGAAAAAGCCATCCAATCTGCATACATCAACTCCACAAACCAATCAAAAAGTAACAACACATCCAACTCTAGAGTTTAAAAGGGAAAAACAGCCACGATCACACACTTCTCCCAGGAGAACGAAGCTGAAGACACCAGCCTGAAGATGATGGATGAGATTTCGTCGAAACGTTGCCAAGGTATTCTCAATCTTACACGGGACAAGACCCGAATACACCAAGACCTACATATATATATATATATTCGTAGATTTTCATGGGTAAAGGTATGTAGGTCTTGGTGTATTCGGGTCTTGTCCCATGTAAGATTGAGAATACCTTGGCGACGTTTCCCACTCGCCATCTTCAGGCTGGTATCTTCGGCTTTGGCTGGCACAAGCACAAAGCCAAAGACACCAGACTGAAGATGGCGAGTGGGATCTCGTCGAAACGTCACCAAGATACTCTCAATCTTACATGGGACAAGACCCGAATACACCAAGACCTACATATATATATACATATACATGTACATATACATATACATATACATATACATATACATATACATATATATATATCTTGCTGGTAACTGCTGTCTCATTCTGATAAAGTTCTTGTACAGCTACAATAGCATTACTCTCATTCTTGTGTGCATTTTTGTTAGGCATACAAAATTTTGTCATAAATGCATTGGTTAGAAAATGATTTTTTATTACCCATTGTATTTGCACATCTAGGAGAGATGGATGACATGTAAGTCTAATCAAATGGATAGATAGATGCAAGTCTAATAAAGAAACAAACAAACAAATAAAAGCTGGAGTTACATCTATATGTTATTAGCTACAACACCAGCCTACGTTCTTTCATATCCATATGACACTATGAAGAGCTTTCTTCCTTTTAATTTTCAAGGAGCAATATTCATTTGTTACAAGAATTAAATTTCAACTTTAAATCTCAGGAGCTTGTTCTGGAAGAATTGCCAACTCCCTCAAGGCCAGTGGAGACCAGTTTCATCCATCTTCTCCCCTTGCTCCAAACAGGAGCTCATCTTGGTTAATCACCACATCTGCTGACTCCTGTACAAGGGGGCTAATTTATGTATTATTCTGAGCTCAGGGTTCAGTGACATCAGATATTTCTTGGAAAAGGCCTGTCAGACAAATTGCAGTATGAACACACCTCCTTCTTTCACTCTTGTTCCTAATATGGAATTTCACTGCTCTTTTGCAACAGCACTAACAGCTCATTTGCTAGGTGCCAGCAACAAAACTACAAAAAAAAGCATTGAAGAAAAACAACTGAATAAAAGACGCTATGTTTCCTGAGCCATTGTTAAATGAATCAAGCATTTGGGAAACCTCTTTCATTTATGCAGCATTCCACTTCTGAACAGTGATACAAAACATTTGCTAGACCAATACTCAAATACAGCTCATCAGTCTGGAACCCGCATTACATATCTGATATTAATACAGTTGAGAAAGTCCAGAAATATTTCACAAGAAGAGTTCTCCACTCCTCTATTCGTTGCAGAATACCTTATGCCACCAGACTTGAAATTCTAGACCTAGAAACCTAGAACTAGACTGCCTTTAGTCTGATCTAAGTATAGTACATAAAATTATATATTGCAATGTCCTACCTGTCAATGAATACTTCAGCTTCAACCATAACAATACAAGAACACACAATAGATACAAACTCAAGGTTAAACATGCCAAACTTGATTGCAGGAAATATGACTTCAGCAACAGAGTGGTCAGTGTCTGGAATACTCTACCCGAATCTGTGGTTTCTTCCCAAACCCCAAAAACTTTAACCTGAGACTTTCTACTACTGACCTTTCCTAAGAGGTCTGTAGGGGGCATGCATAAGCGCACCAACGTGCCTACTGTCCCTGTCCTATTGTTTCTTTTTATTTTTCTTATATGTATCCATTTCATGTACTCATAACTATGTTTATACTTATACCTGTTATCTTATAATCGCTTGACAAAATAAAATAAATAAAATAAAATGATTCTGGTTTTATAAGACGTGTGCAGCATTTTTAAATTACTGGTGGGGATTCTGCTATCTGAAGATAGTTGGGTACTTCAAATTTAAGGGCAAGTCTACTGATCACAGCGGGACTTACTCTGGAATCCTCAAATATCTACTCAACATGAAACAGGTTTTGAAGCTACCTCTTCAAAAACATTCCTGGTGGTGTGGTGACTGATATCTTTGAGTTTTGGATTTTCCATTTGGCAATTCAGATCCTTGTGGGGAGGTTGCTGGGTTGGAGCAATCAAGAAAGAAATCAGAAGGTGTTCCTCACTGTGTATTTTTATTTATTTTTATTTTTGTTCATATTTATATCCCGCCCTTCTCCGGAGACTCAGGGTGGCTTACAGTTTTTGGGATACAACCCAATGCGCTCAGCAATAGCCTTCATTCCATTGTATATGCCTGCTTATTACTAAGCGGCATTTTTACAAAGTCAGCTTATTGCCCCCAACTATCTTGGGTCCTCACTTTACCTACCCCGAGAGGATGGAAGGCTGAGTCAACCTTGAGCCTGGTGGGATTCGAGCCTGCAATAATTACAGACAGCTGGAGCTAAGTGCTAGGCTATTAACAGTATATGCTCAACCAATGGCTAGAAACAATGTATAATATTGCCCTAAATGGCTCCAACCTTACAGAATTGCACAACTTGGATTTTTAATCAATTTAATTAAGAGAAAAAGGTGATCATAGAAATCAAGAGATTTTGTTCATTCACTTCTGACTTAACAGACTAAATTTTTAATCATTCAATGATATAGACTATTTGGAAATATATTAGGAATAGGTATAACTAATTCACTGTTTTTTCCCCAAGTGCTAGATCTGTTCCCCCACTCTCACCCCCAGATCAAGGGTTGATCCTCTGGTTGAAACAGGAATTGACTGAACAGCTTATTACTGAATGTTGTGGGCTGAGAGAGAGAAATTGACTGGCCCAAACTCACCCAGCCAGCTTTCATGTTTAAGGAGGGACTAGAATTTACATTCTCCTGGTTTCTAGCCTGGTGCCTTAAACACTACACCACATTAGCTCTCCTTGAATAATTCACTGCATATTTTAAAAACAAACATATCTGCCTGTAGGCTTCAAACATGGATCGCCTCCAAGTCTGTATTCAATGGGACATGGTTTAGATCAGGGCTGTCAAACTCCTGGCCTGCGGGCCAGATGCATCATGAGCTGGCCCACGCCTGGTTTAGCAAAGGGAGGGGGGAATCATCATACATCACGTGACAATGCCATGACAGTGCAAGTTTGACACCCCTGGTTTAGATGGTCACAGAATCACCATCTTATATACAGTAAGGAATCTAAGAAGAACATAAAACTGTAGACCAAAAAGTGATTTCTTCCTTTTGGCTGAAAAGCCTCCCTCATTTGAACAGAACCAGTCAAAATTTTCTTTTCCCATATGGCTCTTCCAGATATGCTAAGCTACAAATCCAACCATCTTTCTTGTTGGTGGTGATGGAAGCTATAGCTCGTTAAAGGGCACCAGAATGAGAAACATTACACCTGCAGCTGAATAACAGAAAATCAGAAGAGACTTTAGATATACTAAGTCTTAGGCACTGATTCCTGGATCTTTTTTTATAACCTCAACCTTCCTGCCTCTCCCCAGCTAAGCCAGCTGATGAAACTGGATTCTGCTGTGCATGAGAGGGTTAATATTCCATTGCCAGTTCCAATGATGGCTTCCAGTGGTACAGCCCTGACCACCCCTGGTTATGGCATGTGGATGGCATGAGCCAGTGCTCAGCTGGCTAATCAGATGCTGCTACAATGATTTAATAGAAGCTGAGCTTATAAGAGAATTCCAAGCAAAGGTTTATTGTCCCCATTACGACTGTGGAAGGGCAACTCTCAGATGCTCATTGTCTGCAAAATCGGGATTGTTCAGTTTAAGGCTGGCTATTATTGCAGACACCCAATCATATAAAAAGGCTTTGCAAGTTAATTCTCTATCATGGTCACAGACAGGGGAGAAAACAAGCCTTCTTCTGAGTGGCATGTGAACGCTACAAAATCAGGCAAGCTTTCAACTTTGCCGCAGTGGCAGTAAAATCTAATTATTTGCTCAAGTGAGATAATATTTAACAGGTCTCCAGCCTATTTAATCCTAGTTGTCACTGTTCCTTTGCATTTAGATTTCCACGTTTGAATAATGGGGTGATCTTGCCAACTTACAAAAATCCAATTATAGGACCCCGATAGAGATTGCTCTGCCAAAGGCCAACCAATTAACACCACACAAAGTTTAGCACCTGTTTAAACAGCAGGTCATTCAGAAGAACAGAAGTCTACTGCAACTTTTCAAATGAGGGATAGGAGCTGCTTTCATTATTTCAAACAAGAGGAGAGAAAACTAATCTGCAGAAGCGACTTCCCAAGTAGAATGTGATGGAAATAACTTCTGGCATAGTCTGACTGAATGGAAATAAGGTTAAAGATGTCCAAAAATTACCCCCAACCTCAGCAGCTGATAATAAAACAAATGTTAACTAGATTTTATTTAGCTTGCAGTGCCTTGTGCCTTGCTTACGGCTAGCTGCTTGCAGAAATGAAGCAATTACATGATGATAGACAAGGAACAGACCTTACTGCTAAGTGATGATCAGAAAAGCAGGACAGAATAGATAATTAGGAGTTGGGAAGAATTAGCTAAGAAAAATGTGAAACGGGAATTCAGAAACTATGCCATAGGCATGCTAAGGAAGAGCTGATACAAATACAAGGTAGACTGATGCTCAGGAGAACTGATGAATGTAGGTAATGAAGATCAAAATTATCTTTGATGGGATTGGAGAGTGGCATGTAGGGTGAGGGAGCTGTGGCTTTCCAGAACTTCAACTTTCAGCCCATGTACCCAATAGTGAGAAATACTGGGCACTTACAAAACCATACCAGATAGCTTTGTAATCCAATAGCAGAAGGTTACAGCTTCCCCATCCCAATCATTACCCTCACTTTTGTCATATCAATGACAAAATGTTGCTGTTGTAAACCACCCAGTCACTTAGATGAGATGGGCAGTATAGAACAAGCAAACAAATAAAAATAGCAAGCTGTAGTTGAATTAATGTAATATCTATATGTAGAGAGAATCAGTTTGGTGAAGTGGTGAAGTTGGTGGCTCAGGCTGTTAAATGCCTGCTCTTAAGATCCAGCTGTCTACAATTACTGTAGGCTCGAATCCCACCAGGCTCAAGGTTGACTCAGCCTTCCATCCTCTCGGGGTAGGTAAATTGAGGACCCAAGATTGTTGGGGGCAATTAGCTGACCTTGTAAAAATGCCGCTTAGTAATAAGCAGGCATATACAATTGAATGAAGGCTATTGCTGAGTGCATTGGGTTGTGCTCCAAAAATTGTAAGCTGCCCTGAGTCTTCGGAGAAGGGCGGCATATAAATGTAATTAAAAAAAAAGTGGTTAAGGCATCAAGTGAGAAATTGAGAGACCGTGAGTTCTAGTCTTGCCTTAGGCCCAAAGGCTACCTAGGTGACCTCTCTCAGTCCAGAGAAGGAGGCATGTTAAACCACTTCTGAAATCTTGCCAAGAAAAATTCAGGATGTGGTCCAGATAGTTGCCATATGACAACATTGACTTGAAAGCACTATCTAACCAACTAAAATCTCAACTTTTAAAAATCAGTCATTTTCAAGCTGAAATATTCTTCATCACTGCCTACTTGAAACAACAATTTAACATTTAGTGCTCTACTCTTGAAAGGTATAGATATTTCTTAAATTTCTTAAACTTTCAAGTTTCAAATAGGTCTAGGCTATTACTTTAAAACTAAGTGTAACTTTCAACTTCTTGGCGGTAGCATGGCATCAACAATACTATGGTCTGCTTATCTAGGGAACATTTTGATTTGCAGGATGAGTTTTATGTTATTAGGTAGCTGATGGTAAAGACGAGAAATATCTGTTTGCTGTCAGTCACATGAAGCAACATTATGATCAGCAGAAGTCTTGTTCTCTTGGGAAAGGAAAAAGACTCCAAATCTCAAGGATCTTCTCTGCCACTGGCAATTGTTGTTCCGTTTTAAACAGTGAGATGGGTGTGCGCACATTCATATAACTGACTTTATAAGTTTACAAAATGGATGGAACATCAATTGTAGAAGCACTTAATAGCATATCTCTTTAGGTTTATCCATGTTTTCTTTTAGATAGACTTTATCTCATTTGTAATTGCTGCTCTAGCCATTTTTGTAGCAGGTCATATTTGCAGATAATAGTTGTATTTGGGCTATGACTTATATTTCTTAATTATGCTTATTCAATTAATCAAATATGCTGGCTTCACATAACTCTATGGACTAAATATGACGACAAGGCCCAGGCTGGACTAAAATGTCATTGCCTGCTATAGTGTGATCACAGCCAAAATGTTAAAAACTCTAGCTATACAAATTCCAGGGAGTATCAGTCTCTCTCAGAAGCTCATGGAAAGAAGAAGACATCCTAAATACAACTAAATTGGTACAGACATATTCCATCTCCTGCCACTTATCTTCTGTTTTAACCATCATGTCTGGTGCATACTTCTTGGAAGTTCAGTAAATAAAATAATCTGCTTTAAGGTGGCTACGAAAGATACTGCCTTAATTTGAATTCTGGAAAGGATGTACAGTAATGCAGCAGCATTTCTTAAGATGGGAAAAATCACCAATTTGGATCCATTTGGTTTAAAAAAGTAAGGCAGCTGACAGCCCTATATGAAGATTTTTTTTCCGCACTGTCAGGCAATCGTTTGTCATTACTGATACATTATTTGGCTTCTCATTGTATCAGGTTAGAGAGTTGGAGAAAACGACTGCTTTTTATGGAACAAATGAGACTGTGAGGGCTGTTGTGCATGACCAACCCCTGCCTATCAAACCACTTGAATTGGAAAAAAGTGAATTAAAAAAATTCAAATATTTGCCTAGATTAAGATGCATGTTCAGTCCACTGGTCTCCTTTTGTTCAACTCTATTTGTCCTCTGAACTGTAAACATCAGCAATTATGACAACAATGTTTCTTTTTCTTTTTTAAAGAAGCCACACTATTATGATGCAGAAAAGAAGTGGTCATTTGATTAATCACACAGTTTTATAAATAATGCTGCTGTTTGCACATGGATAAGAGGGGGAGATGGGTCTCATTTAAGACACACATTAACCAGGTTCAAATTACTATATTTTGGTCATATTATGTTTATATATTATTATTAGAACTTGCTCTCTTGAGAAAATTATGATGCTGGGAAAAGTGAGAGCAAGAGAAGAAGACAGCCAGCAGCAAGGTCTATATTGGAGCAGCACTGGCTCTCCCGTTGGAAGAACTGAAGGACTAGTTTGGGGTCAAAGAAAATGTATCTATGTGATTTGCTAAGAGCTGACACCGATTTGATGACACCTAATAGCAATAGCACTTAGACTTCTATATCGCTTCACAGTGCTTTACAGTCCTCTCTAAGCAGTTTTACAGAGTCAGCATATTGCCCCCAACAGTCTGAGTCCTCATTTTACTGACCCTGAAAGGATGGAAGGCTGAGTCAATCTTGAACCAGTAAGGATCAAACTGCTGGCAGTCGGCAAGATTAGCCTGCAATACTACATTCTAACCACTGAGCCATTGCATCAATCAATCAATCAAGGCTGGAGAAAGCAATTTTTGTTTTGTTTGCTTGACAGAATTGTGAGCTGAAACCATTAAAATCCAGAATGACTTTTCAATGGTCAATGTGGGGCGCTGGGGATCAGTTGGGCCTGTTGCTCACGTACCTGTCTCCCAGCTGTGTGACAACGGCCCTGCCTGAGCTACTCGATGTCCTGTCGGGGGTGGCGGTTGAGCTCCCCAGGCTTATTGTGCTGGGGGACTTCAACTTGCCTTCTCTGTGGGGGATGTCAGGGATGGCTCAGGAGTTCATGGCCTCCATGACGGCCATGGACCTGACTCAAATAATACAGGGTCCGACTCACAAGGGGGGACACACGCTCGACCTTGTTTTTATCTCGGGGCAGTGGTGTAATGATCTGGGGGGTTGTCTCCAACTATTCAACCCCTGTCATGGACCGATCATTCTCTCCTACGACTGGCCTTCCAATATGCCACCCCTCGTCGCTGGGAGGCGGAACTGATGAAATGGTTCTGCCCCAGGCACCTGATAGATCCAGAGAGATTCCAGACAGCGCTTGGGATGATCCCTTCTTCCTTTGCCAACAGCTCAGCTGAGACCCTGGTGGACGCCTGGCAGAGGGCTGCCTCCAGGGCACTTGACTGGGTTGTTTCTTTGCGGCCTCTCACCCAATGCAGATCCTGGTTGGCTCCCTGGTTTTCCACGGAGCTCTGGGAAATGAAGCAGTGGAGGAGAGGCCTAGAGAGCTGTTGGAGGTCCAGCAGGTCCAAATCTGACCGAGCATGGTTAAGAGCCTATATTAGGTCTTACCTCACTGCAATGAGAGCAGCGAAGCATGTGTACTTCTCTGCTCTCATTGCGTCCGCAGATAATCACCCAGCCGCCCTGTTCAGGGTCACCCGTTCCCTCCTTAATTGGGGGGGGGGGTGACACTTTGCAGGGACATGCCGAGGAGTTTAGCCAGCATCTGATGGACAAGATCGCTCAGATCCGGGCTGGCTTGGACTCCGACTGGTCAGAGTCTGAGGGGAGTGTTGCGACGGGTTTTAGAGATTCCATCTGGGAGGAGTTTGATCCTGTGACTCCAGATGAGGTGGACAAGATCATGGGGAAGCTAAGTGCTGCCACATGTTTACTGAACCCGTGTCCTTCCTGGCTGGTTTATGCTGCCCGGGAGGTTACACGAAGCTGGCTCCAGGCAGTAGTCAATGCTTCTTTGAGTGAGGGAGTCTTTCCCCCTGCCTTGAAAGAGGCAGTGGTGAGGTCCCTCCTCAAGAAGCCTGCCTTGGACCTGGCTATTTTGAACAACTTTTGTCCTGTCTCCAACCTCCGCTTTGTTGCGAAGGTTGTTGAGAGCGTGGTGGCCCGACAGCTCCTGGTGTTCCTGGAGGAAACAGATTACCTGGATCTGTACCAATCAGGTTTCAGGCCCGGGTACAGCACGGAGACGGCGTTGGTCACTCTGGTGGATGATCTCTGGAGGGCGTGAGATAGGGGTCATTCCTCTATCCTGGTCCTGTTAGATCTCTCAGCGGCTTTTGATACCATCGACCATGGTATCCTACTGTGGCGCCTCGAGGGGTTGGGAGTGGGGGGCACCATTCTACGGTGGTTCTCATCCTACCTCTCGGGTTGTACACAGGTGGTGTTGGCAGGGAGGCAGAGATTGGCCCCGAGGCCCCTTTGTGGGGTGCCTTAGGGGTCGGTGCTCTTGCCCCTCTTGTTCAACATCTATATGAAACTGCTGGGGGAGATCATCCATGGTTTTGGGATGAGGTATCACCACTACATTGATGATACCCAGCTTTTTATCTCCACCCCAAACCAATCCAGCCCTCAATGGGATGTCCAGGTGCCTGGAAGCAGTATGGGTCTGGATGGGGAGGAACAGGCTTCAGCTCAACCCAGCTAAGACCGAGTGGCTGTCTCCAAGTGGCATCTCGAGTTATCCAGGATATTCCACCTTTGGCTATGAGAGGAGAGATGCTACCCCCCATAGATAGGGTTCGCAACTTGGGTGTCCTCCTGGATGCACAGCTCAGTTTGGAAGAACAGGTGGGAGCTGTGGCCAGGGGGGCATTTGCCCAACTTCGTCTGGTCCGTCAGTTGCACCCCTATCTGGACTGAGATGCCCTACATACAGTCAATCATGCACTCGTTACGTCCCATCTGGACTACTGCAATGCTCTTTACATGGGGCTGCCCTTGAAGACCACACAGAGGCTTCAACTTGTCCAGAATGCAGCGGTGCGGCTTGTGGTGGGAGGGTCCTGATACTCCCATATCACACCCCTTTTGTGTGAGCTGCACCGGTTACCGGTTGCCCGTCGTGTGAGATTCAAGGTGCTGGTGTTGACCTATAAAGCCCTTCATGGCTTAGGACTGGGGTATTTGTGGGGAACCCTGCTGCCAGTAACGGCTTCCCAACGTCCCATGCGCTCCCATAGGAGGGGCCTCCTTGGGGTTCCAGCGGCCAGACAATGTCGACCGGTGACCCCTAGGAGTAGGGCCTTCTCTGTGGGAGCACCCACCCTATGGAATCAACTGCCCCTGGAACTTTGGGTGGCCCCTAACCTCCGATCCTTCCGCCATGGCCTAAAAACATGGCTTTTCCAACTCACCGGCTCAGACTGATGGAGGGGAGGGGATTTTAACAATAGTTTTATACATTTTGGCTTAGTGAGATTTCATATTTAATTGTTTTTTTTAACTTATGTACTGTTTCTTTTTATTATTGTAAGCTGCCCTGAGTCCCTCAGGAGATAGGGCAGCATAGAAATCTCATTAAATAAATAAATTAAATAAATAAATAAATGTTCAAAGGGTCCCTTCACAATGTACAGTATTCTTATCCTATTATCCATTCTGTTGGCCAACCAGGAGTCAGATAACAGATAACAGATAAATCAGAGTTGTAAGGGACCTTGTAGGTCATCTAGTCCAACCCACCGCCCAAGCGGGAGACCCTACACCATTTCTGACAAATGGCAGTCCAATCTCATCTTGAAAGTCTCAAGTGATGAAGCTCCCACAACTTCTGAGGGCAAGCTGTTCCATTGGTTGATTGTCACTGTCAGAAAGTTTCTCCTTATTTCCAGGTTAAATCTCTGCTTGTTCAGTTTCCATCCGTTATTCCTTGTCTGGCCTACAGGCGCTTTGGAAAATAGCTTGACCCCTTCCTCCCTGTGGCAGCCCCCCAAATATTGGAAGACCACTATCATGTCTTCCCTGGTCCTTCTCTTTACTAGACTAGCCAAGCCCAGTTCCTGCAACCGTTCATTGTATGTTTTAGCCTCCAGTCTTCTAATCATCCTGGTTGCACAAACAAGCGAAGCCCCATCCACAGGATGCAGGCAGCACATGAAACCACTCTCCCTCCGGTCCACAGAAAAACCTCTCTCCATGGTCCCTGATGCCCCAAAAGTTGTGGGGCAGCCTGATCTATACTTTGACATTACCCAGTGAAAATGGTAAAAGGGGCCTTGCTCTTCATGTAAACAGATAGCATTTCATCAAGGTAAAAAACGTTGGATAGCAAACTGGCTCCAAACTTCCATTCTTAGAGAAAGATTATAGCTGTATTCAGCTCACTGAATTAGATTTTGCTAGTGCAAAATCTTTACATTTCCCTTACATTCATATGACCTTAAAGAAAACACTCCACTTGGATTCAAATCAATGTACATCTCTGCACTGTGGTCCTTGCAGTGTCAGGGCAGGTTGGCTGAGACTAGGGGGAATCACAGATCTATTCTATTTGAAAGGTATAGATTCTTCATACTTTTCCAAGAACCATGGATTTGGGGATATTTTCTATAAACCTGCTTCCTGACTGCAGTTTTGAAAGACAAACACATGATTTCTACAAGCCTTAAAAAGCTGTAGGAACCAGCTACAGAAACTCACAGATGATAAATACAGTATACATACAGGAAGAGTAATGGAAAATGATTGTGTTTGGTTGTGCTGTATCCTTAGGAACAAGTGTGGGTAAAAATTTTTTTTAATGAAACCAACATGTTTGGCAATACTGTCTACTAGCCTATTCCAATTTACTTCTCTTCCCTGCATTCCCCTCCCCAAGTTCTGGACAGATCAATAACTTTCCACTCTAGTTGCTTCAGATTAATTCTATTTTAGGATTAAGCTGGATATATCCTAGAAAGAAGCAGGGATATTTACTTCCAGCAGCTCAGAGTCTATACTTGCAAGATAATTATAAGTTCTGCATCATATGAGCTGCCTTGAAACTGATGTTTATTGCCATCAGGAGCTGAGTTTGGGCAGAATTTGTGCATTCTCTCTTCTTCCAGCTGTTGTGAAGATGATTTAGCAGTCTAGTCTTAGGAGAATACTTCTTAAAAAAGATAAGTTGGTCCTGTGGCTTTCACCTCTACACCCAGGAACATTTGTAGCATTTCTGTGTGATAAAACGCAGTCCTTCTGTGATAAATCCAAAACAAGATTAAGTGAAGAAGAGGAATGTTAATATGGATTCTTGGTGTCCTTGCCATGCACGATTTGGCTTATATGAATGCAGAGCCTTGATTTTTAATTTGATTTATCCCCTCCAGGGAAAATAACAGCCACATACAATATATTACAGCCGTATCTTCAACTATCCTAGATCTTAGGGAAGAGTGAAATAGCACAAATGCTACAAATTCTTCATTTGGGGTTGGAAAGGAAACAGCAATATTTTTTAGCATTTGAGATGAATGACAATGTTCTCATGACATATTTATTTATTTATTTATCTAATTTGACTTGTATACCGCCCCCTCTCCAAAAGGACTCAGGGCAGCTCACAGCTAAAACATAACAATAAATAATTACCTAAAACCAGATTAAACGAAAATAAATCAAACACAAAATTTAAAACCCCCAACATTAAAACAACCATCAAGCCCCCCCAGGAGGTCAGCACAGCCCGGACTGCGCAAATAACCAGGTCTTTAAATCATGGCAGAAGGTGCGGAGATCAGGGGCCAACCGGAGCCCCGGCGGAAGCTGATTCCATAAAGTGGGAGCTGCCACAGAATAGGCCCTCCCCCAGGTCACCGCCAAACGACAATGACTTGCAGACGGCACCCCGAGGAGACCCCATCTGTGCGCTCGCACAGGGCGGTTGGTATTTGATGCTGGCAGAAGTCGTTCTCGTAAATACCCTGGACCCATGCCTTGTAGGACTTTGAATGTTAACACAAGAACCTTGAATCTCACCCAGAAGACAACCGGTAACCAATGCAGGTCGCACAGGAGGGGTGTAATATGGGAGTACCAGGAAGCTCCCATCACTATCCGTGCGGCCGCATTCTGCACCAGCTGGAGCCTCCGGGTGGTATGCAAGGGCAGTCCTAAGTAGAGAGCATTACAGTAGTTGAGTCAGGAAATAACAAGTGCCTGAGTGATCATGCACAGGGCATCTCGGTCCAGGTATGGCCGCAACTGGTGAACCAGCCGGATCTGGGCAAAGGCCCCCCTGGCCACGGCTCCCACCTGCTCCTCCAACTTGAGCCGTGGGTCCAGTAGGACCCCCAGATTCCGTGCCCTGTCCACGGGGGGCAACAGCTCCTCCCCCATGACCAAAGATGGAACCTCAAAGCTGGTCCGAGATGTCGGTATGCACTCTGTCTTGGCCGGATTGAGTCGAAGCATGTTCTTGTCCATCCAGATCCGCACCGCATCCAGGCAATGGGACATCATGGAGAAAGCATCACTGATGTGGCCTGGGGTGGAGATGTATAACTGTATATCATCAGCATATTGATGATACATCACCCCAAAGCCACGGATGATCTCACCAGCAGCTTCATATATATGTTGAACAAGAGGGGTGAGAGGACCGACCCCTGGTGCACCCCACAAGTGGAGTTGACCTCTGCCCCCCTGCCAACACTGATTGCGAACATTATTTATTTATTTATTTATTAATGGGACTTATATGCCGCCCCATCTCCGAAGACTCGCGGCTTACAATAAAACAAGCACAATAAATATTTAAAAAAGAATTAAATTAATGGTCCCGATTAATACAAACTTAAAAACCACAAAATCTAAGACACCCCACCCCTGAGTCACAGCCCGCTTGGTCAAATAACCAGGTCTTCAAATCATGGCGAAGGTGCGGAGGTCAGGGGCCAAGCGGAGCCCCAGGGGAAGTTGGTTCCAGAGTTCAGGGACCGCGACAGAGTAGGCACGCCGTCGGGGACCGCCAGCCGGCATTGCCCGCTGATGGGACCCCAAGGAGTCCCTGTCTGTGACTTCGTACAGGGCGGTTAGTATTCGATGTCGGCAGCAGCCTCTCCCTTAAATAATAAGGACCCATGTCATGTAGGACTTTGTATGTTAAAGTTAAAACCTTGAATCTCACCCGAGAGCAACCGCAACCAATGCAGGCAGCGAGGAGGGGGCTAACATGGGAGAACCTGAAACTCCCATCACCGCCCGCGCCGCCGATTTTGCACCAGCTGCAGTCTCCGGATGGTATGCAAGGGCAGTCCTAAATAGAGAGCTGCAATAGTCGAAGTCGCGAGGTAACAAGGGCATGAGTGACCGTACGCAGGGCATCCCGGTCCAGGAACGGGCGAAGCTGGCGAACCAGCCAACCTGGGCAAAGGCCCCTGGCGACGGCTCCCACCTGCTCCTCCAACCGAGCCGCATCCAGGAGGACCCCCAGGTTTTCGCCCTATCCACAGGGGCAACACCACTCCCCCTATGGTCAACGATGGACATTCTAAACTGGAACGGGATGCCGGTATGTACAACCACTCAGTCTTGGCCGGGTTGAGTCGAAGCATGTTGCCGCCCATCCAGATTCGCATCGCATCCAGACAGCGAAGTCATCACGGAGAGGGCATCACTGATCTGGTTTGGGGTGGAGATATACAGTTGAGTATCATCCGCATATTGATGATACTCACCCCAAAACCACGGATGATCTCACCCAGCGGTTTCATGTAAATGTTAAATAAGAGGGGGGAGAGGACCGACCCCTGAGGGACCCCACAAGTGAGCACCCTTGGGGACGACCTCTGCCCCCCTGCCAACACCGATTGCGCCGCCCCGGAGGTAGGAGGAGAGCCACCAAGAACAGTGCCCCCACCCCCAACCCCACAAGGCGTCGCAAAAGGATACCATGGTCGATGGTATCGAAAGCCGCTGAGAGGTCTAATAGGACCAGGACAGAGGAACAACCCCTGTCCCGGGCCCTCCAGAGATCATCCAACAGTGCGACCAATGCTGTCTCCGTGCTGAAACCAGGCCGAAGCCCGATTGGTACGGATCGAGGTAGTCCGCTTCTCCAGGAAAAGCGGAAATTGCCGGGCCACCACATTTCAACAACCTTCGCCAAGAAGCGAAGGTTGGAGACTGGACGAAAGTTGTCTAACACGGTCGGATCCAGGGCAGGCTTCTTCAGGAGGGGCCTCACCACCGCCTCCTTCAAGGCGGAGGGAAAGACACCCTCCTCAAAGAAGCGCTGACAACTGCCCGGATCCAACTGCAGGTGACCTCCCTGGCGGCATAAGCCAACCAGGAGGGGCACGGGTCCAACAAACATGTGGTGGAACTCAGCGCCGATAATCCCGCCCACTTCATCCTCGAAACAGGATCAACTCATCCCAAAACGTAATGGCCAGACTCCCCGTATCCCGCCTCCTCTAACCCTGCAAATCAGAGGACAACCCGCCCAACCGAGCGATCTTATCCGACAGATATTGCCCAAATTCTCAGCCTTCCGCAACGGGTCCGCCCCTCCTCTGGACGAAGAAGGGAACGTGACCCGAACAGGGCGGCTGGGCGGTTATCGCGGACGCTATGAGGGCAGAGAGATAAGACATTCTCGCCGCCTCATCGCTCCCAGGTAAGTCCTAATGTGGGCTCTTAACTGGGCTCGACGACCTGGGAGCGGGTGGCCTCCACCTGCTCTCTAAGCCCCTTCGACGGCGTTTCATCTCCCGGGCTCCTCTGAATACCAGGGAGCCATTCGGGATCCACGGCGGCAGGGGTCGATGGGGACAACCCTGTCGAGGGCTTCCGACGCAGCCCGCTGCCAGGCGGTCGCCAGATCCTCGGCAGAGCCGTGAGTCAGGAAGAGGGAAGAGGCCCCAGCTCCGCCTGGAACCGCCCGGTCCATAAGGCTTGGGGCGGAACCACCACGGGCTCCTCATCCCAGCAGTGGGGGTGGCTTGTTGGAAGACCAGCCGAGGAGATAATGATCAGACCATGGAACGGGCAAAGACGTAAAAGTGGTCTGCCCTCTGTCACTATGCCACCACTCAGAGACAAAAACAAGGTCGAGAGTGTTCCCCCTCATGTGTGGGGCCATGAATTAATTGTCAGGCCCATGGCTTCCATGGAAGCCATGAATTCCTGGGCCAATCCCGACGCACCCCCAGGGAAGGCAGGTTAAAGTCCCCAGGACTATAAGGCCTGGGATCTCCACCGCCACCCCCGAGAGGACGCCCAGGAGCCCAGGCAGGGCTGCTGTCACACAGCTGGGAGAAAGGTATGTAAGCAGCAAACCCACCTGACCATTTGGCCCCCACTTCAGGAGGAGGGTCTCACTCCCGCCTGTCTCTGGGATAGTGACCTCCCTTGGAAATAAGGTCTCCCTAATAACCACAGCCACCCCACCACCCCTACCCTGGGCCCTGCCGTGCAAAACTCAAAACCTGGGGGCATAATTCAACCAGAGGGACACCTCCCTCCGGCCCAACCAGGTCTCGGTGATGCAGGCCAGGTCCCAGCCTCCTCCTCAATGATTTCACGGAGGAGGACAGATTTATTGGCCACGGACCTGGCATTAAAATACACCAGTCTGAGCCCAGGGGTCCCAACCCCAACTCCCTAGGGAGGAGGTCACAGGGTCGGAGCGAGCATCGACGGAGTTGGCGGCGCGCGCCCCACACATAATATGACCCCATGCCACGCGCCTGCTGCCAACCCCAACCACCCTGGGAATCGCAGCCCCGCCTCAGACCCCGAGCCCCACAAGCCCCCAACCTCCCCCTCCACCACGAACCGGGCTGCAAAGAGACCCATCAGCCCTCCTCCCTAACCCCTTAAGACAGTTAGTTAAAAATTTTAAAAGTTTCCCCTTCCTCCTAAATTTGGAATTTGGCCCATTTACTGCAGCATCCCGAGAGGTTGGAGGAGAACCACTGTAAAACAGTGCCTCCCACTCCCAGCCCCCCGAGACACCACAATAGGATACCATGGTCGATGGTATCGGAAGCTGCTGAGAGATCTAACAGGACCAGGACAGAGGAAAAACCCTGTCCCACGTCCTAGAGAGATCATCAATCAGCGCGACCAATGCTGTCTCCATGCTGTACCCAGGCTGGAAGCCCGATTGGTATGGATCCAGGTAGTCCGCTTCCTCCAGGAAGAGTGGCAATTGCTGCGCCACCACACTCTAAACAACCTTCGCTAAAAAGCGAAAGTTGGAGACCGGACGAAAGTTGTTCAACACAGCTGGGTCCAGGGCAGGCTTCAGGAGGGGCCTCACCACCACCTCTTTCAAGGCGGCAGGGAACAGCCCCTCCCTTAACAAAGCGTTGACCACTGCCCGGAGCCAGCTGCACGTGACCTCCCTGGAGGCATAAACCAACCAGGAAGGGCACGGGTCCAATAAACATGTGTGGAGCTCAGCCGCCACTAGTTCATAAAGCTAGTTCAGTATCTTTCTAAGAATAACAGGAGCTTACAGCCTTATGAAGATTTAGTTTTAGGTATCAGAAAACAGTATACTGTCAAAGTCCTTCCTAAAATAAAATAAAATAAAAAGATCCATGACCGGACAATTGGCTAATCTACGAAACAAGGCAGAGAATACTGTTAGAAAATCTAGGAAAAGCTATGAGCTGAGAAACATGGAGGAAAGCTAACTATGTAGGAACAAAAAGGTATTACAAAAGAAGCATTTTGTCATTGTGGCACTGTGAAACAAAGACATGTTAGAGGAAAGTAACCAAGGTGGTGTGGGGCTTGTAAGTGGATGGGAGTCTAAGTTCATGGTTGCTTCTTGCTTTCCTTTCTAAAAGACAGGCAGGACATTTGGAACTGCCAGCTGGGATAATAGCGATAGCTCTGAATACCCCTTCTATTCCCATCTTTTTATATTCAGCACTCGCTTTTTCCTAATAACAGGCAAGCTTTGCCTTTGTCTGAAATGCTGGGTGATGGGTGAGCTTCAGAAAAAAACCCACCAGCTCCAAAATATGCAGCAATTTCAGTGAGAAAAAGGAACCAAGGGATTGTGACCAACTTTTTTTTTTCCAGAGACTGATTGTATCTTATGGTCTATTAATTAGTT
The DNA here is from genome assembly GCA_009733165.1 of Naja naja. NCBI lineage: Eukaryota > Metazoa > Chordata > Lepidosauria > Squamata > Elapidae > Naja > Naja naja. Next base: position 67,773,156 of record CM019149.1, read on the forward strand.
TAACGATTTTCAGACTCAGAGGGAAGATGGATATATATTAGAAGATCTAGCAGAAATAGTTCTTGAAAACAAGGGTTCTTTTTTTTAAAAAAAAATCAGATTTGATATATTACATTAAAAAGATAAACTGCTAAAAAGTTAAAAACGTAAATATATTATGTTAAAAATAATTATTTAAAATTCTGCCATGCAACTTGTAGAAATCAAAGCCCCTTCATTAAGGAATATTAATGAATCTGAACGCAGTTCAGCACTAAAGAGGTTTTACAAATGTAAGAGAGAAAAATGCAGCTTCTAGTTATTAATTCTACCTCAGAAGCAATTTGGATCCTGATAATTGCTTTTTAAAAAAACACCACTATACAATTTGGGGAGGAAAAATACAAATCGGTGTCAATGATTTACACTGGAACCAGGACTAGAGGTGATGATGGTACAGCAATTGGGATCAGAATTCCTGTCACTAAGTGATGCGGTTGTTATCCAAGGACCCACACCTATCCAAGCCATTCTATATTTGGTTCCTCCGAGCCCGATCTTCAGATCTTCCAAGGTAAGGAATTGCCTCCCCTCAATTCCCCCCAACTGCCTATTCTCTCTCTCCCATCTCTGTCCGCTGGTCACCCAGGACTATGTGAGATGGCAAACAGCCCCACAACCGGGGCTCTGGGACTGCTTGCCACACTGTAGCAAGTACACCTGGCTCAGGGGCTACAAGAAGCTCCTAAGCCACACCATAAATCTATGGCTGCTCTTGGAAACCTCAGCTGCCCCAGGCTGGCCCAGAAACATGACACAAAGCTGAGGTGGTATTCAGCAGGTTCTGACCAGTTCTGGAGAACTGGTAGCGTAAATGTTGAGTAGTTCAGAGAACCCGCAAATGGGAACCCGTTCCCATTTATTTTCTGCCTCCTGAGTCCCAGCTGATCGGCTGGGTCTTCTTTTGTTGCCCTGCACAGAACGGAGCTGGAAAGCAGGTTAGTGGGGTGGGGAGGGAATGGAGATTTTGCAGTAACCTTCCCCTGCCACGCCCACCAAGCCACACCCACCAAGCCATGCAACGCCCACCAAGCCATGCCCACAGTACTGGTAGTAAAGAAATTGAATCCCACCACTGGCCGCAAAGGAGCTTCTTGAAACATCATGGCTCTGGGCTTCAGAAGCTCCTAAGTTGCAGCACAAAGCCCTTCACAGTGTAAAACACAATGTGGCGCAAAGTCACAGCTGCCCCACTTTAGTTTCAGCCAAAGTTACCTCAAACATCATACCCCGAGGCCGCTGCCACCCTGTGCTCTGCTGCCCCAATTGATGTTTACTGTCTTTTGCTTCTGCTGCTGAGGTATGCCTGGCCTGGCACTTTATGAGGCAGCTGCTGGCTTTGGGTGGCCATTTTCCTCAGGTCTCATGAGGAAACCACCATGTGTGATCTGAGGAAGAAAGGCTCGTGTGACCAGCAACTGCCTCACAAAGAGTCAGGCCAGGCATACCAGCAAAAGGAGCAAGAAGGCAAAGGTCAGAAGGCACTGGAGAGTCCAGGGGGCTAAAAAGACAGAGATGAGGGGAGAGGAGGGGAGGGAAGTTGAAAAGCCCATGTGGTTGTTAAGTGTCAAGAGCCCCAACTTTGAATACAAACAAATGAAACAAATGCTTGTTAAGTTGAGGATTACTCATATACATCCTTGAGAAAAGGTATCTGACTCCTCTATAAATCCAAGTACAAATTGTTCTGAAGACTCGGATAACATAGAGCAAGGCTTGTCTGTTGATTACTAATGAATCAAAAATTTAAAAGTGACGAGCTGCTTTCAGACAAAATCCCTTCATTTTGTACATTAGAACATATGTTATCTATGCTCATTTAGCACTTCAGAAAATACCCAACGTATTAAAAAGGTACAAATTTTGCAATGACAAAAAAGGAAATCAAGGTGTAATGGTATGTGTGTGAATGACCTTGGGAGACAGGAGGAAGAGCTGCAGGCTGGACAACCAGCACATAAAAGGTATCTCTGCCCACAGAAAGGAGGGAAGGTGTAGGAAGCATTTCAGAAGGGACTTCCTGTAGTTTCAATCTTGCATTGCTATTGTTGATTTTGTTAATGCAACCTTACAATAGAGGTAGAGTTGGTACTCATTGTTCTGCTTCTTGTTTGAACTTCCTCAAATAGCTAACATCAAATGACATAAAATGACTAAATTGCACATCTGTGGGCTCAGTGGGGGCTGAAAACACACAATCCATGCATACAGAAATATATAAAGGCACCTTTATATGGACAGTATTTAGGTTTCCTGTAGGAAATTCATTGAGCCAGTTCAAGAGTTAACAACATCTCATGAAATGCTGGGCCTGCTCTATTCCGATCAAATTGTTTGGCAAGTTGTCTCCTTTGCTTTCTAACAGTTACAAAGACGCTTATCAATACGTAAGTACTTGGCTAAACCTTTTCATTCTCCTGTACAATATCCTGGAGGAGCCTTATCAGGCACTTCGGCAATATTAGTTCTTTCTCAATTTGTTGAAAAGGTTTCACAGACATACTGGCACCATGGTGGGCAGACAAGCATTGCAGGTCTGAGCCAATTTTTAGTGCTAAAAGAGAATAAAGGTGGGGGAAAGGAAAGATAGTAGTTGCTAGCTGTTCAGTATTTTATTTATTAAACAAATTTATACTGCCCCAAACTCACAGAGAGTGATTCTGGGTGGCATACACCAATGAAAAGTTTAAAACCCTAATGCCTCATCTTCTCCCCTCCCCATGATGTCAAACAACATCAAACAAGCCACTTGATTGGCTCTGTTTCAATCCAGGGTCCCCAAGCCCACTGACCATGTCTTCAGGACCATTTGAAAAAGTAACAAAATAGGGACCAATCTTATGTCTAGGAGAATGTTTCATAGAGAGAGAGCACCTAGAGAAACCTTTCTTCTTGGACCCAGAACTGTATTTCCTTAATAGATGGGATCCACAACCTGTCCTGCACTCTGGTGGGCTGGGTAGATGCAACTGGGGCAAGGCTATCCTTTAAACAATCTGGCCCCAAAACATGTAGGGCTTTAAAGATGATAACCAGCGGCTTGAATTGCACCCAGAACAAAATGGCAATCAGTGCAGCTCCTGCAAGAGGCAACACATGCACAAATTTGGGCTTTGACAAAACGATGTCAGCCACTGCATTTTAAGCCAACATTTGAGCCATCTGGATAATCTTCAAAGGCAGCCCCATGTAAGTGGGGGATATAGCCACAGTGTGGGTGACTGTGAGAAGGAATGTGAACACTACATATAGTTGTGCAAAAGCCCTCCTGGTTATGACTGCCACCTGTTCCCCTAGCAGGAGTTGGAGTCCAGGAGAACCCCCAGATTATGCACATCTGTCTGAGGCAGTGCAACCTCATCCATGACCAAAGATGGTAATTCCCCATGAGCCAAAGAGCTTCAACACTCAAAGGCCATTCTGTCTTGCTAGGTTGTTTTACTGTTTGCTCCTTATCCATACCTCAACAGCCTTCAGGCACAGAGTGTAGTACTGTACTCTCTGTGCATGTGCATTGATTTGAATTCAAGCAGAGTAGATACTGTAGTATCACTTAACTCATCATGGGTAGAGATGTACAATTGAGTACTGTCAGTGTAGAAATGATATATCTCACCCCAGGATGATCTCAACCAGAAGTTTCATGCAGGAGTGGAGAAAGCACTGACCCCTGCAAGTCTTTTGCTACTGATGAATACTCACTGGAAACAGCCTTGGAGGAAGGAACTAAACCGGGACAATACTGTGCCCTCCCACTCCAGGCCCCTGAAGCTGTTTCACAAAGATACCATGGTTGACAGTATCAAAAGCTGGTGAGAAGTCAAGTAGACCAAGGACAGATGCACTACCCCCATCTTGATCCTGCCAGAGATCTTCATACTCAGTAGTAGCTGCTAATATTGTGAACCAATTTCTTAAATGGAAGAACTGGCACAGCAGCAATGGAAGAATTGGCCTGGAAGGCAAATGCTTGAAATATTATATTTTGAGCAACCCAAATTCAAAGGCAGCAGGTGTACTTATAGCTTTATTTCAGCACTGGTTCATGTTGAGATTGATTGTCGTCAGTATGTCCAAATACATTTGGGAGGAAAGGCAAGGAACGCAGTACTTCATTAGTACAATAACCTCTTGTAGATCTAAGCAGTTCCACAAGGATCTAGATTAATTTCTGCCAGGCAAAACACTGGATAGGCCATTAGTTTGATTCATGGCAATTCCTTCCTTGCATACATTGAATCTGTGCAAAGGAAATGAGGAATTCTTTGGACTGGAACAAAATAGCATTCAGGATACATTATGCTACTCATATGATATTGGTATATTGCTGTCCTAAAAATGTAAAAGTGAACAAGATTGTTCACTTGAACAACCACTTAACAAGTGGTTAAGGCATTAAGGTAGACACTGGGAAACTGTGAGCAACACAAAGCCAGCTGGATGACTTTAGGCCAGTTACTCTATTTTAGCCCAAGGAAGCAGCCAATGACAAACCACTGAGAAAAATCTTGCCATAAAATTGCAAGGACTAATCGAGGCTGTTGCCAGGAGTCAACAGCCTCGATCACAATGACACACAAACTCACATTTGGTAACAGATCTTTTCTGACTTGATTGCTACACACTGTCTAAAATCACATTGATTGCGCTGGAGGGCCCTAAAAATCCATTATATAAATAAATAAGCTGTCATCTTTAGCTATATATATGATGCATCAAATATAAGTCATCAATTTCAAAGAGTGGGTGGTTTTCTTGCTGCATTCACCCATTTTATACCTGCCAAACTGCCCTGTGTTTTCAAGAGTAAATTTGGAAACATCGAAAACCACATGGAAATCAGCCTTCCAGACTCAAGAATTATTGCTTTGCTATCACCAATTACATAGCCACACAACATGGGGCAAATCTATTTCACCTTCTACATTGATATGTTTTGAAGTACAAGTTCAAAACACATCACATTTTTTCCTGGATATGCAATGTTTTTTAAAAAAACCCACACAACATTTCCATGAGTTTTTGCATTCAGTTTTCTAACCTGGTTGAATTGTTCTGTAGGACATTGCTATTCCACACTCATTTTTGCCCAGGCCATGCTGAATGAATCTTCAGATTGTTCTTTCTGGATCAGAATTCTAACCCAATGACAAACTGGCCCTTCACTATTTCGCTCCTTTTTGTACAAACATTGCTGTGGATGGGAAGAAGAGAACAAAGAGGGGATTACCCTCTTTGAGTTTTTCTTTTCCTAGGATGAAATAGGCTGCAGTCTCGGTTCACACAAAGAGAGCTGCCCCCAAAATAAACTGTGTTTGTGTGAAACTTCTTACAAGGCCGGCTCTTCTTAAATTTTGCCATCCCACATTTCGGTTTTAGCCCAAGAATTCTATGCCACAAACTCCCATTCTGTGGTTTTAGGTGGCTTAAAAATATAGCTACATGGCATAACATACTTTTAAACAGGACGGACATGAAAAGGAGAGTAAGAGGATGGCATGCATCTGAATAAGTAGCACTTCTGTTTTCATCTTGCTACTTGAAGGTCCAAATAAAAGCCTGAATCCACAATGCTGAGGCATTAGGCTAGCCAGGCGGTAGCACTGTAGTGGAATGTAGCCATTCATAATACACACACACACACACAACACCCTGCAACAGAGAAAGGCTCTGGAATGAGACAAGAACGAGGAAATGTTTTTCTCTATGGACTACATTTATTTGCTTCTATGAAAATACAATTCCCTTTCAACATTCACAAGGAATTTGATTCTATGAAAATACAAGTCCCTTTCAACATTCACAAGGGAGATATATATATATATATATATAGGCTGCTTGTTTATTTTGGATGGCACATGTATTGATTCTCTACTTGAAAGACAGACAATGGCAGAGGCTCCCTAGATGGACATTACTGTCAAACAGATGCCCTATCCTAAGGAACTGTTTCAAATTTATTTCTGCATCCATTAGATTTATAGAGGTTATCCAAATGTTTCCAGTTCAAATTCAGGCTACTGCTACAGCAATGGTTGCAAAGCCCTTATTTACCCACTATAAAGAGCTGTGGTAGCATGCATGTTTACTGAGATATTACAGCCTGTCCGTCAAAGGCTGTCAGTGGGAAAGGGGAAAAATCTACTTTGCAGCAGATCTGGAGGAATTAGATAGAGGACATCTCCCAACTTGTGCATATTAAGGAGCAGCAGTAGCAGACATCAGGCTCAGGTAGCTTTTCGAACATAAAAAAGGTAAAGCTAGGCAGAACCAATTGCTACTAAGCTCAAGGCAAAAAACACCCGCAGGCTGATCGCGCACTGTGCGTTGCCACTTACAGACACCGTGCTCATACGTGCAGTGCCAGAGGCAAAAATACTAGCACATACCAGGAAAGAAGCAGTGTTTTTCAAAGAGGGTACGCCTTAACGGTGAGTCTAAGTAGCAGGCTATTTGAAGGGTCTCTTGCTGCAGTGCCTGGACAATCAGTATTCTTGTCCTTGTTCGGCGTGCAAGAAACTCAAACATAAACACCACTGCATGAAGCATTTAAGACGAGCAGGCGCTTGCTCGGATCAGGGTCATGAATGGAGCTTGGCATGTTGAACCCACATAGGTATACATGGATTAGAAAACTCACTGGGCACATTGGGAGAAACAAGCCATTTCCCCCTCACTAGCAGTGTAGCAACTTTGCACTAGATGTTGCGGACACAAAATTACCAAAGCATATGTTGTTGAGATCATTGGCCTACTCCATTTTGTAGCTAGCTGCACGACAACAAATGTGTGAAGAGGCAGGTAATTATGATGGAGACTTCTTGCTCTGCGATCTTAAGGACACCATAAAGTTATTTAGATCACCCTTGTCCCTTTTTTTGTGCAAAAATCACTGGGGAGATAATAATATTCTCCTGCTTTCAGTCAAATCGTGCCAATGGCACTAAAAAGCCAAATCCCCCTCTAATCTGTGAGGTCTGTGAGGTCACAGACCTAGAAAGGCCATTTTTTAAATGCACTTCACGCTGGTGGGCATCTATGTGGAAACTTCCTTTGTTGGGCCTTTTAATACTCCCTTGAAACTCCAGGGCTCACCTGCAGGTCTAATAAGGCTCTAGTGGAAAGGATGGGAAAGACATAGCCACAAGAGGTATTTTTTATTCCACACTATTTCTTCCCTTCGATCAATTAGCTGGCTCCGGGAGCTATCTCTGGAAACTCTTTATAAATCTCTTGGATTATCATTTTGTCCATCTGGCACTGCTGACTGTCCTCTGCTTCCACCACGATGCGCTGCAAGGTCCCCTGCAGGTCGGTTAAACGATGTTTATGCTGTAGGTATGGGGTGGTCCGCATGATGGCGTGCATCAGAGACAGGTACTCCATCCGCAGCTGTAAGAGCAGAAGACAGTGGGGAAAAACAATTGGGAAAAGAGGAGAAATTGAGGTGGGTGGGGGGAGACAGCCTTCTGGAAAGACAAATGCTTTGGACAGAGTCGATCCTTGTGAAGTACAGGAACTCCCTCAGAAGCCATCAGAATAGACTTGAGGGAGTTCTTGAGCTGTTCTTGTTTTCATGTTCATCTAAATAAGTGGGTTCCCCCCCTCAAAGTAGTTTGAAGAAGCTGTTTGGCTGGATAGTTTTCCATAATACTTTACTTAAGCTATATGATAAAAAAAGGAATCCAAAAGTTATACTGACATTTCCCCTTTCAAGTCCTTCTCTCTCTTTGAAGAAAAAAATACATGGGCTCAATGTCAACTCCCCACTCCCACCCAAGTCCAGTTTTTGAGGCCAGCTGCAATCCTCACAGTTCACCTGTCATAATTGTAAAGTGAACTCTCAAAACATAGTGGTTAGTTGCTTATATTTATTAGATTAGAAATGTAGACCTTAAAACATTTGAGCTGAATCTGTCAGTTAGAATGTACATTCTTCAAACATATTTTTTAAAAAAATATTCCCAATTTTTCTATTTATGATTCACCCTTTACCATGGAGAGACTGACACCCAAACACATCTGTACCCATTCAAGATCTGTTTTGCATCTGTTATGAAAAATCTGGGTGATTTCAAATGCAGCATTCTGAACTTTAATCCATCTGTAAATCCATCATGACTTCATATTTCAGTGGTAACATCTTGAATTGGCTTTTGGAGGCAATGCAGAATGTATAGCATTAACATAATGTGCTTCTACATGCCATTACTACCAGAAAAGGTATCTCTGATCCAAGAAAGTACAATTATTTGTAGGCAACAATTCCAATATATAAATAAAAAAAACGTCACTGGTTATTTTGTGTAAGTTAAACATGTCATTGTTTTCGTTAGATTGCAACTGTCCTTGATTTTTATTCTGAAGTAAAAACAAGAGTACAATGTATAAGCATTGATGAAATGCCCTTAAAGTTGTGTTTTCTTTAAATAGTGTTTTGAAAAGAGAAGAAAAAGAGAAAGGACACTTTCCTTATAAATTCAGCAAGAAATGACACGACTTGTATTCTAACAATGCCTCCATTGATAAAAGGAAAATCTTCTGCTGGCACTGAAGGAAGCATCCTCTTCTTGTTCTCTTTAATCCCTCTTTCTCGGCTGCGTAGGAAAAGTTCAAGAATGGGAGCAAGCAATTTAAACTTCCTCTCCATGTGCAAAGTGGTCTTAATTTGAATCAGAATCCTGTGCATGTCACTTTAGCTAATTAGGCACATAATTAATGCAATTTGTAGCTTGACTATTACCTACCATAGACATCTAATTTAATTTAAATCTAAATGAGATCTTATTAATCTATTCAACTCTGTGGATATGAGACTACTGTACATGCTTTACAACAGCCTCTGGCTCTCCAGATGTTCCTAAATCACAACCCCACCCCCTTCATCACTGATTGAGTTGACTAGGGCAGCTGGAGTTGATATGGGAGACCACTGATTCCTTTCCTCATTTTATAGCAATAAGATCGCAGAAGAGAGAAAAGCTTCTTCTACCATTCAAACATTCATCTTGTAATGTTTTCCCACTTGAGGAGAAAAATCTAGTACTATCTTTTCCTCCTGTAGGTTTTACCTTTTCTCCAGGGGAGAGATCTGAAATCTGTCGCACAATTATGTCGATCATTACCATCATGTCTGTGTGGTAGAAGATGCTCGCAGTGTCCTTGCAAGCAAAGATGTCTTGAAGAAATTTCAACACAGAATGTGGAGGCTGGGGCTGATGTTTGAAGATGCACACAGGATCATCTGGTGAAAAAGATAGAAAGGGGGATATTCTGTCATGCACTGCCATTTCTCATTTAGGCAAAAAGGCAGTCATTTATTCTATACAACACGGTACAGGCATTACAGTAGCATTTGTTCAGACCAATCCAGCAAGGATTCTGGAAGGAAGTGTGTGCATGAATGAGCAATGCAGGCAGATCGAATATTTCCAAGCCACAGCTTACATTTCTTTTATTAAAGAAAATTATTCCAGAGAGGAAACATTAGATAGAGTGAACTGACTCCAGCTACAATGACAGCAGGTGTATCAATAAAGCATAAAATTTTGTGTGCTTTTTAATTATCCAGGTTAATTGTCTGAAAGAGAATATTTTGGCTCATGAAACTCTCCTGATATTAAAATATTCTGGTGGAAGAAGCTACGTTTACTCAAGTTTCTTCTTGTGCAACATCTCCGTTTTCCATGAGAATCTCCTTGAGATCTTGCCTTCCATGTCAATAAATCTATATTCATTAACCTTTCTCTGATACATAATTTTCTACAGCTAGGATCCTGAGCTTCCCCTCAAACCTGTCCTTCAATTCACACTTCTGCAACACTTTTCTTCTTGGTTCCCTTCTCCATTTGAAGTATAAACTGGAGATGCCCTGAGTTTTCAGTGTCAGTTCTAGAGTACGATAATCACGTAGTTTCATAGAACTACGGTATCTTTCTTTTTCCTACCTGCCATGATGCAAATCCACAGCACTGGTTTGGTGTGATTTTGGCCATTGAAATCGAATGTCAAAATTCTCTTTTTCATTGAACAATATTGGTGCAAGTGAGTCCACAACAATATTGGTGCAAATGTGTAAATGGGCAAAAAGTAGCTACCTGGCCCTTTGCTAAAGTAAACCAGTCTATGTTTTAATATATGAACAACTGTTAATGTTTTATTTGACCAGTAACTGTTTTTCAAAAATAGGGGGTTTTTTTGCTTTCTGTATGAAGAAATATGAAATGAATGTATATTCCATGATGTTAAAAAACATAAAGCAGGACATATCTCTAAAGAGGCTTCTATGGAAAATTTTAATTTGCTACTCAATATTCAGTGGATTCTTCAAAGAATGGACATTTTGGCAATGGAATAAGTTAAAGCTCTGTTGAGTAATATAAATCTAAAACCAGCTCCTGGCTGGCAATATGAAAAGAACACAATTTTCATTTGGAAAAAAAACTTAAACCAGAAATAAAAGAATCTATTAATCTTCAAACAAAATAATTTGACTTAATTTTTCCTTTGTTTCAAAATGAATACACACTTATCTCTTCACACACAAACAAATATAGCCTTTCTGCTCCTAAAGGCATTAAACTGCACAAAGCTTGGTGAGGAAAGCATGGATACAATGGTATTAGGCTTTCTAGAAATAAGGCTTTCCAGATTTTAAATGAAATGCTTTTCTATAGGCTCTGTAGATTCAGGAGATTTAACACAGTGCTACTGCTGGAAAAAGTAATCCGTGGTTAAACTAATTGAAAGATGGAAGAGGAGGTGGGGTTTTTTTTAGTGGGGAGAGAGAAAAGAATTCCCTAAGAAGCCAGATTGTAGCTTTCTTGTGGCATACAAAGCAGATATAGGGAAATAAATTAAGCTATCATGCTGCTCATATCCTGGACTGGGAAATTTCACAGGGTGTGGAACATTATCTTCATTGGAAGTCAATGACCAAAGTTGTCTGATAAAATTATGAAGGAAGAAAACAGAATGCAGCTGATTTTCACAGCCATTAGGGATGGGTGTTCATGAAGACAAGATCATCCTCCTTTGGGTTATATTAGGAACCATGATCCCAGTGTTGCAAGTGTTTGTCTACAAGGACAAACAATTTAGGAAGCCGTTTAATAGCAGGCCATTTGAATGGAAACCAAGCCAGCATTTCAGCAGGTCAATGTCTCGAATGCAGATGCTGGACACATTTTCCTAACCCAGACCTTTCCTCCTGGAATTGAGAGGCTGTTTACCAATCTTTCTTTGCCTCTAGTTTCCTAGATCAACTCTCCCATTAATTCTGTCTCAAACTGCATAAATAATAAAACAGCAAGAGACCTCACCTCCACGATTCAGAAGCAGTAGCAGCTTTTCTGTAAATATTTTGATGTTAGAGTGCTTCTTCACAGTAACCATGATCACATTATGCTCTGGAACTAAGAAACAAGAAGAGGGTTTATCAGTTGACTAAAGCACATCCTGGGCTAAGTTTGATTCTGAAGTTGTTATTCTCAAGGAAGTGGACAGGTTTCTTGGGTCATCTCAATGTCAGAGCCTTATCATCCCAAGCTAGCCAAGGTTGCCTGGTGAGACCTGTGATTTGGTCTAGTTGGCGGTCTTTGAGATCTGTCAACTAATCTTTGAGAAGGATCCATTTTGCTATCCCTTAAGGAGTCAGCAATCTGCTCGGTCTTCAAGAAGCCATTCCTAGAGTTTTGGACAATTTTGGACAATTTGCAGCCTGTTTATAACCATTCTTTTTCAGAGAAGGTGATTGTCTTGTAGCTTCAGAGGGCTATGTTTAAATTACCCGGACCCTTTTCAGTAAGGTGGAACTGAAAGTGCATTAGTTTTAGTTGTAGATGACACCTGAAGGGAGGAGAATGAGAGTAATGCATTCCTTCTTGCTCTCTTTGATCTCCTATCATGATTTTCCATCATGAACCATGGTATAATTCTGGACTGACTCAGGGAGTTAGAGTTGGGAACACAGAATTATGCTAGTTCTCCTCTTTCCTCCAGGATCTGCCCCATAAATCATCTTGTATGGGATGCTTCATGGTTTGATGTTCTCATTATTTAATATCTACATGAAGTCACCAGGTGAGGTCATTCAACAACATAAGAGTGAGATATCACCAATATGCCAATGATACTCAGCCATGTATGGCCATCCCGGGCCAGCCAAGAAATGCTGCTGAGTTTCTGTCTCAGTGCCTGGAAGTTGTTGGGGTCTGAATGAGGAAGAACAGGCTTCATTTCAATCCTAGCAGGAAGGGGAAGTACTTTGGGGGTTAGGGTCTGCTGGGTTAATGATTTTCCATCTTTAGTTTGGATGGGGTTGCATTATTCCAAACAGAACTGTTATATAATTTGGAGATTGTTTGAAGTGCAGATGGCAGCCATGGTGTTCTGCACCAATTGCACTCTTTCTTGGATCAGTTGGTATGCTTTGGTCACCTCCCAAATGGATGTGTACTGTATAGGGTTCTTTAAAAAACAACCAACATAATTATGACTAAGTTTTCAGATATCTCTTTATGGAACTACCTCCTAAAGCTTTTATTGGCCTGGAATACCTAACTGCACCTATTCCTTACTTGTACAGCTCTACAATCAATAGCATTACTTTTAAAATGTGCATTTTTGCCATTATTCTGTATTGATTATGTTTATTGAAGGAATTAATTGATACACAGAATCTGAGCATTATTCATTCTCAAAAAACAGTGGGTAATAGTAAGTCAGAAATGAGATGAAATATAATATTATATAAATTTCATAACATATAAATAAAAAAATAAACCCTAACTCTTGTTTTAAGAGTCATAGAATGAACCACAGAGGCTTTGATAAATTAATGCAAAGTACTTGGGTTGCATTACTGTTTTAATTTCGGAACAGGCTGGTTGTACAATGTTCATCAGGAATTACTCCAGACTTCTCCAATCTGAATATGCTCCAGCCAGGCTATTTGAAAATTATGGGAATTTTGTACTGATATATTCTTTAAAAATGCTATTTTGGCAAAGATAAAAAAAATAAAGCAAGACACACAATACGCTGTGATGTCGTCTTGCCTCTTAATCCCAAGCAATTTGGCAAGTTCTTATACTGTCACATGGTAGCTGTCATATCTTAATTGCTTAATGCATTTATAAATGATGCCATCCCACATTGCATCATTTTGATGGAGGAAGGAATAAAAAAAAACATTATAATCAGCAGCTTGTCATATAGATAAGGAAAAACATCATTAGTATTTGGATGGTGATGCAGTTTTTTTTATTATGCAATGGAATTGTACTTGAAGACTTATATTATGACAAACAAGCTGAAATCTCTCTAACTTTCCAATCAACAAATGGCATCTAATTAACTAAAGAGTCTAAGTTATTCGCACAAATATTTTTAAAAAACTGAGCTCACTTACTCTTTTTTATTGCAGCTGGTGAAAATCTCTAATAAGAGCTCAACCAATGCCCCACAGTGGTGACCCACTGGAATTGCTTCTCCCTTTGGAATCTACCTTATTGTGTCATACACCATGGTTTCCCACTGTATCCCAAACAGAAAATAATATTTCCCAAAGCTGGGTACTCCTGCAGATGTGACTGGCTAATTTCTAATTAAGCCACATAACAAAGGAAGGAAAATAATGAATAAAAGAGCAAAGAAAGTGAACTTGATCAGGTCACATGATTAATTCTGTGTCTCAAGGAAAGAAAAAAACTACATCACCATCCAAATACTAATGATGTTTTTCCTTATCTATATGACAAGCTGCTGATTATATTGTTTTTTTTTATTCCTTCCTCCATCAAAATGATGCAATGTGGGATGGCATCATTTATAAATGCATTAAGCAATTAAGATATGACAGCTACCATGTGACAGTATAAGAACATGCCAAATTGCTTGGGATTAAGAGGCAAGACAGCATATTGTGTGTCTTGCTTTGTTTTGTTTTTTTAAAGCTTGCAATCACTACCAGCCAGAATAAATTAAGCTGCTTCCCAAAAGGTTTTCAGCCTGGCCAGAATATGAAAGAGGAGGCATTCCAGAAGAAAGTACTATCCAATAAAGTATCCCTGTAAAAGAGACTCCAATGATTCTACAGTTAATGGGATTCACAGGGCACAGCAAGGGATAAGCAGAAAATCTGCCACTCACTAAAAGGAGGAAGATGCCTGGTTAACTGCAGAATTACACTGACAAGAGTCCTGTGAAGTGCTCTCTCCCTTGAAGCGAAGGGTTATTTAAATTTTAACCCATGCAACCCAGGCTTTTTACACACCAGCAAGACTATGAAGTGGTATTATAAAATGCAAGGCGGTCCCGTTATAAGCAAAGCTGAAATCTTATCTCACTATTACAACTGTGAATTTCTAGTTGCAAAATGAAGGATTATGGGACCCACACTCTTCCAACACGTGCTTTAGTCACAGGGGAAAGCAGCAGAAGCAAGGGGACATCTGATTCAAGATAAATCATTCCTATGGGTTGAGAATGAAATGAATGCACTGTAATACATTAATGAGGCTATAGTAGTACACGATAGCCTGTCAAAAGGCTAATTAAGAGGTGACATGAGGCTTATAAATAATCATGTGCGCAATTAAAATAGAAAACGCTTCTTCACCCTGCCCTCAAAATATTAGAATATAAATTTATTTCATGAGTGTTGGAGAGATTCAGAGTAAAGATATGGTTCTTAATTTAGTTAACTGCAGGATGCGGTGGCTGGCATAGACTTTAACGGATGCAGGCGAAGTCATGAGGAATGCAACTACCTAGTTATGATGGGGATATAACCAAATGCAGGATTAAAGACAGTGTGCTTCTTGGACTCCTTTTACTCAATAAATTTTGTTTTAATTCTGAAGCCTGAGGTAGCTATCCGTATGCATCCTTTACATGAGGAGAAAGTTTTAATGAGAAATTCCTTTAAGAAGCAATTTTATCTCTCTGGATAAAAATATTTATCTTTGGGAGAAAAGAGATATTTAGGAATAGGAGAGGATGGCAACAATACAGTGTCTGGACTTTGTTCAGGTCTGAGTGGGGGAAGGAACAGACTCAGGCTCAATCCTGTCAAGACTGAGTGCTATGGCTGTTTGGACCCCTTGGATCTAGGATTTTTAAATTTTTTGCCTTGGATGGGGTGGGGATTCCCCATTCAAGTCTAGCATGCAACCTCAGGGTCTTCCTGAAGTTTCAGCTTTTGCTTCAACAGCATTACAAAGGTGCAATTTTATCTTTGTAGAAATGGGATTACATGGGAGAGGATCTTTTAGAAAATGACTGCAACCTTGCTCAACATTGGGACAATTTATCAGATGTTCACGGGGCACTGTGCTGCCATACCAAGGTTAGCTGTTTAAGATTGGCTGGTTAAGTTCAGGATAAAGTTTAGCATTACTTAAGAATATCTACCCTCTTACTTTCAGAATTCTGAAGCATAGAATATACCTTATTCTACACTATGTGGAAATTCAGGCTGTTTTCAAGTTAGCATATGACAATGAAAAGAAGTTCCACATTAACTGAAACCCCAGTATATTCTCAGTTGGGAAAAACTTCCACTACTGACCAGGAATGTGAAGATTAAAAGCCAGGAGAACATTAATGAATAGATCTGGCAGCTGATCTGTGCCATCTGAGGGAAGTCCATCTTCAATCACATGTAATAGGAACTGAATAAATTGGGAATTGAGATGCTCTGTAGAAAAAAAATAAAGGACAGAGACATTGTATTATTACATGGAAAGAATTAACTCTAACATGAGCTGGGTGTTAGCCTTGCTGGTTAAAACCAGCCATTCTTGAAGCTAGTTGCCACTAGTTGGTGAGGTATGTAGGAGACAAATTCCAGGTTATTTGTAGACCTATACCATGAACTCAGATCTCCCGTGGAAGATTTCTAAAGTAGCGGGTGGGGACAGAATAGTTTGGAGGGGAGAAGGATATGCTCTAGACAGAGCAGGGGTCCCCAACCTGTGGGCCATGGCCCACTACCAGGCTATGGCCTATTTGCAACTGGGCCAAGTGAGTGGTGGGCCCGCACGTGTGCATAACCCCATGTGCATGAGCGATAGACCAGCATGCATGCACAGCCCTACTCACACAAGTGGCAGGTGCCAGCACTTGCAGCCTCACTTCCACAAGTAGCGGGTGTGCCTATCCACTGCTCACACAAATGAAGCTGTGTATGAACCTGCCCTTCACACAAAACCATCCCCACTTCCCCCCTCACCACCAACCTGGAAAGGTTGGGGAAATGTGGCTCTGGAGGGAAGATTAAACAGGCAGTTTTTTCACTATTTCTTTTCTTGTATCCCCCCATGCACAGTTGCAATTCCCAATATCCATTTTTCAATTTGAGAGGAAAAGTATTTGGGAGATTTTTTTTTTTTAATTACATTTATATTTCTCCAAGACTCAGTTTTTCACAATCCAATCAGCTCTTCATTCCATTGTATATGCCTGCCTAAGCTGCATTTTTACAAGGTCAGCCAATTGCCCCCAACAATCTTGGGTCCTCAATTTACCTACCCGAAGGATGGAAGGCTGAGTCAACCAGCCTGGTGGGATTGAGCCTACAGTAGTTGTAGACAGCTGGATCTTAAGAGCAGGCATTTACAGCCTGAGCCACCAAAGCTCTTTTTGGTGATTGAAGGCTAAGTGAGTTTTCTCACTGTCTGCCTGAAGGCCACATTCTAATGTTGCTACTGAAGATTCAGCAAAGACTCCCACTCCAAAATTGAACCCTTCATCACTAAGAAGCAGACTTCTTGAAAGCTATCTCTATGCCAGGGATAACTCTCTTTACCTACAACATCACAAACACATTTGAATTTAGTTTGTCTAGTTACAATTAAGCCTAAACATTAGCCATCCATCTTTGTTTGCTATATCTATTATGAAAGATCTTACAAAAACAATTGTAGGATCACACCAAGATGATGCAGCAAAGTCAATGTTTATTCTCTTATATTGCTTGGCACATGTTGCTTCCCAAAATTCCAAGGGAATTGACATCTTCTTTAATACTTTCCTGTTGCCTCTAAAGCTGCTATCTATTCTGCTAGACAAACAATAGTTTGAAGAAACAGGGTTATCTGGATCAGTGCTTGGAAGATAAATTGGTGATTTATTGCTTTTTACTTGTTGGGTGAAAAAAACAAAAAAAATGCAATCCAGATATTGCATCAGTTTCTAGTTTGACTTAAAAAAAACACCTTCATTTCTGTTTAGCAAGTTGCCCTACACTATAAGCTACCCTTTGCTCTTTCTAAAGTATCCCCCAAATCTATCAGGGTCTTTTTATATCTATTCAATGCAGTGAAAATTTTTTTAGTTCTAATACAACATTAGACATTTATTTTATTTAAAGTTCTTCTGTGCTGCCTGATAGCCTAGATTCTCTTGAAGTTGTATATCAGAATGTTTATTATATTGATAGATTAAAAATAACACACATATTTGACATACAATGCAAAAGGTTTACAGAACATTGGGACCTTGTTCTAGAATCCCTGAAGCCTACCAGTTTCTGTTAAGGACTTAAGTAATTTTATCATATTTTGGGTACTTTCCAAATTAATAAGAGACATATGGAAATGCAACAGAGTTAAGAGTAAGAGAGATCTAGAAGTACATAAGTCCTATTAAATGGCTATTTGCCATCTATTTCTCCCTCTGTTGGAAATCATTCTCACCATAGTGATGGTATGGTAGAGGTTCTCCCATACAAAATATCATTGCCAGCACCAGTGCAGAGTAACACATCTTCTGATGATCTAGGGGGGAAGAAAAATCATCAACTCTAACAATATTGCCATGGTAGAGTATCATGCACATATAGTCTCAGAATTTACCATATTTTTCAGTACAGAATCTATCTTCTCTGCTGGACATCTATACAGCCACAACTGAAAAGTATATGTAACAAATGCATTAAAAAACAAACCACATATGGACATTTTAAATTAGTACATATCTCAGTATGAGATACTGTATATTAGCCCACAACAATCACAAAGAAGCCTTGAGTGTAAACGTTCTATAACAAGTATCATTTTAGAGTTGGTGTACATCATCATCTTCTTCTAATTTGGTTGAAGCTTCAAAGACATTTCCTCTGTTTGTTGAACCACAGGTGTAGCTCCCTTGTGATATATTAGGAAGCCCTACTAAGACTAGCAATGTCTTAGAGTGCTTGACACCAGCTTATGCTATAATAAAACCAATTATTGTTGCCTTTTTCTGACACTCTTTCCTTAAGCATTCAGATGACATATTTCTGTTTTGAACCACCCTTCAGAAAATCTGAAATCCAAAAACTGACAAGGCTGGTTAATCTGTAAGATAAGCAGACAGATTTATGACATGGCTAAGCAACTAGGTCATTTTCTGCAAATACAGAATAATTAACTTCTTAGCTACTTGTTGGCTGAGCAAAAATTGTGACCAGTTGGATGGTTGCCTGTTTCCAGATGTATCCTAAAGCTTAAATCCTTATGAAAATTTATGCACAATCCCTTTATAAAATAAGGTAGGATAGGTAGGGGAAGTTAACGCTTTATGTCCACTAATGTGGACTGTTTTGTAGCACGTTGACTGTTGTTGCCTATTTTCAAACTTAACTTCCAACAGGAAGAAAAGTACAATATTTAAAAATAAATAAAAGTTAAAAATAGATCTCCATATAAAGTACATTTAATATAATACATATGTATCCTCTAACTATAACTTAAGTGCCTTCTGTAAAATGAGGGAAAGATTTTCTCTGGGAAAGATCAGTCTAAGCAAATGTGAGTGGAAACCTTCTGAGATTCAGTAACATTCCAGGTGTGCAGTTTTGCTTCCCTTCCAAAGCACATACGGATCTCATGCATCAACCTGTCCCAGAGTCTCCTACTGCAGCATAATTTTCACTTGCAGCGTCTATACATGAATGCTCCACAGAATCACATCCGCTGTCTTTCCTGAATCTTAATTAGTTGGCATGTTCCAACAGGGGTTTATGTGAGAAATGCTGCATAAGAGGCACATGGCCACCACAAAACACACTTTGTCTTATTTATCTATTTATAATAGATCATCAAGCCATGCAGAAATATACGAAGTTGTGGTATTATATGCAATAATGAATAATCCAATGAAAGTCATTTAAATAAGGACTGATGCTTAGGTTATCCATCTTGCAAGATGACTAGCATAAATTTATTTGATACTAGAATAAATTTGTCCCTTTCCTATCCACTGTGTCATTTTATTTCACACCTAGATGGCATGACTATCAGTTGGCACTACCAGTCACACAAAGATATACTAATTGGAAATTAATTAGACTAATTGCACTTGGGAAAAAGTGCAAAGAAGAGCAACAAAAAGACACAAAAACATATCAAGAATGGTTGCAGGAATTGGGTATGGCTGGTCTAGACAAAGGATGGACTAGGGGTGATATGATAGCAGTATCCTAGTATTCGAGTGTTGCCACGAAGAAGTGGGGGTCAACTTATTTTCATAGCACCAGAAGGCAAGACAAGGAACAATGGATGGAAACAAATCAAGGAGAGAAGCAAACTAGAATTAAGGAGAACCTTCCTAACAGTGAGAACAATTAACAGTGGCATGGCTTGCCTTCAGAAATTGTAGGTCTTCATCATTAGAGATTTTTAAGAAAAGATTGGATAGCTATCTGTCTGAAATGATATAAGGTCTCCTGCTTGAGCAGGGGGGGGTTAGACTAGAAGACCTCTAAGCTCCCTTCTAGCTCAATTCTGATTCAATGAATCAGAATTGGCAGGACTGATCTAAGTTTCTTGAAAATGTGAAAAGAAAGCAGAGAGGACCATGCTTTGGATGCATTACTGTTTGGACTTGTATGCCGCCCTATCTCCCGAAGGACTCAGGGTGGCACACATCATAAAAACACACAATACAAAAGTTTAAAATTATTTAAAAATTATTAAACCCAAGCCAAACAATATCTAAAACCCACAAAAGACACTAACATTTAAAACAACCAAAAGCCACCCACCCTTTGCTCTGATATAAAACAGAATAAGGAAATATACTCTATAGCAATATTCTTCAAGCTAGACAACTTTAAGATGTGTGGACCAACTACCAGAACACTCCAGCCAGCATGCTGCCTTGGGAACTCTGGAAGTTGAAGTCCATACATTTTGAAGTTGCCAAGCTTGAAAATCACTGTACACCATTCACTCACTCAGTACAGGGTATATATGCCATTTTTTAAATTGTGACTCACAGGCTGAGAGAGCGACTCGCCCAAAGTCATCCAGCCCGCTTTCAAGCCTACAGTTGGACTAGAACTCACTGCCTCCTGGTTTCTAGCCTGATGCTTTAACCACTAGACCAGGGATGTCAAACTTGCGTCATCATTTATTTATTTTATTTTATTTTTAATTACATTTATATGCTTCTCCAAGACTCAGGGCTGCTTACAATTTTGGGATACAACCCAGTGTGCTCAGCAATAGCCTTCATTCCATTGTATATGCCTGCTTATTACTAAGCGGCATTTTTACAAGGTCAGCTAATTGCCCCCAACAATCTTGGGTCCTCAATTTACCTACCCCAAGAGGATGGAAGGCTGAGTCAACCTTGAGCCTGGTGGGATTCGAGCCTACAGCAGTTGTAGGCAGCTGGAACTTAAGTGCAGGCAATTAACAGCCTGAGCCACCAAGGCCCGTGACATATTGGGACTTTCAGTGACGTATTGGGACTTTTCGCCCCTTCACTAAACTGGGCGTGGGTGGGGCCAGCATGTGATGTATCTGGCTCGTGGGCTGTGAATTTGACACCCCTGCACTAGACCAAACTGGCAACCAACTTTCTGGAAGACTGCATCATTCTTCCCTCCCTCCCCCACCTGTGCTGAATTTGTTTTCCAGCTTCAGCCCTACAGACCTATCACTGTAGCAGCTGTAACTGTTTTTCAAAGGGAATGGATGACAACTGGCATCTGAGAGACCACATCTGGTTCTCCCTGACATGTTCTCTGAGTCCTTCACCTTATGTTCATCTCTACAGGCAAATTACCTGTAGAGATGAAAAGCCAGGAGTAACTTTGAATTCTACTCATTTACTCTCCTGGCAGAGGAATGAATGGCCTTTGGGCATTAACAAAACATTGCCAGGATTTTTAACCTATGGAGTTCATGCTTTGTTTGGGACAAGCCAGGCATCTATGAACAAATATCCCATGCTACAAATAAGCTAATCTCCAATGTAGACCTTCAAGCTTACTGCTTCCAGTATAAGACAATTCAAGTATAAAATATATCATTATATTTTGCTACTATGTTACAAAGGCCAGTAGCTGTTACTTGCTGAAGAGGGAAAGACCAGGGATAATTCAAGATCTGCAACAATTACATCAAATCACTAGAACTTTAAAAATAGACAGCAGGTAAGTCAGCATAATTATTCCATAAATGCATTAATATGAAATTACAAGATTTGTTTTAGTTACTTAAACTAAAGGAAATAGAGTGTCCCAAGCAAACCATTCTACAAAAAAGGCCATTGTTGTATCACAGCTATATATTTTTTTAAAAAAAAGAGGGGAGTTACAAACAATTTTATGGGGAAAGCAACAATCAACTATTTTCTCTTCTGAAGTTATAATATTGAAAATCACAAGGGGACTCTGCAGCTCATGGCAGCACACACATAGTAAGCGAGTTTTCAGAAGTATCTGAAAAATGCTTTTCCTACAGTTTTGGGTCAACATCAACATTTTCTGAACTTCAACATTAAGGTACATCTTATTTTACTTTAAATACTGCAAAACAAAGCAGTAAGGAGGGGAAAGGTGATGTTCAAGAAAGCAGGATTAACATTGAAGTTGTGTCTACAGTAACTTGGGCCAGTTGATGTAGAGACCAGATTACAACTGTTCTAGTTAGCTGGGCCTTGCTGTATCTTATAGAAAGCTTTCCAGAAGGATATTGTAAAGCTCTACAGCCAAGAAATGCTGTGGGGTAAATCACAAAGGAAAACCAAGCAGCAGCTGTAATGCCAGTATTAGTGGAGGTGTTGTATTGTTTCATCAA
Organism: Naja naja; assembly: GCA_009733165.1. NCBI lineage: Eukaryota > Metazoa > Chordata > Lepidosauria > Squamata > Elapidae > Naja > Naja naja. The sequence goes on from CM019149.1 coordinate 67,795,268, forward strand.
AATCATGTAGAATTTAGTATTTTAGCATCCTATGTTTCTCTTTAAATTTGGGAAGCTAAAATTGGGATGCTATGGAATAGCTACTGCAAGGCTTGGCACCAATCTGAGTTGCTTGAGAGTCAGCAAGGATTACCCTGATCTCTGCCAGCCACAAAAAAGGATTAGACACTCTGCAATCTATCAGAAGATGGATCAGCCTCAATACCCAAGTTGCTAGCACCAAAATAAGCTTCCATCACTATACCATGCAAAGTCATTTTTCATGAGAAATCCTGTTTACAGTTCTTTGACAGCAACGGGGTGGGGAAAAAAAATCACCAAAGCACTGAGTTACAAAATAGCTCTTAGAAAGGAATGAAAGCAGTGCAAAGTGCTCGGCATCTTTTGCTGCAGTCCTCCTTTGCCAATTGTTATTTTAAATGAATCGCCATTTGAACATCAATGAAAGAGTCATGATAGTTTTGCCCATCAATGAACACGTACCAATCAATGAAGAGTCTCTAATACATTAGCAGTGACATGCATGCAAGATAGATGTAACACATAGCCATGAAAAAGACAAGCTTTGGTTAGAAAACATGTCAAGGAGCAAACAGATAAGACACATTTTTCTGAAACTGATACCTCAGTAGCTGGACATGTAAGGGGTTCCTATTCTAACCTCACATGCCCCTCTGCTGATAGACTTGAATTGTTGGACATCGAAAAGCATAATTAAATGTAAGAGTAGTAGCAATAGCAAGAAGGTGAAAGGTGCTTATAGTGCTGCTCTAAGTTCATGCCATTTAGGGAAGAAATACCAACCACAAAGCCAGAGTCTGACACCAAATAGATGGAATGTCCTACTACAAGGAAGTATCAAGAGACAAAATAAACACACAAAAAACCCATCACAACATGCATATTTTGTGTGAATTAACTGGATATGCAGGTAGACTTGGAAAGAGAGGAAAAGGGTGAAGATAAAGACACAATGAGACACCCCACTTATCTGGCTGCCAACATATACAGTGGTAAAAGAATATAAATATTGAATGAATGATAGCAGGAATTTCTTAGAGGAAATGACTGAATATAGCAGAATGTAACAGACTGATATTAGTGAGGGACAGAACTGAATCCTGCTGTTTAGGTGGCGGCAAGCCAGCACCCCTTTTTGAAGCAGTGGCAAACATCCTGCTAACATGAAGTGTCAGCATCATTTTGAATCTCCACTATCAAGCTGCAGAGAGAAATGGTGTCCCAAAAGTTCTGCAAACAAACGTAGAAATATTTGGTTTTCTGACATGGCAGACAATTAATAAACTCCTACGATAAAAAGAAAACTAGTGAGTGTGTATATGTACACAGCCAAATCTCAAAAGAAGAGGCATAAAAAATGTCATATCCAGTACTTGGATCAGAATGTATCATATATATAGCAATTGCACTGTTATGTGTAAAGGTGGTTATTACAGCTGCATAGGATTTCGTATTCAAAGGATGCTTTATGATGCATCACATTTGGCTGAGAATTCTTCAGCCCAACAAATCTTCTCCCAGAGAAAGGTGGGGCTACTTCAAGCAATTGTACCTAGTGCCACATTCATACCTACACTCCAAGGCACCTGTATGTCTTTGAACAAGAAGCACTGCATATCCCTACTAATGAGTTCCAACATGGCTTTGACACCTATTCAGGATTTCCCTTTTCATTTTGTTAAGGTTGCCCGCCAGTTGCAGAGAAGAGCAGTCTTGATGGTCAGATTCAGACCCAGATAGAGCAGGGCTTTGATCCAATGTAAAATGTTCTCTAGCTCAGCTTCTGCGTCTATCATATTTTATCTGTTTGCGGTGGAGAAAGGCCATTTTAGTGTCTTATCAGCTGTCTTTGATACTTAGGGCAAATGCACTCCAATGTATTCTCTTAGAAGTTTTTCATCTTAAAGCTTTTTCTTAAAAGGAAAATACTGTATACTAAAACAGTTGATCATGTTTATTAATATGATCTATTTAAATCCTAGATGGAGATGTCATTCCTACTAAATCAGATTTTTTTAGTGATATGTCATTTAAAATAAAGGTAATCTAATTATAAAGATTGAGTGGTTTTTTTGTCCTGCCAATAAGACAGTGTTGGCCATGCATAAAGTTTTCTTGGAAATGCTATGAAGTGACCTGTCCCTGTCATTTATCCACCAACCCTTGAGTTCCAAGGGCTTTCTTATTTAAGTACTATGCAGAGCGGAGCATGCTTAGCTTCTGCTATTACCTGCTGATGCTACAGCCAATATATTAACAAAACAACTATGACAAATTTTCCATGCTTTTTGTTAACAGCCAATAAATGTTCATCAATATTAAATGAATGTTTCTCCAAGTGCTCCATCAAGTGCCAATGATGGTTCTTGCTTTCAAAGCTGAAGTCCAATATAAAAGTTATTCAAGAGTATCAGAATCCCGGATAACACAAATGATGTGTAACCAACTTGCACACTGTACAAAATGGAAGATGGTTTTATGTTTTTTATGTATTTGTTTGTCTATGTTTGTCTTAAAAAAAAAATTAAAAAAAGAGTATCAGAATCCCACCTTAAAACCACCCTTATGGCAGACTTCTGGGGAAGCAATGGCAGACTAAGATAACTTCACTTTTAGTGGAACCAATGATCATGGTGGAAAATGAAGCCGATGAAGGAACTGGCTCTCTGAATTCCTCTCTGTATGAAGGAGAGGAATTGGGATCACCCAGAGTGTCCTTACAGATGTACCATGAAGGACTGTAAAACACCAGTCTCCGGTGTGTTTTAGAGCTCTGGGAGTTGGACAGAGAGCTTTGCCCAATCCATGGTTCTTATTTTAACTCCTCCAAATGAGAGAGAGAGAAAGAAAGAAAAAAGAAAAGCTGTGTTCTAGCCACATCCATGCCTTCATCTTCATTTCTCCATAACAGTACATAATTGTCATGCACCCCGAGGAAAATAGAGATTCCCTTTGAAAATTGCTGCTAAAACTGATTACCACCAAAAACTTCATAGAACCATAGAGTTGGAAAGGGTCATTTAGGGGATCAAGTCAAATCTGCTGTCCAATTTTGGAATCCAAAACAAAGCATTTCCAAAAGATGTCTCTGAACAAATTCAGCGACTCTGGGTAATTGGTTTCATTGTCAAGTTGCTCTTAATATTAAGGGTTTTTTTCCTAACATTCTACCAGAATCTATCTTCTTTTAATGTAACTTAATTCAGTCTCCTGCACCCTCAAATGTTAGATAATAGATCTTGACCTTCTATGAGATATCTTCCAGATATTTGGATAGTGGTTTCATTTCCTTCCTCTCTCTCTCTCTTTTTAAATATTAAACATATCACCAATAGAGCTGCTCTTTGAGGGAGATAGGCAGTTTAGAAATATGAAATATAAACAAATAGTTTTAGTTTGTAGTTGCCAATTATCCTCATTTCTTTTTCCCAAATCTATGCAAGTTTTTCTGTATCATTGTATCCAAAATGAGACATGGTCTTTAAAGTAGGATCTGACCAAAGCAGAATAAAGTGGAAACATTACTTCTTATAATTGTACTTCTGTTGGTGCAGCCAAAATTAGCATTTTTTTGCAGCCATATTAAACTAGTGGCTGATATTCAGTTTATTACTCCAATAACTTTTACCCACTTAGATATTCTCAATCTTATATCTACACATTTGGTTTTTATTTCTTAAGTGAACTCCTCATTTGTCTTGGTTAAATTTTGTTGTTACTTTCTGCTCATTTCTCCAACTCATCAATATTGTTTTGATTTTTATTTGTCTTCTAGGATACTAGCCAGTTTGCTCAAATTGATATAATCCACAAATCTGATATGTATTCTGCCTTTACCAACTCATTAACTTAACTTGAAGAATAGAAGACCCAGGAACTGAACCTTAGGACACCTCTGTCAATACTTTTCCCCAAACTGATGATAAATCATTGAGTAAATAGCCTTGTTTTGGGGAATGAATTTCAAACCAGCTGTATTATCTTTTACATTTTCATCCTCCAGTTCAACCTTTACAGTTTGCCATCAGCACGTTAGGGGGTATATTGTCAAATTCTTCAAGATATATTGTGCCTATAGCATTCCTATATTCTAATAAAGAAGTTACCATTATAGTCTTTAATGTAATTTCCCCCCTAACTACCCGTATCAGGGATTCTCAATGAAAAGGAAAAGGTTATGATCCGTAACTTTATTACTACATATTAGTTAAATCTATATCCAGATTTTCCACAACATCATGTTCAACACAGACCATCACTATGCATCTTTATTGCAATATAGCTTTGGAATATGCTCCTTAAGAGCCTCACAATGTAGCAAAATATCATCAGTAAAAGAAAAATTTGTATTCTGACTGAGCTATAGGAAGATTTACTGTATAAAATATGCCTCACCTTGGGTATGAGTTTGCATATCTCGGGCTAACTCCATTGGCAGAACAGAATTAACCAGAGCAGAAATAATAGCAGCATCCAAATTGCACATTGCTCCAAAACATTTCAGAAGCAGCAGGCGTAATGGAACTCTGTGCTCCTTAAGAAGAAAATTGTTTTTAATTAACAAAATACCCAACTATAAATAATGCATGTTTCTTTTACTTGCTATTCAGAAAGTGAAGTATTCCAGGTAAACTCAGAAAATAATTATTCTATGCTGACCGCAATAATTCCAGTAAACGAATTATTTTATTTACTGAAAACATTTATGCTGTATGGCCGCTCATCGTATACCAAACTCCAGATGACTCCCTATTACAATTAAAACAACACAAAAATCATATTAAACGATTAAAACAGCAAACATTAAAACCACACCTGGCATTAAGTCAGGCTCCTGACATGCAGTCTCCTGATGCTATCCCAATGCTTTGGGGGTAAAGTCAGGTCTTTAGTACTTTTCAGAAGGCTTGAAGGAGAGAGGCCTGCCAAACTTCAGGGGGAATAATATTCTGTAGGGGCTACGGCTGCCAGCAGAAAAGTGGCCAACTCACTTAATGACCACTTCCCTCAATGACCAAGATTCCAATCCCAATTATAATTGCAAGTTGAGGACTACCCGCAGCTTAATTTACAACCCAATACACAGATGTGTCTCAATTAACCAAGAAATGGGAACAACCTGGCACCTGTGGAAATCTTTCCAATGACAGTAAGGCTGCTACTTCTCTTCCTCAATGCTGCTTTTTAAAAGTAGGGAAGCTACATTTAGCTTTCAAATTGCTAGGAGGGACTCTGGTATTAATTATTTCTACTTTTTGGGGGAAAACAAAGCTGTCAAGCATAGGAAAATCAGGAAGTCCAGGCAGTTTAAAATGAATATAAAAATGTATTGAAAAATCATGGTCTCTACAAGAATCTGAACTACTAATGGTCAAAGCAAATTGGTAGATAAAAAGTCAAAGGAATTCAAGGTGGTCTGGACTTAGATCTCTTGTGGGCATGAAGGGACTTGAGACTGATGACACATTTGACCCTTCCCTCGGGCTCAGCCTGGTCATCTCCTACAAAAGCATGCATTTTACCCCAAATGTTATTGTTATTTCCATCCACCTTTTTCCTGACATAGAGAATCCAAAGCAAACTTTGAGAATATTCTATTGTTTTAGTGTGGTCACACCAAACTTCGTAATTCAGCCATTGTTCTTATACTTTGCCCACAGGTTCATACATTAGTATAGGCTGCCTTGCCTGCTATTTTTACTAATTAGTCAGACAGATTGAAGACACACCTAAAATAAGAGAACCTAGAGATTTGGGGGGGGGAGGGGAAGAGCTTCCTTATAACTATGCCGTCTTACTTCTGTTCAAATTTATTAATATAAAAGGAAGAATTAAACTATTCAAGATTTGGTCAAACCTAAATGCAATGTCATACCATCTGGTAATATGTCACAAGAGATAATACTGGTTCAAACTCATTCCTCCTGCACATCTTCTTGCATACCTCTGGATCTGCATCTGTCTGTATAAATGAATGGCGGGGAAAAAAAATCAATGTTCAGAACAGAGCAACAAAGGCAGAGTTATTCCAAAATCTTGTCTATTTCCAATGTTGGTAGTACTAAAATTGTATGTACATTAAAACAGACTTTGCCCACAAGAATGTTTTTCTCTGTCTCTGTCTCTGTCTCTTTCCCTCTCTCCCTCCCTTGTAACAATTCTGTTTTATATACGTTCTTACAGGAAGAAATACCTAAGAGCCTTTGGAATAAACTCATAAACTTACTTGAAAAAGAGCCAAACCCAGATGAAAGATGAATGTTATTATCCACTCGGAGAGGATTAAAAACTGTCTAATGAGCTTGACAATTACTGGAACATTTATTCTGACTACACTCGAGATGAGTTAGCCCAAGAGGCAACAACATAATATTTAGGATCTCATCTAACTTGACTATAGCATTAGGAGTGTTATTATTATCTTACCTAGAAGGTAACATTTATTGTTCCATTTGAGAATTTTAATCACTTGGTTGGTACCAAAAATGTGAGCCTCTCCTGATTCCAAGGGCCTCTGTTTTGTGAACCGCCCATCCAGGCATTAAGCTTTCTTATCACTCACTTTCCATTTGTAATAATCAAAGTGCTGAGCAAATAAACTTTATAAAGTTTCTTTGTCTCTGCCAAAGCAATGAATTACCAGAATCTGAAGCAGTTCTTCCAAATAACAACAAATGACATTTTCATCTTCATAGAGGGCCCAACTGCGCTGTTGGGCATCATCTTTGTGCCGAGCCAGATCTGTAAATATCACCTTCAATCTCTCTTCATCATGGCAAATCTGGCCAGAAGGCAAACCTGAACAGAGATCCTGAAAGAATAAGAAATAATGCACCATCTTAACAGGAGGTACTACCACAGATGCTCCAGTTTTCAAATACTTTTCAAATAGTTGCTAATATCTGACATATGTTCTATACTATCTAACAATAAGATGCATCCTTTTTTATCTATTTATGGAAGCAAATTTCTTTCAAAAAATATGTAGATTTCTAGACTTACAGGTTTTCTGAAATACTTAGGTGAATAACTTTATATGGAAACCTTAAATGTGCCTCTTTGAAATAGGGCCCATTGCTATGGTTGCTAGGAGAAACAAAAGTGTATGAATTTCTATCCCTGCAATACAGGTAGAATTCAAGTTATGACCATTTGTTCAGTGAATGTTTAAAGTTACAATGGCACCGAATGAAGGGACTTACGACTCGTCTTTAAAGTTCTGGCCTCGCAGCCAAAAGCATCCTCCTTCCCTGGGGCCTCTGTGTGATCATAGGGCACACCCCAAACCTTCTTTTCTTACCTACACCATGCCCCCTTTCTCAGCCCCACTTCTCTTTCCCTGGCCTCCCCAAGCTTGCATTCATGCACCCCACACTCTTTCCCTAGCCTTTCTGTTCACGTGCTTCTAAAACAATTATCTACGATTGTTACAGCCTCAAACCCTCACAGCTTCAACCTCAAACTGTCTACCGTGGACCTCACCCCATTCCTAAGAGGTCCTTAAAGGGGGTGTGCATAAGTGCACCAGGGTGCCTTCCATCCCTGTCTCACTGTCCCCATTTATCTGTATTTACTTCCTTTGTTCATGTTTATGTTCATACCTATACTTGTTATCTTATACATGTTTGACAAACAAACAAATAAATAAAAATAAATAAATTTTGTGATTTGGCATTATAATTCATACAACAGCTATTATCTTTTTCTCCTTGTATTTGGTTTTCAATAAATTTAATATTTGGAGGTGTGGGGGGATAATGTTTTGCATTCCGATTAATTCATCTTGCAAAAATGCTTCACATTTGCCTTCTGAGAATGCTAATGATCAACTAAATCTTTTCTGGAATTACCTGTAGTTGGGATGATATTTCAGGCAGAACCAACTCAAATGAAAAATTAAAAAATCAAACACAATATCTGCTTTACAAAGATTCTCCCCTCCCTCTACCTTATAGCCACTCCGTTCATATATTTTTTTACTTATTTGTATCCCACCTTTATTATTTTTACAAATAGGTGGCAAACGTATCAAACCATCTTTCTCCTGCCATTTTTTTGGTTTACAAAGAATTCAAATACTTTCTTTTTTTAAAAAAAACCCTGTAAATATGCTAATTAAGAACACAGGAGATCAGAACATCATCTTGAGCTGTAAAAAGCTGTGCCAAATCCACTTGGAGTACTGTATGATAATGATGACTATATCTGAACGATATAACAATCAAAGAAGTTGATCTTTTTTCTCATTGCTCACAGGTATCACTGGAGGCTGAATGAGGTTAATATCACTTACAGAACACAACAAGAAATATCATTTATAGTAGTATCCCGAAAACAAAAATGCCTATTCTACTCAAATTCCTGGGAAACAGAAGGCAAATATGTGTAACGATTAGTTAAGTAAAAGCACTTTCCTTGAAGATCCGTACATCCAAGGTAGTGAAAATATTAGCATAAAATATCTTTTTGCACAGTAATTTCTATGAGAAAGATGGCAATTCAAAAACCTTAAAACTGATAGGGTTTTGTGCTTACAAGAGCTATATTTATAACATGATTGATCAAATGAATTCACAATTACAGAAGAATTGTGAAACGATTATTAAATTCTTGTGATTGGGTCACCCTGGAATCTTTCCCCCCAAAGTTTGGGTACTTCCTGTTTTCCCATAAAGCTTGAAACACCAGACTGATTTCATCACAATGTGATAACAAAGTGCCTGAAAAATCTAACTAGAAAAAGGTGCAAACGTTTTGCTCGGGGTTTTTTTTAGGTTCAAAGTTAATAAGAACCCTTTCCTCCTATCACTCTAATCATTTTAATATGCAAAGTAAACAAGACACTGTTACCTCTATATTTTCCTCCTACCTCCTCCATTTGTTAGGAAAGAGACATTATACTTGAGATGCTGAACTGGAACAGCACTGGCATTACTTAAGAGAACAGTTTTGCTTCTTGATGACAAATAATACCTGCTGTTTGGGGGTGTGGGGAGAGGTGAAAGGAAGTGCTATGTGTGCCATCTTCAGTTCCTGATAGAAGTCTGGGATAAAAACAGATAAACAGCTATCTACTACGTGTTTTAACCCTGTCCTAATAAAAAATATGATCTTTTAGCAGAAAGAGCAACACATTATTGCTGTTTTCCATAAATGTCTTGGAAACCATCACCCCCAAGAATGAACCCTGTAGTCTAATAAAGGTTATGGTACTTAATGGCTCTGTTTACGATGAGCAGAAGGTATAGCTCTGACTGGCCTGTAGTCAATCCTGCTAGCCTTTTTGCCTCTCTTTTTTGAGAATCAGAATAATAAAGGTGAGTTTGACTCCTGGTGATTTCATGGAAGTATCCTGGTAACTTTCTTGAAAATAACATGGAGGTGTTTCCCAATCTAGCACACAGATCTGGGATTTGCTGTTAGTTCTGCTATCCTATGAACAAAGTCCAAGCCTGGTTAGTTTTTAAGCATCTGTTAACATTACAGCATTCTGATAGCAACAATGGAAGGAGCCAGCCCATTATCCTAAATTATATTGCTAGAATGAAAAAGAACCCCACCCTTGCTATTCAGTATAATCAATTTAGGGATGTTTTTGCACAATGAGTTCCATTTAATCCCAATCCTCAAATAATTGCTAGCCTCATAATTCTTTTCTAAAAATCAGAATTTTCTGCCAATTGTCGCAATATATTTTGAATAATGGATTTCAAAACACAAGATATTCTGCAAGCTTGAAATCAGCCTACATCTGATTTACTAAAAATAAAATAAAAATCCCTGCTGCTTTCAGTCTTAATAATCATATCGGCTTATTTCCTTTAACATTTCCTTCCTCATTTGCTATTGATTCCAAGTATTAAGTAAAGCCTGATTTATAAACAAAAACATATGCCAAATACTTAAGACTTTGTCAAAACCTTCATGGCTTCCTGAAAGAGACCTAAATGGAATTTTATACCATGAAGATTCAATCTGATAGCATTTAAAGTGTCTATATTCATTTTTTAACCTAGGATAATATTTTATTTGTACATTTATCTATACAAAACACACATAGCTAAGGGATAATGGCCAGATGTTAGTTTTACGAACTGCCATGTAGCAATTTTTCAGCCAAAGCAATTTACCATACTTTTAAATAACAGTCGATCACTGACATATTTGCTACAGAAATTGGATTTATTTCTCCAGCTCCACCAATTTATATGCATTAGGAAAATGAATGGTAAACTAACTGCAGGATTCATTGTGAAGGACTGCTAGATGAGTCTGCTTCTCAACTTCATCAGATGTTTGTTCCAAAAAGAATGATTATTTGGGCACTGGCACCAAATAATAATAACATGTGCCAATTTGCTTATAACCTTACTAACACTATCACTAAAGTTTTGATTTCATGTAAGGAAAGTTTTGTGGAAGAAAGTGCTCAGGATTATCTTCATGGCCAATTTCTGATGATTTGCTGTGACAGGTTTTCAAATAATTGTGTACCATATGCAATACATTTGATTCAATCCCAAATTATCTTCCCAGAGTTGTTTTTGGGTTTTTTAAAAAAGATTTTCAGGAGCTCTCTTAATAGAAGAGTTTTATATATTACTTGAGATATTCTTTCGTTTTAGCTTTATATATATTTACAGCTTACCCCAAAATCTGGAGGGCTCTCCCCTCAGGCATTGGGCCAGGATGAGAATTGAGATATGCCACCTATATGTGGAGTAGTATTCTTAAAGTGCCTTGCAATAGTTGGTTTGTTTGTTTAGTGGGTTTTTTTTCCATTTTTGCCTGTTGGTATTATGTGTTTGTGTTAAGCTTATGTTATATAATGGGTCAGCCATAACAAATCTTTAATTTAACTTATATCCTGCTACAATGTAAGCAGATTTCCAGTGATCTACTGTATATCATGTGATAAAACAGCAACAATTAAAAGTATATAAACTTCCAATCAAAGACAAAAATCTGATATCCCAGGTAGCATTTAGCATCAGACCCAAATGTTCTCCAGAAAAGCTCCATTTTCACCTCCTTCTGTAAGGAGACTAAAATTGGAGCCCAGAGCACTTCTCACAGGGGGCAATTGCAGAGGGTCTGCCTGACCACAGAGGAACAATATTCTGAGCTTTAGTCCCTGGATCTCCCTTAAATGGGGCACGATCATCATTCTTCACATATTTTTTAGCTTTTCAAGACACCCTGTGGTATTTAATATAAAAACCTTGTGTTGTGTTTGCAGCTATTCCCCCAACTTTAAATTAAGCAAATATCTACCACTTTTAAACCCTAAACCATAAAAATGAAAGAGTCAGTTGTGGACTCACATAGTAAATTATGTAATTGGAATGTTTTAATTTCACACTATGAGTTAGCTTCCTTTGATGACATTTCTAGGGAAAAATATAATATCTTTCTATGCCACTTCTACATTACTGGAATTCCTGGGGAACAGAATGCAGATGTCAGAACATGAAAAACATAAAATATGGTTTATAGATGCAATGAAAATGTTTCACTTCTATATGAAGCCCAAGAGATTATAAAAGCCAATATTCTCCAGAAGTATGGCAAAAAGTACAATCTTACATATCCCTGCAAGTAATTTTAGGAATCTAACAAAGGATATTCAAAAACTATCTGTCAGCAGCAATACTTAAAAAGTAGGGAAACTAGGATATTTTAGAAGAAACATGTTGGACTTTTAAAATCAACCTTAAATCTTTTATTAATATGTATGAACCTTAAGCGGTCATCAAAAATTCAGCATCAAAATTAGTTGATGTATGGTTCTGATGATGATTATTTACAGGGAATTAAAGATGAATTTGAATGTAATAATTGAATTTATAATTAATTGATAACATAAAACCTGAAATAACATTGTAAGTAGGGTTCGTTGCTTTGCTAGTTTTGGATGACTATTCTCATTCAAATCTATTTTCTTGTTATCCCTCATCCACCAGTTTTCTAAAACAAGCCCACCCAGAAACAGTCTTAAACAACATTCTATTAGCATGTTTTCTTTTCTTTCTAACTGCTGGCATATGGCTTAGGGCAGTGGTTCTCAACCTGTGGCCTGCGGACCCCATGATGTCACCACAGGGAGTCAGCGAAGGCTTGAGGAAATGTTATGATTTAAATCTTGAGTTAAATCTTGGGGGCCTGTAGCCATGCTCTATGGCCATAAAAGGTATTTAAAGGTGGCCCGTGGTGAAGGAAAGGACTTTCCTTAGGGCTTTGTTTCCCAACCTAAAAACTTTTAAGATCTCTGGACTTTGACTCTCTGAATTCCCTAGGTAGTTGGGATCAGGTCAAGCAGCTGGCAGCTATTTACCACCTGATATGGAAGATCCCAGGAATCACAATTATGGTGAGACCATAAAATAGAAAAAGTCATAGAAAATGAAAAAGTTAAATTGCTCTGGGACTTCAGAATCCAGACAGACAGGCACCTGCCACATAACACCCCGGACTTAACAGTTGTTGATAAGAAAGACAAAAAAGTCTGGATAGTGGATGTGGCAGTGCCTGGAAACAGCAGAATAGAAGAGAAAGAACTGGAGAAGATAACAAAATACAAAGACCTACAAATAGAAATAGAATGACTATGGCAAAGGCAAGCAAGGGTAGTACCAATAATAATAGGCACCTTGGGTGCAGTCCCAGAACAACTTGAGCACCACTTGAATACCATAGGCATTGACAAATTTGCCATCAGTCAACTGCAGAAGGCAGCTTTACTTGGAACAGCTTCCACCCTGCGGTGATATCTATAACACCATCAAACATCCAGATTTGCCTATCCCAGGTTCTTGGTAAGGACTCGATAGGTAGACAAAAATGCCAAACCCAGTCTGAACATCTGGCTGACTGTGTGATTAATAATAATAATAATAATAATAATAACAACAACAACAACAACAACAACAACAACTTAAATGTAGCATGGATTGATTACAGGAAGGCATTTGACTCTCTGCCATAGGATTGGATAATCAAGTGCCTAGAAATAAAAGGAGTCAGTAGATGTGGAGTCAGAATCAATACCTGGGCAATTCCAGTCATTTGATATACAGCTAGAATAGTGGGCTGGATTCAAGCTGCACTAAAAGCCATGGATAGGAAGACCAGAAAAACAATGACAATGAATCACGTCCTTCATCCATGTAGCAATGTTGACAGACTCTTCTTACCAAGGAAAATGGGTGCACGTGGAATGTTGCAAGTATATCAGATGGTTGAAGAAGAAAGAAGGGCATTGGAAAAATATCTGAAGGATAGTGAAGAAGATGCACTGAAACTAGTATACCAGGAAGGCCTCCTAAATATTGGAGAGACCAAACTGGCTTACAAGAAAGACCAAATGAAGAACAGAAAGAAAGCATGGGAAAACAAAGCATTACATGGCCAATACATTGAAAAAAAATAGCAGGAGAAGCAAATAATAGCAAGACCCAGTAATAGCTAATAGCAGAGTAAGTTGAAGAAAGAGACAGAAGAGCTAATTCTGGCTGCACAAGACCAAGCCATAAGAACAAATGCATACAAAGCCAGAATTGAGAAGTCAGCAACAGATGGCAAGTGCTGCCTACACCAAGATTGCACAGACTTACCTACAAACAATGGCAGGATGAAGTAGCAACCATAGTGCATTGGAAAATCTGCAAGAAACACCATTTGCATGCAAACAAGAACTGGTGGGATCACACAATAGATAAATAGAAAATGAAAAGCTAAATTGCTCTGGGACTTTAGACTTCCAACAGACACACACACCTGCCACCCAAGACTTAACAACTGTCTATATAAGAAAGACCAAAAAAAGTCTGGATAGTGGACTGGAGAAGATAACAAAATACAACAACCTGCAAATAGAAATAAAACAACTGTGGCAAAAGAAAACAAAGATAGTACCAACAGTGATAGGTAGACTGACTTGGATGCAATCTCAAAACAACTTGAACACCATTGGCATTGACAAATTCAGTATCAGTCAATTACAAAAGGCAGCTTACATTCAGTTTACATTCTGTGACGATACCTCTAACACCATCGAACATTCACATCTGCCTATCCCAGGTGCTTGGGAAGGACTCAGTAGGTGGACAAAAATGCCAAACCCAGTGTGAACATCTGGCTGACTGTATGACAAACCAAATAACAGGTAAAACCAAGATCTGTCTTCAGCAATTTTGGGTATGATGTTTTTAATTTGGAGTGGAAAACAATATGCTGGAAACTATCCATCTTACTCCCCCCACCAAAAATACAATTATTTAGGGAACGTTCTCTCTTTTCATTTTCAGTACTAACAGATGGAATGTTTCTTCCATTGTGCCAAGTTGGCTGTATTCCTGCAGAAGTTGTTCTGCATGTTTTTCTCGATCTTCTTCCTCATTACTCCAGAAGGCTAAGGACCATTTTAAACATGAGCATCCTTTTACAACTCTTTAAGAAGGTATATATAATCTCAAGCCTGTAGCACAGCTTAACAGTGCCAAGACAGACAGACAGACACTTAATTCAATTTATTGAGCTTCTCTGTAAGGTCATTTCTTTGAAAATTTTATGCAAACAGGACGGAGTAATGACAGGATGTTTCTCTTCTACCTCTGGAATTATAACTATTACTGAGTACCAGACATGCCATACAGAACAACACTGCATATGCTTGCAGAAAACAGCAGAATTTGAAAGAATGAGACCCCTCCTTGCCTGCCACTATTTTGCTACTTTACTATGCTTTCTTGATTTTCAAGCTTTTCTACCATTTTTGGGGCTAGCAATCAAACTTTTCCCCAGATTTATTTATTTAATCACTCTTGGTCCATGGCAATCCTGTATCAATGACTTACAAATATATAGTTTTTTTCCTTCCTTGAACAACAAAGTATCTGCAGGTAAGAGAAGTTCAATTGGGTATTAATGATTACTAAGCCCAAATGTCTATTGCTTCTGTTTCAAATGTGGCAGCCCTGACAACCATCCTTATTTAGAGTGGCAACCAGTAACAGGTACCTCTTAACATGTTACTTGTTCAGTTCCAGGTCTGTTTGTTTTCCCTCCATGCAGGCAGCGATGCTCAAAAGCATTCTAGCAGGAATATTTCATATGCACAGAATAGTGCATGAGCTATATAACAAAGAAAGTCTGCTATACTGTATTATTATGACTTTCCATTCAGCTCCACACAGAACTCATAAATCTAAATATTGCATAGAAATAGAACATTAAAGGGTTTCTCAAAAGAGAGTTTTGATGCAACTTCTGCATAATTTATTCCCCAGTTGAGTTCATAGCAAGTGAATTCCAAATTTTAAAGGAAAGCAAAGTCTACTGAGCTTAAGTCAAATCTCGTCTCTGCCTTCCCTGCTGGTCTGGATAGTAATCAACTTTTCTGAGATGAAGAAGGCAACAGATACTGCAAGCAAGGGGACTGCAGGAATTATACAGAGGAACAATGACCCGTGTCCTTCCTGGATGGTATATGCCTCCAGGGAGACCACGTGCAGCTGGATCCCTCGCTGAGGGAGGGATCTTTTCCTGCCACCCTGAAAGAGGCGGTGGTGAGACCCCTCCTGAAGAAGCCTACTTTGGACCCAGCCGTTTTAAACAACTTTCGTCCAGTCTCCAACCTTCGCTTTTTGGCGAAGGTTGTTGAGAGTGTGATGGCTCAGCAGTTTCCGCTTTTCCTGGAGGAAGTGGACTATCTAGTTCCATATCAGTCGGGCTTCCGGCCCGGGTTCAGCATGGAGACGGCACTGGTCGCACTGATGGATGATCTCTGGAGGGCACGAGACAGGGGTTTTTCCTCTGTCCTTGTCCTATTAGATCTCTCAGTGGCCTTCAATACCATCGACCATGGTATCTTGTTGCGGCGCCTTGGGGGGTTGGGAGTGGGGGACACTGTTTTGCAGTGGTTCTCCTCCTACCTCTCGGGGCGTTCACAATCAGTGTTGGTGGGAGAGCAGAGGTCGGCCCCAAGGGCACTCACTTTTGGAGTTCCTCAGGGGTCGGTCCTCTCTCCCCTCCTGTTCAACATCTATATGAAGCTGCTGGGCGAGATCATACGTGGCTTTGGGGTGAGGTATCACCAGTACGCTGATGATACCCAGTTACATATCTCCACCCCAAGACAAATCAGTGATGCCCTCTCCGTGATAACCCGTTGTCTGGATGCGGTACAGATCTGGATGGGCAGGAACGGACTACAGCTCAATCCAGCTAAGACTGAGTGGTTGTGTGTACAGGCATCTCGGCCCAGTCAATTGATTCCATCTTTGGTCATAGGGGGAGAGGTGTTGCCCCCTGTGGACAGGGCTCAGAACCTGGGAGTCCTCCTGGACTCACGGCTTAGTTTGGAGGAGCAGGTGGGGGCCGTGACCAGGGGGGCTTTTGCCCAGGTCTGACTGGTTTGCCGGTTGTGCCCATATCTGGACCGAGATGCCCTTCACACGATCACTCATGCACTTGTGATGTCCCGACTTGACTACTGCAACGCTCTCTATCTAGGACTGCCCTTGCATACCATCTGGGGGGTTCAGCTGGTGCAGAATGCGGCTGCGCGGGTTGTGATGGGAGTTTCCCGATATTCCCATGTTACACCCCTCCTGCGCGAGCTGCATTGGTTACTGGTTGCCCTCCGGGTGAGATTCAAGGTGTTGGTTTTAACATTCAAAGTCCTTTACGATTTGGGTCCGGGGTACTTGCGGAGCGTCTCCTGCCAATATCAAATACTGATCGCCCTGTGCGTGCGCACAGACGGGGACTCCTCGGGGTGCCGTCGGCTAGACAATGTCGGCTGGCGGTGCCTCAGGGGAGGGCCTACTCTGTTGCGGCCCCTGCCTTGTGGAATCAACTCCCTTTGGAGCTCCACTTGGCCCCTGATCTTCGCTCCTTTCACCGCGATCTGAAGACCTGGTTGTTTGAACAGGCTGGGCTGGACTGACCTCCTGGGGTTTTTAAATTTATTTTAATTGTTTTATTGATTGGGCTTCCTAGATTTAATTCTTTTTAAATATTTATTGTTCCTGTGTTTTAATTGTGAGCCGCCCCAAGTCCTTGTGGAGAGGGGGCGGCATATAAATCCAATTATAAATAAATAAATAAATAAATGACCAAACTTAGAAAATAGGAAAGAGGAGGCAAAAGGATTAACATGAAATCGAGAGGTGAACATTTCAAACTCCCTTCAAACTTTCAATAAATACTAGTTTTTGTAGATACATTTCCATCCTACTTCCAGATATACATTACATACAGTATATGGTATTGAATATGCTAATGAGAAGTGAAGCCAAGGAATGAAGGCTTCACTCAGGTCCACTTTTCCAGCGGGAAATAATAGTTTAAATTCACTGGTCCGCCTTTTCGGCGGAAAATAAGTTGAGCTCATTGGTTGAGCTGTCCAACAGCTCCCTTTAAAAGGGCAAGCTGTTGGACAGGCAAGGCACTGGGTTGTACCGATCTACTCAATAAAGAGCTGTAGTCACTATTCTCTGCGTCTTGCTTCTTCAATCGACCCCAGCTTAACAGATACCAAATGCTAAGCATTGCATGCAGCTGTATATGGGATAATTTAAAAGTGCACTTATTAAATTAGGGATGGATGCACACCTGGGATGTTTAGCTGTTGGTTGAGGGGAGATGCTTGCTTGCCTATCTGCCACATTTCTATGTTAATATGAAATGTGTGGAAGCAGAAGAACATGCACACATGTTCCGTGGCTTTATGACCCAAGAATTTATTCCACGTGTTATTAGGCCTTTAGCCCCTGGTCATAATGTGAAATGCTATTCTCCTTACATCAGCCGCTTGAACTAAAATGTTACTGTAAAAATCAATGAAGGAGATAAATAGACGTTCAAAACACTGGGGAAAGCTGTTGTGCTGGAATTTTGTTCCTATATTCTTGCCATACATTAGAATGATCCCGAACTATCTTGGCCAGCTCATCTCCATTCCTGCTACATTTAAGGTGATGTATGTAAATTAGTAGAAGTAGAAGTAATAATAAGTAGAAGTAACATACAGAATGTATGCTAGGGTACCCTAGCAGGCTACACACAGCATTAGAGATTGGAATGTATTTTGTCCCCTTTTATCTTTCTAATGCATGCACAGAACCACCAGGCAAATCTCAAGCAATTCATCCTTCAAAAGAGCACACTGGGAATAAGTCTGTAGTAATGGATTTTAAAATTGATTTAGTAAAGTAGTGCTTTGACTTTTAATTTAAAGCAGGAAGACAGAATAAAGGGATACAAGTAATTAAAAATATAATATGATTCTCCAACATAAGGTGAGAGATTTAGTTCAGAGCAGAGAAAAGCTTTAATCAATGATGATCTCTTATTTCACTTGGAAAAAAAGGATTAGATACATTTTGGCTTCCATTCTGCCCAGGGACAGATTTAACTTACCTGTAAGGAATAAGTATTCCAGGAGGACTATCCACACATTGCATGAATTTGTAAAAAAAATAAAAATCCTCTGGCCAATCTCAGAAGTTTGCTTCATTCAAATCTTATTTCCTATTTAAAAATCAGAGGATCTTCATGACAATGAACTGGCACCACTGGAGCCTTTGTGATCATGTAACACTGCTAAGCCCTGATCAATGATGCAATTATGCGAGGTATCTCGTAGTATGGTAACTACTGTGCTTCTATAGGTAACCTACAGCACCATATACGGCACCATATACCATATTTGCCACTATTGCAAACCATGTACATAATCCAGGATTGAGCCGGAATTAAATGTAAAGTAGAGCGACATTTCTACCCCAATACAAATGAAAGCCATAACAACTAAAGGCATGAAGGCCCTGCCATTTCTATTGAGTTGATCAGATGGGAGGCAAAGTGTAGGCTGAAGAAAAGAGTGTCTCCATTTTTGATACAGCCTTGACACATAAAGCTTCACAGAGATTATAGGCACTGTATAATGTCTTACACTGAATTAACAGCCTCCACAATCCCCTTAAGCACTGAAGATCTTATTCTATTATCACTTCCTCCTTTTCTTCCTGCAAAACAAAAACCAGGGTACCTTTTTTCTTCCCCAAATCATTAAGTGACAATCTTTTCCAGCTCATTTCATATCAGCTGAGGAAAGCAAAACAAAACAGAAACTTTCTCTAGAATATAATGTGGAATTACATATTAAGGTCGCCCAAATTTTCCTTACGCTAGGAAAAATGCCTCTTTTCTTTCTTTAGGATAATTTTGAGCTTACAAAAAAGCAGAAAACAACAACATCAGGAGCCATATTTTCTAGGTCTACAGTATCACATATTCCAGTATTTTCCCCTAAGCAACACATGTTTCTTTTTCCAAGTTGCAGAGCAATTCCTAAATCATCCAAATTGGTACTGCTTTATTTATTTATTTATATAATTCATTCATTCATTCATTCATTCATTCATTCATTCATTCATTCATTCATTCATTCATTTCTATAGCCACCCATCTAGTTAATGACTCTGGGTGGCTTACAATTCGAAACTGTAATTGGGCTGTGGAAGTGGCGGGTGAGCACACGCATGTGCGCAACTCCACTTGTGTGAGTGCACATGCGTGAGTGGTATGTGTCTGCATGCGTGCACACTCGCCCACCACTCCCTTGGAACCATCGCCTCTCCCCCTCCTGCTGGTCCAGAATGCCAGAAACATCGGGCACCACTGCCTTAACATATATTCTATGGAGGCGGAAAGAAACGTGTCTCCTACCTTGCTTTCCACCAGTGAGATGAGAATCTGCTCCATGATGCTATTAAGGGCTGGAACAGAAGTCTGAATATGCCCAATTACTACCCCTATGGCAACTCTGGAGAGCTCATAGCTGAGATTTGTGTTCCTGCGGATCAACTCAATCAACTCAGCCCCTATCGTCTTTGGCACGGTGGTTACTAGGCCAGATGATTCTTGTTCCACCTCCTCTGTATTGGCTGCCTTCTCATCTTCCAGGCAAAGAGAATCGAAGTTTTCTACCCCTGTAGATGTGGCTGGTGTGGTCTTCTTTGTTTCTAAGGTCTTTTCACCACCTGCATCCGAAACCTCCGTTTGGGCAGGAGGTTGTGGGGCAGCCCTTTTGGCCTGAGGGGATTTGCTGGCACTCCCATGTTTTCTTTGCACTAAAGGACTCGTATCTATGCTGGAGGATGCCATGGTGAGGGCACTTCTGCTAGGAACAGGGGGAGGAGTGTTGTTGGGGCTGGGTGTAGCTGTAGGGAGACCTGACTCTGTTGAACCCGTGTACAAGGTATCCAGTGAAGTTGTGCTTTCAGTAGAGGCACTAGAAACTGACCCAGAAGTGATTCCAACTGCATCTGAAAGGAAACAATTGACACATCTTAGCAACAAAATCAAAGGAAAAGAGAATGGGTTAAAAAAAAACTGCAAGAGAAGAGTTCATTAAGAACCTTATTGCGGAAGCTTTCAGAGTAGTTAAACTACTTTTCTTGGTTCATTTATCTCTAAGCAAAATTGTATTAACTGTCTCTTGAGTATTCCTGATCGCCAATCTTTGTGAAGCAAAGGAGAAGTCTGTTCTACCGAAAGGTGTTTTCGTGTTTTGATAGGAAAGTATCCATGCAGGAGCAGTTTTTTAGGCAATACGTTTCATTTTATGCCTACAGATATTGTTTTTTGAATAATGCATCATTTATTTGACATTAAAAGAGAGAAAAGAAGCCTATTGCTAAAAAAAAATACCAATGATTCTTTATGCAATGCTTTCATGGAGCATGGGAGAAAATAGTACACAGCTTGCCTAAAAGCAGAGGTTCACATCTGGCTGAAAACAATTGACTCCTTTTCCTCACTCATGTGGCCTTAAGACTTGAATTCCACATATTCCCTAATAGCTATGGCTCAGATGCTGCTGACCCATTTACACCCAGGAGAGAGAAATGGTAATTCCAAATTCTTTAGCACTAGGGAATCAAGTACAGATGAGTTGTCTTGTGAATGTAACTGAAACATAAACTCATGCTGATTTGTTGCATTGTTTTAATTACATGGTCCAGCTAGCCAACCAATGCACTTTCAACAATTTCTGCAGAAAAGTGAACTTTGGTTACAGCAATGATTGCTGAAAAGACTAAGCACAGAATACATCTGGGAAGTGCTTCATTGAGATCTGGCTGTCAGTCCTCTGAGATACACCAGGGAGGAAACAGTCAGACAAGCTAACTCTACTTTATCATAAAATTACATTAAGAGAATCTTGCAAGTGTGACCTTCCTTTGGCTGTGTCTCTTTGCAAGAAGAGTCAATAGTCTCGTAAGGTCATTTCTGCTCACCATTAAACAGGAGGGAATGACATTTTCCAGGCTTCCCAGATCCTTCTCCATTATTACTGAGCCACAACTGCCAATACTACACCGGATCCATTCTTCGCTTTCCTTGAGCTCTAAATGTTTACATTTACATGGCCAGCATTGTTAAGGAATGGAATTAATCAGTGAGGACTTTTGCAGTGCATGGACAGTGTGCCTAATAAATCAAAAGTTAATGAATTAGACTTGTACAATCTATTTCTCTCAGCTAACCTGAAGAATATAGTTTTCTTATTGTATTTTGTAACAATAAATTGCCATACTTGCCAAACTCCAAGTAAGCAATGCTTGTTTGTGCACACAATCTAAATGCTGAACTGCCTTATTTAAGATTCTGTCTGTTTCCTGTGTTTTATTCCTTATCTTCCTATCCCACCAAATACTCAGTTCCTCTCAGCCAGTCTTTTATAGTTACGACAAGGAAGATTATTTGAGGCAGCAAAAAAGATACAGTTTGTTTATCTGCAGAAGAAGAAAAAACACCTCTGCATTCAAATGCCAACAATACTGATTCTAACACTTGATTATCTATGGACTCATTCTCATGTCCTCCTGCCCCCCCTTTACAATAACTGTTTATATGACATATCCTGAAGTCATTGTCTGAATCTCATCCTAAACCAAAGGCTGCTTATATTTAGCTGTTTCAATGTTAGCGTTCCCCATCTTCTCACAATGCAGTTTTTATTGTGAACATAATGCAGGACAGCTTGTTAATAAGGTGGATGATGATGTAGACAAGGGCTGAGATCTGCTCAGTTTCTATACTGTCTACTTTGGGCAGATGCAGGGATATCCCCTGCTCTCCAGATGTAGGCACTATATTCTATGGCTTTTGTAGCTGAGCTATAGGAGAGACTCAACATCTGGGTTCTGCAGAAGAATCTGTTCAAGAAAAAGCTTACCCGTCCGTCTGAAGCACATGCCAGATCTTACAGGTATTTAATATACATAGATTTAGCAAGCTTTTGAAAAAGCACTCCATTTGTGTTTTTTAAAAAAGGACTAGAACTCTGAGCAGGTACTATTCCTGAGCTTCACAGATCAATTTAAGCCAGGGGTGTCAAACTGGTGGCCCACGGGCCAGATACATCACGTGCAGGCCACACCCACCCCAGCTCCGCGAATGGGAAAAACATTGCGAACGTCATGTGACAGCAATGTGACACGGTGAGTTTGACACCTGTGATTTAAACTGAAAACAAGAGAAGGATTCTCCCATCAATGAGTGTATTGCAAGTGTTCCATTGCTTCTGTCAAAAATGGGTTTTACGTGGCAATCCACTATTTTACAAACTGTTATCATTGAGAGAGAACAGGACTTGGTAATCAGGGCACCCATAACTTCTTTACCAGCATGCTTTTCTGCCAGTTCATGGACCAAAGGAAAGTATTTTAACAAAGCCATATGCAATGAGGCCTTTAGGACACAAATGAATAGCAATCCCTGGAGATTTTCCTTGTCTCTTTCCTGAGCTCCCTGTCCACCTAATTTTTATTTTTAATAAGGAAAAATTAAATGGGAAATTGGCTTCTGCAAATCAAAGTACCAGCCCCCAGCATCAGCTTTATTTATTCAAATTACCCTAGGATATCTATAGCCCAAAATAAACCCTACCACCACCAGCCCCAAAATTAGCTGGATACAGATTATGAGGAAGGAAAGATACAGGGAAAGAGGTGGCTGGAAGCATTTTACCTATTGGTAAAAGGATGTTTTACGAGTTTCCCTTTACACCAAGGCAACATTTTTCTAAATAGGAATTCTCCACCCCCAGCAGCCATTTGCAAGAGAGTTTATTTATTTTATTACATTTATATGCCACCCTTCTCCGAAGACTCAGGGCGGCTTACAATTTTTGGGATACAACCCAGTGTGCTCAGCAATAGCCTTCATTCCATTGTATATGCCTGCTTATTACTAAGCGGCATTTTTACAAAGTCAGCTAATTGCCCCCAACAATCTTGCGTCCTCAATTTACCTACCCCGAGAGGATGGAAGGCTGAGTCAACCTTGAGCCTGGTGGGATTCGAGCCTACAGTAATTGCAGGCAGCTGGAACTTAAGTGCTAGGCGTTTAACAGCCTGCACCACCAAGGCCCTTGCCTTGGACATGTTAGGCACATGTCCTCAAAACTCTAACTGTACCAAACAGTTCCAAATGACTGTCTAGATCACTCTTGTTTCTTGGTGCTTAAAGTATAGAGTAAAGTATAAAGACTGCAGTTTCTGAGCTTCAGAAAACAGCCTTTTCATTTTCCTATCTATTTTAAAGGGAGAACTGGAAATCTCTACCTGTAATCTAGAAGGACTAAAGAAATAAATAGTATTTATTATGGAACCTTCTCTTCCTACTTTGTCCAAGAGTGGTTAAACATAGGCAATTTTGAATGGTCTTTACCCAGAACAAAATAGTTGTGGTCTTTCCAGACATGGCCTAAACCATGTATGTTTGACAGAGATGTCCCAGGGTTGGAGAGTGGAACATAAGGGAAGATTAGCAGAAGGAATGTCCAGGAAGATTGGGTAGTGGGGTTTGGGTATACAAGTAGCCCTCGACTTATGACCATAATTGAGCCCCAAATTTCAGTTGCTTAGCAAGACAGTTGCTAAGTGAATTTTGCCCCATTTTATAACCTTCCTTGCCATAGTGAATCACTGCAGTTAAATTAGTAACATGATTGTTAAGTGAATCTGGCCTTCCCATTGACTTTCTTGTCAGAAGGTGACAAAAGGAGATCACATGACCCCTGGATGCTTCAACTGTCATAAATATGAGTCGGTTGCCAAGTGTTTGAATTTTGATCACATGACCATGGGGATGCTGCAATGATCATAAGCGTGAAAAAACGGTCATAAGTAGCTTTTTTTCCCAATGAAACTGCAAATTTGAACTGTCACTAAATGAGTGGTTATAAGTCAAGAACTATCTGTACACTGCTTGAATTCAGGTGTGACAAAGGAGAGGCAAGAGGAAGAAAGATGCTGGGCATGTGACTTGATAGGAGCTGGGAGAGAGAGTATTAAGATCTATCACCTTTGTCTCACTGTCCCTGCAAGATTGTTCTGGGCTCTGCCTTGGCGGAAATCCAGAATAATCAAAAAGTTCTGAGTTTCAGTCCAGTTGAACCATGACTTGCCAAATGGTTTAGCCAAATTTGCAAGCTACTGTGTGTTCCTAATCCTGTACTTTTAATTTAATACAAGAATATGGATGTTTTTGTATCATCTTTCACCTCAGATGAAATCATACAATAATCTGTGGCAAGTTCCTCATCTGTGGCAGTTTGATGCTGTGGGCTTTTTTTCTATTTGCTTTCTCCTGTGTGCCAGAAGGCCAAATTAACTGAAAGTTGGAACAGCAGCAATTCTTTCTATCATTTATCTTTGAAGAGGAAATAGAAAAGCATATTTTTAATGACATTTCCTCTCAGAAACTTGCTCCTAGATATGCTGTGACCAGTTTTAGATGGTGAAAACAAATTTCAGGATTGCATTATCAGGTTGTGTGTGCAAATAGGAATTTCTATTTTCAGAAGAAAAGTTTAGATGTTTCACCTGATGAGCAAATGTACAAAATAAAATGGAAGCTTCAGCCTCACAGCCTGAGTTTATTTGGAAACAAGTTGGACTAAATTCAAGAAAAAAAGATATCCCTAAATACATATTACAGATCAGACTGCAATTTAATTTAATTCCAAAAAACTCCAGTCTGCATGTGTTATTTTGAAATGTACAAATTTTAAGAATTGTAACCTTTTCTGCTGGAGTTCAGTAACATCTGAAAGACCACAAGTGGCCCATCTCTGGAGAAGTTCCATTTCCTGCCAATTCACTAGTATTTCCTTTTTTGTCCTCAAGAGCACAAGGAGCCACTTACTGCCAAGCCAGTGAAGCTGATATTTAGCATTCTTTGGTCCTCAATAGTTATCAACATGCAAGACAATTTCTTACTTTTAATGGGCGCAGTTGTCTGAACATTCTTGCGTTTCTCTGGTGGTGGAGGAATAAGAGGAGTGGCACGGCATGGCTGTGCAGAAATCTAGAAGAAAGCATTTTAGAACAATCCATGTCATCAGCGAGAGCAACGGTAATGTGTCAAGAACATTATTTTCTAGGCAACAGCAAATTTGTCCTAACAGTGCTCTTTTCATTTCTGAAAGATGCCTCTAGAGGATAGCATTAATAATCAGCCTCCTGTATGAGCCTAGCACAACCTAGGAACGCGTGTTGCCTCCCTCCCTCCTTTAAGACAGAAAAAGCTGCATGTTTAATTGCTATGTTCAGCAAAGCGCCAGACTCCTGTTGCACCGACCTGTCAAACACATACACTCTCTTCGCTCTCAGCCCCTTTGCAGAGGCAGCAAGCCCTGTGCACATTAGAGGCCTTGGGAGAGATCCATGCAACAAATTATCCTTGTGAAAGGATAAAGAGAAAAGATCGAGCCCTGCAGGCTTCCTTCATGTTAATGCATCCAGAGCCTTTTTTAAATATACACTTAGACTAGGAAAAGCATCTCAGAGTAGGAAAGGCCATTTACGATGGCATCATTCCTCACAGAGGCTCCTGACAAGAAAAGCATCGAGTGGTGCAGAGCTTCCTCTAGTTACCCCACTTCTCAAAGTCTTACACAGTTTCTGGATGCAAAGAGGGTTGGGAATACTGACTGCAAGGCTTTCTCTCTTATTTGGAGGGAAGGGATGACAGCAAGATGGGCTAGATCAAGGGTGTCAAACTCAAGGCTTAGATCTGGTCCAAGGGGTGCTTAGATCTGGCCCACGTGGCCAACCTGGAAACAGAGAAAATGGTCAAATACAACCCTGATGCGGCCCTCAATTAAATCAAGTTTGACACCCCTGGGCTAGATGTTTCCCTCTGGCACTACACCAGCATCTTAACACTTGATTTCCTTTGTCTCAGCAGCACTGAAACAACACAATATAGACCCAGTCTCTACAATGATATAAGTTCTTGTGTGACTGTGCAGCACTGTCTGTTTCTCAGACAACATATTGGGATGCATTTAACATCTCAGTCTGCTAAGCTCACTCTGAAAGGTGGTCCTTGGGTTATGATCACTCACTCAACAACTGTTCAAACTTAGTAAGAATGCTGAACAAGGTGGACTTATAACTGATCCTCAGATTTCCAGGTGTTGCAGAACATCCCCCAGGGTCACATAATTGGAACCCAGGCTCCCAGAGAAGTCAATGGGGAAGGCCAGCAAGAAGTTGGAAGTCACTGTCATGCAAGATTCTTTCTTAAGAATCCATGCAGTCCTCACTTAACGACTGCAACCAGGACTGCTGGAACTGCTGTTCCTAAATGGCATGGTCAAGTGATGCCACACCTGACCATGATTGTGTTGCTTAGCAATGACAAATCCAGGCCTATCTAATGTCATGACCCAAGGACTCACCTGCACATTTTTTTTGACACTGATAGCATTTTTCTATAAACTTCTGCTGGGATACAGGAGTAATTAAGATGGTCTAACCCAAGTGGGTTGATGGATCTAGATGCTTTTCTGAATGTAACTTCACAAATTTCCAGCCTAGTTTGTCATCAGTACTGATAAACCTGGCCAATTTGTGGCACACGAAACTCATCCAGATGGTTCCTAAATGCCCTCTTCTCTTCAACAGATATCACATGGCATCTTGGGGCACCAGACTGTTGAAAGGGATGAAGCAGACTAATAGTAGGCTGGAGTACTGTTGCAGAAAATCTGGGTACAATTTGATTTTAACATGGATTTGAGTTCTCCTCAAGGCCTGCGTGCAATCCTATTTTGTGACAATGGATGTAGCAGAGAGGATTTACTTCTTCTCTACCTATGTTGTATTTGCACTGAAGGGTTTTGCAAAAGCTTTTCAATGCTGCACAGTATTTCTTCCATTAAGATATTGAGGGAAGGGAATCAGAACAGCTAGAAGCTGGCTGAGAGCAATTTTCCATCATTTTTGTAGAAAAGACTGAATGTGCTGCAGATTCCAATACTGAGGCAGATTATAGTTCCTATTCATATGGATGTGTTTTTTATTGCTTTACATATTGAGGATGTGGAAAAAGTTAAGACCCATCATCTGCTTGCTCAACTCTTTCCCCACCTGGCTAACTAATTAGTCACACTGGAATCACCCATAGTTACCAGAAATGATTAATGACTTCTTCAGCAAGAAAAATCTTGCCACTTACTTAAAAAAGAAAGTTATTTGACCTTTATTGAAAAGTCCTCTTTGCACCTCGAAGAGTTTGGTAATTATAAGCCAGGCTCTAATATTCCATTTCTGAATAAGAAAACTATAACCTTGCTGTTCAAGGTGGATAATGAAAGTTGATTATCCAGCAAATGAGTTACATTGGAAATCAGTGAGGAGAAATACAACACTGGTATGGAGGAGTACAGAGGTAGCTCTGAGGAAGATACTGTATGTGGCAGCCATTAGGAAAACATGAGCTTGGCCAAAAAAAAAAAAACCAGTACATGATGAACACTCAAGATTCCCCACCTTGATTCTCTTGAGTATCAGAGAGAATGAAATCAAAATTCTGTCAGGCTTTCTGTCACCTTTTTAATAAAAATAAAGCAGACTTCCAGTAGTTCCTATTTCCTGACCCGGAATGCTTTGAAGGGCTGCTATTTGCTATATCTCCTGCATTTCTTGGCACTTTTCAGCACCACTGATGGAGTTGGACATCTGGAGAATTTGGGCCTTAGGGAAATTGTTTTGCAGAGATTCCAGTCTTTCTTGCCAGGACTCATCAAGATGGTGGGTGCTATGGTGTCCCATAAAGCTCTATCATATCCTCTTGTTCAACATCTACCAGAAACCATTGGGGAGATTATTTGGAACTTATTTAGAACTTTGGAATGGGGTGCCATCGCTATGATTGTGCCAGCTCTATTGCTTCTTTTATTTAATTCCACAGAAGCAATCAAGATAATGGGCAGGATGAAGGAGAACAAAATAAAATTAAATTCAGACTAAGAGTGGTGCTGTTGGTAAGAAGAAAACTGGATTCAGGGATGGATGTAAAGCTTACTTTGGATGGAGCAACATGTCCCCTATAAGAGCAACTTTGCACTTTGGGACATCTTCTTGACTCCAGCTGTCAAGATATACAAATGATGGCTGGATTAAAAAAAACCTATCTACAAAACTACAGCCAGCTGGGACCCTCTCTTCTTGAGCCAGTTGGATTTAGTGACATGGAGCTGTTTTCTCAGAATCAGTGTATCAGGTCACAATATATACTAATGCAACATTTATTTTATTATTATACACTGCATTTGGGCTGGGCGTGTTTAGGTTGATTCTTTCCTATAAATGCATTTCATGTCTAGAAAAGGATGATGTATGACCCCACCAATTACTGGATAAGTATATAGTGGATGCAGGTGTAATTTTTCTTCATGGCCCTATTTTAATGTTGGATTTTTATTGCTTTTAATCCTCATTCCTCAGAAGCTACAGCTGGTCCAGAATGCAGTGGTGCAAGCAGCAATGGGAGAGCCACAGTATACCATGGGTTCCCAATCCTTTATGACCCATACTGGTTGGTGATTAGCTTCCAAGTACAATTCAAAGTGTCCTATAAGGCCTTCATGGCACAGGGCCTAGTTCTTTGAGGGACCACCTGTCTCCAATAGTCTCTGCCTCTCCAGTAACATTGGGCAGAATGGGTATGCTCCAGGTGCCTTTGATTAAACAGAATCATCTACCAGCTACCTTCTCTGTTGCACCAGCTGCCTTCTGAAACAGCTTCCCCCAGAGATCCATATGGTTGTCACCCTGCTGATATTCTGAATGTTCTTGAAAACCAGGCTGTTCTCCCAGGTCTTGAGGTAGAATGGTTCAACTGAGTCCATGTTGATTATTTTTGTTTGTTTGTATGTTTTTTTTCTGATTCTTTTGCTTTTTGAAAGTTTAATCATCTGTCCATAATCATTTGGAGTCTAAATTTAAATTTAATAAAATAAATTAATAAAAAGCATTAGAGTAGGACAGTGTTTCCTCCTGTCCATTTTCTTCTCCTTTTATAAACCCTGTCTAAAAACCTTCATCTCTGAGATCAGATCAGCAGTCATATTCTCAAACGGCTGTAATCTTAAGAATATGTAATCTTAGGCTGATCATGTCCCTGTGAGCTAGAAAGGCCTTTTGGGGAAAAGTGTGTATGTGGGGGTAGGGGTGGGAGGGAAATGGCCAATGATAGCCAAATATCCAAATTGTATTTTGCTGAAGTCTGAATGTATGATGGTCAAAAGTATATGCATTTTAAACCTATTTCCACAGCAGCTCTCTCTTACCTGAGAAAACTGCCTATGTTATCAAAGCATCTGGAAAGAAGCATTTGCTTTAAAGGCTACACATTCTCTAAGCACTCAAAATTCTTCAAATCCTACTATCCAATGATTTTAACAGAAAGAGGGGATTTGTTGTCCTTCATATTCTTTTCCCAGAAGCAAACAGTACTTAATCAATTTAATCAGAAACAGGCTATTTAGAAAACAAAAATTAAACCTAAAGCTAGAAAACCACTTTTCAAATTAGAGGGAAGAGATTGAAGTTTAAAAATTATATCATCAACAAACACACCCACCCACCCACACCAAATACAAATATATTTCATCCTGATTCTGAGTACATCATCTATTTATCAAAGTGCAAAGCACGTTCTATTTGGAATACACTGGGAAGAGATTGGCCATAAATCCTTCACAAACTGGATTACAGGAAATTGTCTTCCCATTATTTGTCAATGCACTTATGCTTTGCTAGAGCTTCACTGATACAAAAGGATCATGATAGGGAATAGAGATGGGCAGAGGAGTTCTGTCTTTCATTTTTCTCCCCATGAAGAAATCTATCTAGCCTTTATCTTCTTTTCCCAAAAACAAAAAAAGCTCAAAGGCTAAATGAGTTTATTTCTCTTGGGTGCAGATGTCAACACTCAAAAAGAAGTTATTTTGAAAGGCGACAGGTCCTGTTCCATCAATTTCCATCAACATTAATTTTCCCATTCTCCTGTATCTCCCAATCATAAGAGCTTGCCTTCATTTAACTAAGACGTAAGCTTGTACCTTGCAGAGACTTATTCCCCTACTATATCATTAACTTCGGAACTAACAAAAACATATATGGAAAATAATATTCACATAAAACTCTGTCATTTATTTATTAATCAAATTTATACAGCCACCCATCTTTGAAAGGAAACTGGGCAGGATACAACAATAAATAAAACAACTAATATAAACAGATAAAAATCTTTTTAAAAATCACAGTAGTAAATAATATTAAAAACAAAAATACTAACCCTGAGTGAAGGGCGGATAGAAATGGCCCCCTCAGCAGTGGAGCTGATGAGATAAACCTCTAGTTCCCTGGGAACCCCAGGCCTTGCAGTGTAACCAAGTCTTGAGGGCCTTTTGAAAAATCAAAAGGGATGGGGCCAATCTAATTTCAGGGGGAAGGATGTCTTATAAGACAGGAGCCATAGCAGAGAAAGCACTTCTTCTGGGATCTATCAGGGACAGATCCCTAGCCAACGGCACCCGCAGAATGCCTTCTCTATGATATCTAACAGGACCAGTGGATATAACTGGGGAGAGACAGTCTCTGCCTCACCTTTTCTGCATTCAGTTTTTAGTTTAAGTTTAGTTTAACATTAGTAACAAAACATATGTAAGGCAGCCTTTCCCAATCAGGTGCTCTTAGATGGGTTGAAATTATTGCATTCAGAATTCCCATTCAGGCAGCCATACAGTTATCCCAATGAAGACCTGATAATCAGTTAAAGTCTTCATATTTAACTAAGTCTCGGAGTGTATTGGCAGAAGTGAATGAGATAATAAACAGTAACATACTAAAAATGTATTCCTGCAACACATTCAACTCTTTAAAAGTATATTGATACTGCTGGATGTTCTGACAAATTTCATTCCTAGAGATATTTAAAAAGCAGTAAATAAAATTCTAGATCACCTCAGCCTAGTCTTGTTTTTAAATTTTTTAATGTAATTCTTTTGTGGTTTTTTTTTGTTGTGAGCCGCCTGGAGTCCTTTGAGAGTTGGGAGGCACATAAGTTTAAAATAATAAAATAAAATAAAATAAAATAAAATAAAATAAAATAAAATAAAATAAAATAAAATAAAATAAAATAAAATAAAACAGCCATTTTGCAAAACTCATCTTTTGCAATCATCAAAGCATAAGAAGACATCATTGCTGCCATTCCTTTTTGACTGGTCTTAGATTGTAAGACTAATAATGAAAACACTGTTCTCCATTAACTCACAAAACAGTTAGTCAGCAGGTAAACAAAATTTATTAACAGATGTTCACTCTAGTAGGTAAAATGCAGCTTTTTATTCATTCCTTTTCCCTATTCAGGATCAATATAGAGAGTCAACAGTACATCTTAACACAAGCCAAGCCATTGGTTCTGCTTGCCTAGAGCATGCTGGAGAAAACTTACAAATAAGGCAAAGGTCCTACCTGGTAAAGGTCACCTTCTTCCTCCTGGATGTCTTTGTTAGGCAAACTGTGGTGTCGTTCATATCCAGTTCTGCAGACACCATTGGGTTGCCTGGCTAGGTCCAGATGATGATCACTAGTGGATGGGGTCATTCCTTGAGTGGACAGTGAATGTCCTTTGCGGGAAACTGTTTCTTTTCGATGATGGATCAATTTTCTGATAACGTAGCAAAGAATCACACTAAGAAGGTAGGTTTCAGGAATGTCCAACATATCAGCGATACAATGAGCTGAAATCTGTATATGTAATGAGCATCTTTTTTTTTAAATCAAGGGATAAATCAAGCTATATGAAGTAAGGTATAGGGAACTAAGAAGCTCCTTATTACCCCTGAGGAAATTCAACTACAAAAGATTAATGCTACAGGGATGGAGACAATCTGATCATTTTTCAAATGTTACTGGATTTAGTCTCAATCAGCATGGCTAATGGTGAGGATTGATGAAAACTGGACTTTAAAAGCAATTATGGATCACAGATTCTTTTAGCTTTAGACTACCACTTTTAATTCAGATTACAGAGCATCTCGCTCCACTGTAAGTCATTATGTTGTCAGTTAAGAGGATTTTTGAATTAGTGATATTATAATTTGAATAGTCATCTGAGAAATTTGTTTACATCAAATGTGATTCTCGAAAAAAATCACATTCTTCTGCTCTATCTTTAGCTTGACTTTTCCTTTTCTTCTATACCTAGCCTTTAATCGCATTTATCTGTAACTTTCTCTGGTTTATTTCCAGCGTACTACTACTGCTTTCTCTCTTAGATTCATTCATTCATTCATTCATTCATTCATTCATTCATTCATTCATCTTGATATTCAATCATTCTCTTCCATTTTTCCACTCTTTCAAATGATGCTATGCCTCCATAAACCTTGATACTGGTCTGCAAATCAATATTCAATTCTTTGGAAACAAAGGCACTCCAAGGGGGAAACAAGATGTTAAAAAATAGAGACATCACCATACCATGTGACTTAAATAAAGTGCTACATGGAGAAAAGATGAATGAAAGAAAGAGAGAGCCAGCTCAGTACCTCTTATATTACCTAGCATGGTTTTAATTATGACAGTGTAAGGTTTAATTGTGTTTTGTGTTTCTTTCAGATAACCATATATTCATACTGTGCTGAATGTTTTGTTTGTTTTACTTACTGAAGAACATCCCTTTGCTCCAAGTTGTATTTTCCTCCATTCTTCATTGCCTCATTATGAATGGCTTCAATAGCTCTATCAATAGATTGCAGAACCACATCTTGTTCTAGCACCTAAGGAACACAACACATGTCACATTAAGCATATTCATCTTCCCATCAAGGTTTATAAATAACAATATGGAACTGACAAATGTAGCCATCTTAAATCTGTCGCACAGGTAGCCTCTGAAATATGCTCAATCTTTTTGTAGTTATAACCCACAGTATTCATTTATAACAAAATCCATTTCCATTTACTACTTGATAAAGGTATTTGTTGGAAATTCTTTTGAAATAAACCGAATGAACTGGGTGGGTTTTTTTTCTGTATACAAAATGGCTTTTGTCTATGTAAGATTTATTGGTAGAATAGAAAAAACATTTGTTCTGACAGTAGTGGAATATACATCACAGTTCTACTCACGCATCCTAGGCCCTGGAGTCCCTGCAATTCATTACATGAAGATCAATACCAAAACTTCAGAGGTACAAAGCAGCTCTTCAGATCAATTTCACATTCAAATTGCCATAGTGACTCTTCTACATTCATTGTAAGATAGGCAATAATTTTACATTTATCTCTTTTTGCTATCACTGCTCATTTTTGGAAAAACCAAAGGGCTAGATTCCATCCATATCCTAGCAATGAAAAAAATCTAGCAGCTAGAATTGTACATACTGTATTTACCTTCAGGCACTGGAGAGTGTAATAACTATTCTCCAAAGTAAGCCATTCAGCTAATGTAAAGTTTATGCAACACATGTTGTACCAAATTATTATTTACACTCCAAATTTATATTGAAATAATAAACAGTAATTATTCTTTATATTGACTTCAAGTAATATTGCAAATCTTAATCGCTAAACTTCCTGAGGTCACCCAGCCATGGCCTATCATCAGCCTTCTCTAGTTTAATTTCACCTAGATAGGTTCAACCTCCACAATTTCTAGACAGTAGGGTTTTATGAGAGTTACAGTTCAATATATCTTGAACTGAATTAACAACAGTCCTATACATTCTTCCTTAGGTTAACTGTAAATGTTACTGCTTTGAACTTGAAAATAAGGTTGAAAGGAAACAATAAACACTAAACAATATTTGGAATATTTGAAAGAAATTATCTAAAAGAACTTTCATAGAAAATATACAAATAAAATATTGCTATATCATTTTATCTAAAAAAAACTTTTCACACTGCTCATAAATCATCTTTCAATGCCATAATGAGATACCATAATTGTTCCATGAAGACCAAGATCAATTTATATGCATCATTCTCCAGAACAATATGTATGTTTATTGGCTAAAATAAACAATTAAGATATTCAAAAGATCTGTGTTAATGATAGTTTCATCTAGGTTTCCTTGTTCTCCTACAATCTCACCTGCAGTAATTCAGTCATTAAATACTTCAACTGAAATTTCCTTGAGCTGTGTTTCTGTGACACATTGCAAAACAATATCCACACAAAATACTTCCAAAGCTACTGTTATCAGATTAACACAGTGTATCTTTAAAAAGGTATTATTATCCTTTCTCTTAAAATTTAATTAATACTAGACACCCCTGCAACCTGTTGGGTCATCCTTTGACAGAAAAGCAGTAGTCTGATATGACCAAAATCTTCTATTTCTATATTACTAAATTTTCATTGTGTTTATTTGTTTGTACCCTCTGGTTAATCCAAATGGTGCATTATAACTGGAAAATCCACAGACTGTATACTCAAGCATTCAAGATGCTCTTCAAAGTTTCTGAACAAGCTGATTTTCATCCTTTCTAAATAAAACCTGGAAATAAGAATGTATAAATATGTGGGACCCATCACTCCAGTAGCATTGAAATTTTTATAATGTTCTGCCAAGTTGTATTTGCAAAATTGTGGCAGATGCATAGTCCCTGTAGTCCCGTGATCATGATTTTCAATGCTCCCTGCAGCTTCCTACAAGCAAAGTCAATGGGGAAGCCAGCAGGAAGTCAGAAGTTGCTCCCACTCCCATTGCTCTTTTGCCTGCCTATGGTCATTCTGTTGATCTGCTTAGGTAAATAAATCTTGTCCTATTGTTAGTTCATTTGCCACTACAATTATTTTTTTCCATTTATGATATATACTCTTCTTAGATGATCACAAGACCAGCATTGAGGTAAAAATGATATGGTCACTCTAAAATTAATTATTCATTCTGGTCACACCAGACTGCACTATGTTTCTCTCAAATGATGACCCAACAGGTCACAGGGTTATTTAGTCCAATTTAATGCTGGAGTATTGGAAATTGTGAAAGTGGTCATTGGTTGATAATATGAGTTGATATGACTTTCACTCAGTTCAGATATGCCTTTTCACGTGTACTTATTAGTTATCTTTTTTTACAGGCAAAGGTGAAATTGCAGGAATCAATCAATTTTGAACTTCCCTGACAAAATACAGGTGAAACTCGAAAAATTAGAATATCATGCAAAAGTTCATTTATTTCC
Source organism: Naja naja (assembly GCA_009733165.1). Classification (NCBI taxonomy): domain Eukaryota; kingdom Metazoa; phylum Chordata; class Lepidosauria; order Squamata; family Elapidae; genus Naja; species Naja naja. The sequence goes on from CM019149.1 coordinate 67,830,859, forward strand.
ATAATGCAACTTAAAAGGTGAAACTAATATATGATAAAGACTCATTACATGCAAAACAAGATAGTTCAAGCCATGATTTGTCATAATTGTGATGATTATGGCTTACAGCTCATGAAAACCCCAAATCCACAATCTCAGAAAATTAGAATATTACATGCAATCAATAAAACAAGGATTGTACATAGAACAATATCGGACCTCTGAAAAGTATAAGCATGCATATATACTCAGTACTTGGTTTGGGCCCCTTTTGCAGCAATTACTGCCTCAATGCGGCGTGGCATGGAAGCTATCAGCCTGTGGAACTGCTGAGGTGTTATGGAAGACCGGGATGCTTCAATAGCGGCCTTCAGCTCTTCTGCACTGTTTGGTCTCATGTCTCTCATCTTTCTCTTGGCAATGCCCCATAGATTCTCTATGGGATTCAGGTCAGGCGAGTTTGCTGGCCAATCAAGCACAGTAATCCCACGGTCATTGAACCAGGTTTTGGTGCTTTTGGCAGTGTGGGCAGGTGCCAAGTCCTACTGGAACATGAAGTCAACATCCCCATAAAGCTAGTCTTGGAAGGAAGCATGAAGTGCTCCAAAATCTCCTGGTAGATGGTGGCATTGACCCTGGACTTAATGAAGCACAGTGGACCAACACCAGCAGATGACATGGCTCCCCAAATCAACACAGACTGTGGAAACTTCACACTGGACTTCAAGCATCTTGCAGTCTGTGCCTCTCCATTCTTTCTCCAGACTCTGGGTCCTTGGTTTCCAAATGAGATGCAAAAGTTGCTCTCATCAGAAAAGAGGACTTTGGACCACTGAGCAACAGACCAGGTTTGTTTTTCTTTAGCCCAGGTAAGATGCTTCTGATGACATTTGAAGCCCATGTCCAGGATCCGTCTGTGTGTGGTGGCTCTTGATGCACTGACTCCAGCCTCAGTTCACTCCTTGTGAAAGTCCCCAATACTTTTGAATGGCCTTTTCCTGACAATCCTCTCCAGGCTGCAGTCATCCCTGCTGCTTGTGCACCTTTTTCTTCCACATTTTTCCCTTCCGCATAACTTTCTATTAATGTGCTTTGATACAGCACTTTGGGAACATCCAACTTCTTTTGCAATTACCTTTTGAGGCTTTCCCTCCTTATGGAGGGTGTCAATGATGGTTTTCTGCACAACGGTCAGGTCAGCAGTCTTTCCCATGATTGCGATTCCTACTGAACCAGACTGAGAGACCACTTAAAGGCTCAGGAACCCTTTGCAGGTGTTGTGGCTTAATTAGTTGATTAGAGTGGGACACTTTGAGCCTAGAATATTGCACCTTTTCACAATATTCTAATTTTCTGAGATTGTGGATTTGGAGTTTTCATGAGCTGTAAGCCATAATCATCACAATTATGACAAATCACGGCTTGACCTATCTTGTTTTGCATGCAATGAGTCTATCTCATATATTAGTTTCACCTTTTAAGTTGCATTAAGGAAATAAATGAACTTTTGCACAATATTCTAATTTTTTGAGTTTCACCTGTATACTAAGAGCAAACAAAATTATGTTGTTTGCTAAATCTCCACATTTAAACTTTTATCTTAGATTATCACCAAGAAGATGAGATTCATTTTCTGCCACCTACTTGGTCTTTATAATATTGATACCTTTTCAATAAAATCCACAGAATGTATACTCAAGCATTCAAGATGCTCTTCAAAGTTTCTGAATAAGCTTATTCTCATCCTTTCTAAATAAAATCTTCCTTCCTCTTGCAGTCATGGCTCACAGTCTTCAGATGATTCAGATTTTGATACCATTCAGGAAAACACTGTATTTTCTTGAAGGGAAGATTCCTCCCTCCCCATTACCTTTTAAATGGAAAAAAGTGTCCCAGATTTGCTGACAATATAGTAAGGAAGGCAGGGGCAACTCAACCTAAATTAGGGCTGTCTTATTTCAACACATACATGCTATTTAGCAATAACAAAAAAATTTCTATAACCCAGCCCTCAACCATTTTTCTTTTTTATTCCCTCCCTCCTGTCACACATTAAAAAAAATCACTCCTGCAAGACTATTTCTCTAAATGTCATTCTTCAAAACACTATGGTTATTTAAATGCCAGTCATACCAAAGAACTTGTTCAGTAGTCTAGAATAATCATATCTTTCGGAAAAGCATTCTTCTAGACAAATGGGATCTACTGGGCTGTGCTGACAGAACCAAGGATGGATGGAGGCATGCGCTCTGCTTGTAATTTACATATTTAAGGCAATGGGCCTATTAGATATGACAAATCCCTGAAAAAATTTACCTTTCAAATCAAGCTTTTCCTTTCCTTTGGGAAGGCCAGATAAAATACAATAATATTCCACTTCTTCCCTGTCTCTCCCAATTTAGAGGAAACAGCACAGACACAAAGCAGTTTCATTTCAAGGGTCACGTAATGAATTAAAAGCAAGATGTTTCATATACTGAGGAAAAGGCCGTGCAATAACGTGCCACACATGTCAAGAACAATTTGAATGTTTTCCCTGGCTAGCTAAGAAACAAAAACAGCAAGCAAACATGTGGGTGATTTTTTTTACCCTGTCGTCCCGTGCAGGCATAATATTTAACCATTATCTGCTCTAAATTTGCTTTTGTTATCTTAACCCCAATTAAAATTTAAATCAAAGTGGCAATTGTTAAATGAAACATCCCATTTATTCCACAACATCACAATATCAAAAAATGGTGCTTTATCCTATTAATATTTGCCAAAATCACATTGGCCTGATGGAAATTTCCCTTTTTTATTTTTAATGCAAAACATGGTCACTTGAATTCATGATTTCATATCCTTTTTGTTTTGCTATACAACATTGAAATGATTTAAACAGAAAGATAGTATAGAAGTAACAGTCACACAAGCAAATAGAATCCTTTTTAATGGCTAGTTCTTAAGCATGTTACAGGTGTTCAGAGAAAACAGTTAATGTTAAGGAAACTAATCACAGTTAAAATATCATAATTGGTTTACTGCAACAGAGAAAAAAGTTGATCAGTAGTACACAAAGGGAGCCAGCACTTATCTTCATGCATTAAATTCTACTTCTTTCCTGTAGCCATCACCTCAATAAACAGGGCAGTCAGTCACTTTGGCCAATATGAATGTGTATTCAAAAAAGAGAGAAAGAGTAATATGCTCAAGTTTCTTCTCTTGTGGGGAAATATACCATTGCAATGAACAATTATTAAACACTAATTAAAATTAATCGGAATATATTAGATTAAAATATCAAGCTGTCTCTAGTCACTGTTACGATAAACTGGAGGCAGAAAGTGCACTGTGCTAACTTATAAAGGACAACAGAACTTTTCTAATAAACTGGATTAAATATATTTGAGTTTTTCTTTGATAGGTTGATAGTTCATTTATGTAGTTTACATTATTGGGTCTTGCATAATCCCTCAGATATGGTAGTGAGGCCAGGTAGATATTTTACCCTGATAATCCTGACTGATAGTAAACAATTTTTTCAAAAACTTTGCCTTGAAGTAAATCTAGATAAATGGTAACGTTCTGATTTAGTGAGGTTTTTTTCTTTCTGTGGCTGTCTAGGTAAGACCAGGTGGTAGAACAGGGGTGTCAAACTCAAGGCCTACGGGCCGGATCCGGCCCATGGGATGCTTAGATCTGGTCCGCAGGGTCACCCTGGAAAGCAGCGAAGAACCGGCCCACAGTGCCTCTACCAGAGAAAATGGAGTTTGGGAGGGCTGCGATGGCCTCTTACAGCCCTCCACCAATGAAAACAGAGCTCAGGGGGGCATAGGCGGCCACCCCTGAGCTCCATTTTCTCTGGTAGAAGGCTGCAGGAGGCCATCACAGTTGAGGGGTGGGCTGCCTATGGCCCTCCTGAGCTCCGTTTTCGCTGTCAGAAGGGTGCAGGAGGCCGTCAAGGCCAAAAACTGAGCTTGGGAGCCTGTTTTCACTGACAGAATGCTCAGGCCAGCACAGGCACCCCTGACACAAGTGATGTCAAGCTGGCCACGCCCACCCCAGCTCCCCAAGGTCAGACACAATCCTGATGCTGCCCTCAATGAAATCAAGTTTGATACCACTGAGGTAAACCATATTGCCAATATCAAGGATGACATTTTAGTTGAAAATTCACTTTTCAACTAATTATACGTAAACTGAAGCTGAAAGGAATGAGTAATATGATCTCCATTCAAACACAGAAATGTTTCTTTTAAATCAAGATAATATAAATCAAAATCCCAACATGATTCCCATCAGCCCTTCTCAAAAAATGGACACCTTACATACTTCTCAAACAGCATATTTAAACTGCTTTTCTATACCCTGGTTACAGAAAAGCAATTTAAATATTATTTCAACACACACACCCCAGCTCCTGGAAGAATTAATCTTAGTAAATGGTAAATAGTAATAGCAAACCTGTTACTTAACTAAAATACTTATACTATCTTCTACTCATGTTAACTAAAAGAGAAAATTATTCATTGTTAGATTTACATTCCTCCTTTCCTTCAGGGCATCTTCAACGCAGCTTACCATTTCATAAAATGGAACAGCTTCTATGAAACCTATTAAAAACTATTCTGCACTGAGATTAAATCAGATGATACATAAAACCTCTGACAGCTTCCTTATAAAGCCACACCTTCTTTTTCTACTCCATCATTGCCTGCAAATTAAGAGTATGGATGGATACACAGTAAGCAGAAATGTATATTATTTTTCATTTGTAGCAGAAAGAGGAATGACACAAAAAGGCCATACTTGCAGAAAAGATTTCTTTGCGGAACTGGGGAATTTGCCCTAGATTTTTAGATACATGCATAGACTCGACAGGAAAGGAAATGTGAGGAAGAATAAAATGACCTCACTCCCAAGCTGAAACTTGGCTCATTGCTTGATCGATAGCCAACATCAACACATAGTTATGAAAGAAAAGCTGCCTGCCATCACACAATCCCCTGTCAGCAACCAAAACGACCAGCTGCAAAGAGGCAGGCATTGGAGAGAAAGGGATCAATAAAACCAGAGGTGAGGCTGGGTACTTATGAAGCCTCCCACATGAAGAAAGCAGCAAAGTATCATTTGCAAGTTATGAGGGACACAGGTAAATCTATGTGTATTTTAATAAAACACTAATGATGGAAAGGCACTTCTTTGTCACTCAGGGGACAAACACAAAAGAAAGTGCCACTAGTTACATTTTTTTTCTTAGCTAGATGTGAGAAAAATGTACAAAGAGAATGGTAAACTAGCGATCCAAATCCCAAGGATTCTCTTAGCAGCAAGCGGAAGAGAATTGAAGGGCTCAACAGAGCAGTCTGCACGTCTCTCTACAAAGCTGTCATTGTAAAATGTAAAGATATCAGCACAAACTTTAAAGAAACTGTGAGATGTTCTCTGAATGCATTTCATTCTGATCTAAAGGGCACTGCTTTGCCTTCTCCTATAAGACTTGACTATGTTAACTACAAAAATTTGTGGGGTTAGTTATTCCCTAAAATGGAGATGATTCCGGCACTGTCGCTTTCTGACCAAAATGGATGCCAACAAATTATTCTTAAAAGTAATTTCAAAATGCATTTAGAAGTAAACCTTAAATCACAATCACCATAGGTCTGTAGCAAGAGATTTGGGGTATCATTTTTTTGCCCCAAGTGTGGGCAAAAAAGCAGAAGAGCTATTTTGGGGAGGAGGTATTTGCAAAAAAAATATGCATATTGGGAATGTTTTATACCAGACATAAGTCAAAACAGACTGTTTTCTTTCAGATGCAGATGGAAACATAGTTCTGCATAACTCAATTGTTTTGATCAGAAATTGTCTTTTATTACAGGAGGAATTTTATCCTTTGAATATTCCTATCTGGTATAATGGGGGAGGAGACTGGTCATTCTGTTCTCTCTTGCTTCTCTGACTGTCTGTTAACTTATCTACCTATCTATCTCTTCTGAATATCACCAGATCAGCTCCAGAATTTTGGCAGTTTGCAATAACATGCATCAGTAAAACATCCATCATATGCAGTCACAACATAAAAGGTGATCTCCAGGATATTAATAATTGGCATTGCGTAAAAACATTTTTTTTGTCTCCCAATAAACCAACCCTATGCATTTATTTATCTTTCTCTCAATACTGCATGTGCACATGGGTATAAGCATATATCAGAGAACTGGAGCTAAAATGGTTACAGCAGTATGGTATAACTGCTCATTTTAAATGTCTTTCTTTCTGAAACACATGAATGAACCCCAAAAAGAAGATATGTCCTTTTGCAGAAAAATAAGACACAGAAGCCACTTCCATAACTCAGCGTAAGGCAGAAGCACTTCTTATTAAATACCAAGCTAGCATATTTCTTTGTTTTTTTTTAAGATTGAAAAGTAATTTTCTACCCATCCATTTTCCCATCCCATTTATTATCTTATTGATTTCTTTAATCTATCCTCCTGAGCCCATATTTCTCAAACAGGCCACTTATCCTTTCTTAGTTAGTTAGTTCATATTTGAAAATACATATGGTTTGACTTACAGAGAAGAAAAGTCGAACCGAAGAAGCATAGCTGATGACTGTGCTGAATGAAGAACCAGAGATTAGGTTGGCTCTTCATAATTCTTCTCCAGACAAGAATTCAGAAATTGCTCACAGGGGATCTATACAATTTGCTCCTGGCAAGGAACAACAATGCAAAATGGGCGTTGGTAAATTTACCTGTGAACGCCCTTTCTAGCTATGCTGCGAGAAAGCCCAGGATGGGTAGATTCCTTCTTATGACGTCATTAAGCTGGGTCTGTTTTTGAGGATATAAAAGCCAGGGCCGCAGGAGTAGCCCCAGCTTTGGCAAAGATACTTGATAGACCAAATAAGTGTTTCTGAAAGCCAACAATCAAGGATAGCACATTTCTTACCATGTCTGGACGAACCAAGGGAGTGGCTGGGCTCTCTTGCAGCATAGATAGAAAGGGCATTCACAGGTAAATTTACCAACGCCCATTCTCCTCCATGCTGCAGCGAGAGCCCAGGATGGGACATACCAAAGCTTGCATGTCCACAGGTGGGTCCCCGTCTGGCCAATCACTCTGACTGTGGAACCACTCGCTGAAGCACCCGTCTGCCGAAGGCCGCAGTCACCGAGGCATAGGCATCAAGACAATAGTGTCTGACGAAAGGAGACAGGGATGTCCACGTGGCTGCGCTGCAAATCTCTTCCAAGGATGCCTGGGTAGCCCAGGCAGCTGAAGTGGCCGCACTTCTGGTTAGAGTGTGCCGTTAACCCTCGGGGAACTGGAAGAGCCGCTGCTTTGTAGGCTTGTGCAATACATGTCCTGACCCACCTGCTAATAGTTGGGGAAGAGGCCTTGTTCCCCAAGTGAGGAGGGGAAAAGGAAACAAACATGGCTTCTGTCTTCCGAAAGGAGGAAGTACGCTTAATGTAAATTCTAAGGGCCCTTCTGACGTGTAGCGTGTGCCACTTGCGCTCTAAATCATGGTGCAGGAGGGGACAGAAGTCCGGCACCACAATGTCCTGGGACTGGTGGAACCAGGTGTTAACCTTTGGAATAAACGAGGGGTCCAAATGGAAGACGACCCTATCATAATGAAAGGAAGCAGAGATCCTGCCTGATGGAAAGCAAGCAAGCTCTGACACTCGCCTAGCCGAGGTGATAGAAACGAGGAACACTACCTTTGGAGAGGCACTTTTCTAAGGAGTTCAAAGGTGGGCTTCGTAAGGGCGTTAAGTACCAGGTGAAGGTTCCAGGAAGGATACCTGTGCACCAGAGGTGGGTGAAGGTTGGAAGCTCCTGTTAAAAACCTTCTGACCGAAGGGTGATAGGACAAGGAAGGAAATGAACCCCATGAAAGAACTGAGGAGAGAGCCGCTACTTGGCGACGTAAGGTATTGGGGGCCAAACCCTTCTTCAAGCCATCTTGAAGGAATCTAAGAACCTCTGCCAACTGAGCCGAGGCAGGGGAGAGACCTTCCTTGAGGCACCATTGGGAGAAAGCCTTCCAGGTGGCATCACAGACGCGCCTTGTAGAAGGTTTGTGGGACGCCAGGATGGTGAGGATAACCTTCTCTGGAAGATTAGTCTCCCTTAGCAGCCGCCGCCGCCAAACAGTCAGCTTGAGCCACTGGGGCTCCGGATGTATCAGGGCCCCTTGGTGCAGGGAGATTAGATGGGTCGGGATCCTCCAAGGGGAAGCCACAAACAGGTTGACCAGGTCTGCAAACCAGGGTCTCCGTGGCCAATAGGGGGCCAGGAGAATTAGCTCTGCTCATTCCTCCAACAGCTTCCATATGACTGCCGGAATGATGGGAAGTGGGGGAAAGGCGTAGAGGAGACCTGTGGGCCAACGGCACTGAACAGCATTGGTCCCCTCTGCTCCCTGGCAAGGAAACCTGGTGAAAAATCTGTTCACTTGGGCGTTTTGAGGGGTGGAGAAGAGATCCACCTCTGTAGTTCTGAATCTGTGGGAAAGGTCCCTGAAAAGGGATGGGGAAATGGACCATTCCACCTGGTCTACTGGACTCCAGAGATGTGATCCACTAAGATCAACAGCAAGTGCCTTTCTGCCCATAACCCCAAGCGTTCTGCCTCCCTCATAAGCGCTTTGGATTTCGTCCCCCCTGCCTGTTGATGTGAGCCTTTGCGGCCATGTTGTCCGTCAACACTAGAACATGGGAGCCGGTCACAGAGGCTCTGAAGTGCTTTAGAGCCAGGGAGATGGCTCTCAGCTCTAGCCAATTTATGGGATGGGTTTTGCCTATCCTGGACCAAACTCCTTGAGCTCTCTGACCCTCCATATGAAAGCCCCAACCCAGGAGACTGGCATCTGTAGTGATTATCAGCCAGTCTGGGTCCTTGAATTGGAGTCCCTTCCAGAGGGCTAGGGAAAGCCACCAATTGAGGGATCGTCGGATTTGTGGAGAGAGCAGGACCTTGATGGATGAGTGGCTGGTTTCTGCTTATTGGAAGGGGAGCAGGAACCATTGGAGCAATCGGGAGTGAAGCCGTGCCCATGGGACAATGCCGATACAGGAGACCATCTTTCCCAGCAGTTTGGATAGCAGCGACAAGGGAACAGTCTGGTGTTGTTGAATGTGACTGATGATCTCTGCAAGGCTTTGTCCACGAGCTGGAGACAGGAAAACTTGGCACAAAGTTGTATTGATGACTGCTCCCAGGTGTAGCAATTTGGCTGTGGGAGAAAGATGGCTCTTCTTGGTGTTGATGGAGAACCCGTGGCTCTGGAGGCAGGACAAGATAATTTGTAAGTCCTGATGGGCCGATTGGATGGAGGAGGACAGAATCAACATGTCGTCCAAGTAGCACTGGATCCTCACTGGAACAGAATGTAGAGAAGCCACCAATGCTGCTAGAATCTTTGAAGACCCTGGGAGCTGATGAAAGGTCAAGGGAAGTGCTCGATACTGGTAGTGAGTATTCTGATAACAGAAACAGAGAAAGGGCGTTGGTACTTACCTGATACGCCCATTCTCCATGAGCTGCGAAGAGCATCCAGAAGTGGGAGGTGCTCGGAGTCTCGGAAGCAGGCTGGGCAAAATATACTGGGACGCTCCTCCTGTCACTCCACCTCAACGCCCCAGTTTTTGGCGAAGACTCAGCGGTGAACCCGCCTACACTTCACCCGACCACAAAAGAAAAAGAAGTCTGGCCAGAGCAGAGAAAACGGCCCCCCCCAGACGGACAAGGGGATGGGGCTGGATGCTCTTCGCAGCTCATGGAGAATGGGCGATCAGGTAAGTACCAACGCCTTTCTCCCCGAGCTGCTCCGAGCATCCAGAAGTGGGACATACCAAAGCTAGAGATGCCCACAGGGAGGGATGCCGTCTGGCACTAATCCTACTCTCGGTCCCTATACACCTGTTGTAAAACCCTCCTGCCAAAAGCCGCTTCAGCTGAGGCAAACAGGTCTACCCTATAGTTACGCTATGAAGGGCGAGGGCGACCATGTGGCAGCCCTGCATATCTCGTCTATCGAAGCCTGAGTCGCCCAGGCGGCGGATGTTGCAGCACTACGGGTTGAGTGGGCCGTGATACCCGCTGGCACTGGCTCGAATGAGTCCCATAACATTTCGCTATTGCAGCTCTGAGCCAACGACCAATCGTGGAGGAAGACACCTTTTGACCCTGGGATCTGGGGAGAAACGAGACGAAAAGTGCCTCCGTCTTCCTAAATGCTGCAGTGCGCTGAATGTAAATGCGCAAGGCTCGGCGCACATCAAGGTGATGCCATTGGCGCTCCAGACGATGACCCGGATCGGGCAGAAATTTGGAAGGACCAGTTCTTGAGCCCTGTGAAAGGAGGAGTTGACTTTGGGAACAAACGTGGGATCGGGCCTGAGGACTACCCTGTCCGAATGGAACACGCAGAGGTCTTTTGCGAATTGACAGAGCGCCAGCTCTGAAATCCTCCGTGCTGACGAATCGCCACCAGAAATGCCATCTTATATGTCAGTAACTGTAAGCTGATGGTCCTCAAGGGTTCGAATGGGACCTTGAGAGTGCTGACAGGACCTTGTGTAGGTCCCAAGTCGGGTACCGTGTACAACTGGTGGTCTCAAATGGTGGCACCTCGCAGAAAACTGCTAATCCTAGGGTGTTGAGAGATTGAAGGAAACTCCCAAGAGAAATAACTGATGCCAGGGCCGCCACCTGGCGGCGAGAGTGTTGGGGATAGACCTTATCCAGCCCCTCCTGTAGAAAGTCCAACAGTTGAGCCACAGAAGGAGAGGTGGGGACAACCCCCACTTGTGCACCATTTGCAGAAGGCGAGCCAGGTGGCGCTGTAAATGCGACTGTGGATGGACGCCTAGCTGCCTGTATCGCCTCAATAGCCTTAGCCGAAATATCCTCTGACCTCAGACGCTGCCGCCAACCTCCAAACGGCCAGGTTGAGCCACTGCGGGTCTGGATGGAGGACCGTCCCTGAGAAAGAGAAACCCTGGAGGGTGGGATTCTCCAGGGATCCTGGATGGACAGTCTCCTCAGGTCCGCAACCACGGCCTTCTGGGCCAGTGAGGGGCCACCACAACAATCTCCGCCCTTTCGCCCAGAACCCGTTGGATCAGCCCGGAATCACTGGAAGCGGAGGAAAGGCATATAGTAGACCTGCCGCCAAGGGCAGCGGAGTGCGTTGGACGCTTTCCGCCTTGGGCCGGGTACCGGATATGAAGCGTGGCAATTGTGTATTGCGGGAGAGGCAAACAGGTCTATCACAGGGAGACCGAATTTCTGGACTGCCTCCTGAAACAATGAGGGGTGCAACTGCCATTCCGCCTGATCGAGCGTGGCCCTGCTGAGCCAGTCCGCCGCACATTGGTGACCCCGAGATGTGCTCGGCCTTGATGGAAAGGAAACTGTTCTCGCCCACCGGCAATTTCTCTGCCTCCCGCATCAGGCGCTTGGAATGTGTGCCCCTTGTTTGTTCAGGTGTGCCTTGACGGTGATATTGTCTGTGAGCACCAACACGTGATTGGAGCGCAGTACCGACCTGAAACTGCGCAGAGCAAGGTGGGCGCCCGCAACTCCAACCAATTGATGTCCTGCGCCTCTCTGGAAGAGACCACTGTCCCTGAGCCGGTGGTGAAGATAGTGTGCCCCCATCCGTACAGGCTGGCGCCCGCCGTGACGACCTCTCTCGTGGATCCCTGAAAGGACAACTCTTTTGATCGCAGTCGCCGTCCACCAGCGAAGATCTGATAACGCTGGGGTACCCTAACCCGGCCATGGAATTGTCCCTCCCTGACCGCTGGTAGGGCAGCAGAAACCACTGTAGTTCCCTGGCATGCAGTCGAGCCCAAGGGACGATGGATATACAGGAGATCATCTTCCCAACAGCTGTGAAAGCAGCATGAGGGAAACCTTCCGAGAGAACTGATCTCCTGTACCAGCTTCCTAATGCTTTCCTGTCTGTCGGGGAGAGGAAGACTGTGCCCTGTGTTGTATCTAGGACCGCCCCTAGATGAATTAGTCTAGTTGTGGGCGTCAGGTGACTCTTGTCCCAGTTTATGGAGAACCCGTGACTCTGAAGAGTGGTAATGGTACTAAGGAGTCCGCCCTGGACTGTGGGATGGATGAGGCTAGGATCAAAATGTCATCCAAATAACAATGGAGTCTAATGGGTCTGCTCCTGAGGAAGCGCCAGTGCCGCCAGGACCTTGGTAAAAGTCCTGGGGCAGAGGCCAGTCCAAAGGGAGGGCTAACGCATCAGTAGTGAATGTTATTGTAACAAAACGGAGAAATTTGTAATGTGAAGGTCGAATCGGTATGTGCAGGTATGCCTCCGTAAGATCAATGGAGGTGAGTACGCTCCTCCCTGATGCCTAGTAAGATTGACTGTAGTGTAGTCATCTTAAATTTACGATAAACTAAAAATCGATTGAGACGCTTTAGATCCAAGATCGCTTCCAGCCCCCCGAGCTTCGGGACCACGAAGAGGTGGGAATAAAACCCTGGCCCCGTTGATCTAGGGGAACCTTCTGGATGGCCCTGATCTCCAACAAGTGGGAGATGGCGGATTGCATGAGAGCCCTCTTCGAGGGTCTCTGGAACAGGGACACTTCATGAAGAATTGCGGTGGGCTGGAGATGAACTCAAGGGCCAGACCAGACCTGATGGTGTTCCTCACCCAGGCATCCGAGGTAGAGGAGTCCCACTGGTCGGCAACAGTCTCAAGCGACCCCCTATGGGTGTCAATCCTCTCCTCACTTGGAACGATGGAAGCCCCTATTACTGGCTCCCCTAAACCACGCCTATTCTGCCCCTCGCCGACACGCTGGCAAAGTCGGACGAACCCGACTGTTGCCCCTGGCCCTGGGTACTGGGCCGATGGAACCTAGGTTGATATTGTCCCTGGTAGAAGGAACGAGAGGGGCCCCCACGAAATGTCTGTGAAGGCCGGAAACCCACCTCCTATTGAGAGCTGGGAGGATCCTCTTCTTCGATTTCGTCTCGATAAGAAGAGGATCAAGGGCCTTGCCAAATAGCTTTTCCCCGGATATAGGTGCAGACGCGAGCCTCCATTTGTGCCTCGCATCTGCCTGCCAATGGCGAAGCCACAATAGACGCCTGGCGCAGACCTGAGACGCTATGGCTCGGGAGGAGAACTTAACTGCGCTAAAGGTGGCGTCTGCCGAGAACTCGCCGCCGCGATGATTTTTGCGACGCCCTGATGCGCTCTAGTATTGATGGTGGATACGCCTCTCAGATGGTGGAGCCACCTGAGAGAGGACCGTAAAAGGAGGCGGCCGGGCCGCTTTAATGGCCCACGATCAGAAACGGCGCTCGGCGCAAGGCCATCTCCGCTTCTCCTTTCCTCTGCTCAAGGCGTCCTCCGCCTCCCCTGGGATGGCTGAGGAGGATACCAGGGACGCTATGGGGTCGCCCACCTCGGGGTATTCAAGTGTCGGGAAAACTCTGGGTCCAGGTTATAGAGTCTCTTATCGCTCCCTGTGGGGGGGAGAGGCAGAGAGGGCCCATTGTTTGTCCACCAAGTCGGTGAACATGGGAGGGACTGGATGGCTTCTGATTCGATGGTAGGCTGATGAAATATCAGGTCGCCTGGTTCCTGCTGCACTCAGATGACTGGACTGGGGGGGGCTGGCAAGCCGGGCTGTGTTCTTTGCCTTGAACAAGAGTGACTTGAACAAGTGTGGCTTGAATAGTCCCATGAAAACAGGATGGTCGGGGCAATCCCTTCGTCATCGACATCCCTCTCCAGGGGTCCGCCTCTGAGAGATCCAGGTCAATATCATGAAGGGACCTAGTCTCCTGATCTACCCAATCCTCCTGGGGCCCCGTCCTGAATACCCTGTGTGGAAAACTCCCCTTGTGGGAATGTTGTATGATGTTGCTGTTCCACCATACTCACGAACGCCCGAGAGGGACATGCAGTCCGAACGATGGGATGTTGGAAGGCGGAGAGATTGCTGCACCCCGAAGCAATGCCCCTCTGTAGTGCTGTTCCATCCATGACCTCAGTCCTGGTGGTATTTCCTCTGGGAGCTCGGCTTCCGGCGAGGCCCGCTGTGGGCGTGAATGTAGCCTCAGGGGTGGTACGTGGGGTCAGCCCCACTGGGTGGATCTGGGCCTTTGCAGATGGGGTGGATAAGTCCAGGGCAACCAGAGGTGGACTTGGAGGTCGAAGTCAAGAAGAGGATCTAGTATGAGAATCAGGCCCGGCTCCTGGTGCGCCGCGACTATTTTCCAAGGCCTGGTGCCGCCTATGGGCGCCCTTCTCAGCTGCCCGGGATGGCCTGCTAGACTGAGACATCTGTGTCCTAGATCCCTGATCACTAGCCATTGTATATTTTTCCTCCAACTATTAATATTATTATAATTGCACTGATTATAATCACAATTATAATTACAGTTATAATTATTATTATTGATATTATTATTATTATTATTATTATTATTATTATTATTATTGGAATTCTCTTAACACTAGTGGTAGTGATGGAGACCCTGTGAGCTCAGAGGCCTAGTCGAGATGAGGCCTGGTAAAATGGCCCCCAGGAGGGAAGCCTAAGATGGCTAAGGCCTCTCTGTCAGGCAGCTATGTAGCGGGGGATGACCCAAGCCCCCAAGAAGGGAAGCTTAAGGGAATCGAGGCACGCTATTATTGTTATTAGAGGCCTCGGTCCCCAAGAAGGGAAACTCTGTGAGGCACTTGGCTGCTGTGACGGCCTTCCCCTGAGCTCTCTTTGCGCCCGACAAAATGGCGCCTCGCCTCGTGCCCTCTGCACCTAAGCGTGCACAGCCCCCAAGAAGGAAGCTGTCCAGGCACGCTGCAGTCAATATGGGCCACACCGCAGCCACACGCTCCTATTTTTGGCCGGTGAGCCGCCAGGTGGTGACAGGAGGCGAGGCGAGCGCTCCCAGAGATCGGGCGATAGGAAAAGCGGCGCGCGTTTGCAGCCGCCCCCAGAATCCACAAGGCTTTGCTGCTGTCCGAAGGTGGAAGAGGCGAGCGCAGCGGAGATCGGGCCGATAAGACGCGGCGGCTCTTATTTCAGCCGCTCCCAGAATCAACAAGCCCTCAGCGCTCTGCCGAAGGAGCTCCGCATCTCTACAGCGATCGCAAGATAAGAGTCGAGGTCGCCGTGTCCTCAGACTGCTACTTGAAATAGCGATCCCCGGCTGCCTGCTGTTAAAACTCAGTCGGGATCAAAGGCAAGTGAAAAGACAAACCAGCTTTCT